>JAUYWG010000064.1:1488942-1504455 GCA_034779775.1 Enteromius afrohamiltoni | reverse complement strand
AAAATATATATATAAATTATAAATAATATATATATATATATATATATATATATATATATATTTCCGTATAAAACAATCCATCATTGAGCTTCCAGGAAGTAAATATTGGGTTAAAAATCAAGTTATAATAATAATGATAATACAAAAAATGGCATTTAAAATTGTTTCATTTAAAAATATTTGTTTTATGGCACATAATTTTATCAAAATTAGACTTATATTCATTTTTCTAAACATTAAATAACTAAAGATGTGCTTCACAACAGGCAAGTATCGCACACACTTAAAGGTTAATACATTTTTGATCTTTTTTTTCTCCTGTATTGTGTATTTACTTGAGGACCGAGTCTCTGATGCATATGATTTGCAGTAATTTCTCTCTAACAAACACAGTGGTTTTGGAAAAAACAAAGCCAGGCTTTAGCAAAGAAAAGCTTCTCTTTATGTTTAATGTTACACACTTATTCTTGACAAGGCATTTCATCACCAAACCAAAAAAGATTCAATTTAGTAAGCCCAGCCCAAGCTAAACCACTATTCTCAGGAAAGAGAGACGTGTTTTCTTGATAAATAAATGATGTCATCTCTGAAAGCAACAGGGTAGGGATGAGAGAAGAAAACAAACCTGATACAGTATACATATACGGGTAAAAGAAAGTAAGATAAAGTGCGAACACATAACACATCAGTTATGATTAAGGCCCTGTCTGTGGTCACGGTTTACGGTAAATGTAGTGGTAATTAACCGCAGACTGCTCTTTCCATTCTAATCTGCTCCGTGTGGGAAGTTTTAATGTCTTTTCTCAGCACCTTAGACCTTTTAATGATTTCTACACACATAACATTAGCACAGTTTACCGTTTGTCCGAGTTTCCACTTCCTGGTTGCGTTCCATTAGTGTTTTGTGATTCCGACACCCAGCCTTATGTTTCACTTGGCATGGTCTGAGCCTCCATCTGGCATTCATAACTCATGGGTTATGAAATAATAAACAATGCACTGAGAGATAATGCTGACTGCTGCGTGCTGAAGCCGTTTGGTGGAGCAGGACCTGTTTCTTGAACATGCCAAATCTTGAATCTCCTTCGCCGAAGTCCTGACGTAGAACTTGCTGAACTGATGTTTAGTCTAGTTTGATTGGTTGACTGCCATATTCAGTAGCTGCCATTTTACTGGAGCAATCACAGCCAAGGTTTTAGCACTTAACCAATCATACTTGTGTAAAACAGGTGAAGATGATGGGTGCTCTTCAAATACAGGCACTTTAGTGTACCAGAGATTGATATATTTATTTAAACAAATCATTTAATTTAAATGTGTTTAATTAATACATTATTAATATAATGTAAATAAATGAATGTATAGTTTTGACAAGCCTATTAAAAACATATATTAATATTTGATTGGTTTTCCCCATAAAATTTGAATAATGTATACATATATATTATATTAATAATTATAATAAATAATACCTTGTAATTTTGGGGGCTTTTATTTTATTGATTGCTCCAAAGTTTGAAAATTCATCTAAAATATTTAGAATTATATTTTTAAACATGCAAACTTAAAAAAATATAGACCTTTTTAATGTGATACATAAAATTAATAAATGAACTGTTATAAAATCAATTTAAATGAATGGTTTTAATGGAGTCATTTCCAATACTGGAGCAATTTTGTCAAATTATTTGAAAGTGTGATAACTGGGTGTATTTACAATTATAGCAAAAATTAACCGTTAACCAGTATTATAGGAACCGTTTTTGTTTGTTTGATTGATTACCATTTGCATTTTGAATACAAATAAAATGGTTAATTTGTGGTTACCAGAGTTTACCTGCCATATATATATATATATATATATATATATACACACACTGTATCTATCAGTGAACGGTTGAATCTTCAGCTGAGGGTTTACACAGGCTGTAATCACTTTCATGCTCACTCTCTCTGCTCTTTGTTCACCCCGTCTTAGCTGATGTGAGGTTACAGTACAGCCAATGAACGGAGCTCCCACTGTTCAGATCTCTGTCCTGCTGGAAGGAGAGCTGGCTGACTGCCCCACCGTACAGAGCTAGCAAAGTTAATATAAGCAGACAAAGCTAAATAAACATGGCAGAACACATTCATTAGGTTTCTTGACTGCACACTCCTGGAAGGATGCCAGGTCTGCACGACCTAATTAGAGTTCACAAAATATGCCTTCATTTCACTTTGTGTTAGGCACTGCTATAGCATTGTTTTATATACTGCATATACATACACACACACACACACACACACACACACACATATATATATATATATATATATATAAACAATGAAAAGCACCTAGACAACACCAGTGCCATTTTTTTAGTTGAGTAGTGTTTTTCTTACTTTTTCTTTGGTGTTGTTTATGTTTTGTTGTTGGGTTTTCTTTGACCTGTTTGGTGATGTTTTTTTGTGTGTTTTATGTTTAGTTTTTTCTTTGTTTTGTTCTTTTTAGTAATTAGTTTTGCTTTTTAGTATTTGCTTTTTATATGGTTTTGTTTAGTTTATCTTAGGTTATTTTTGAGCCGTTTTGTTTCGGTTTGTTTTTTCATTATTTTGTATGGAGTTATTTTTTAAGCTCAGCTGTAGTAAAAGGTTAGGCCTGTGCAGATTATTCTTTTGCGTCAAAGATATCCTTAATTCTGGTCGTGTAGTTTTTCCAGAACAATATTAAAATAGCACAGAGGTTCATAAGATACAAAAACTGCATTGTCTCTTATCCTTTTATTCAAATTTCGAGCAAGCATTGTGTTACACATACACTCACATTTACTTTCACATTTGCTATCTACTTGAGGACAAACCTTAGACTTATGTTGTATATAAACACAACTATTTCCTTTACCTTTGCAGTATAGTCATAACTTTAACTCTAAAGCTATAATGACATAAAAAAGTATGATATACTATATTAATTTTTAATTTAAGTCCTGTAATTTCCATAAAGGCAGATGTAAGTCAAAACACACAGCAGATGAATATGGCTGATTTCAGAGGTGATCCTGGCCTTCACAGCTGTGCTCTTTTTCTCTTTCTTATCTCTTTCCTGAACCGCCTCCGTATCCACACAGTGAGTCTACCCTCACCCCGATCCATTCTGTATTTAGACCACAGACAGAAACCTCTCATCTCTAATGCTTTAATTGCTTTAATTACATATCATTATAGGCTCATTCAATTGGATCCTTATGTGATTTGAAGCATTCACTGCTTGGCTGATTGTCTCAGTATCCTGTCTACATGTCTGTTGTGGGACTCTGTGTGCTTCACGCTGGCTCAGCGCTCAAGCAGTGTTTCGGTTATCAAAACATGACATCACACATTACACAACCATTTCTCTCGGGACACAAAAAATCCAGTCCAAACCCACCGCTGAAAATGCTGAAGAAACCCACATAGCTGATAACCAACCTATGTTTGAATGCTGGTTTGCTCGTTTAACCCCGAATGAGGTATAATACTTAGAAAAAGCTTTTAGTTTCACATTAATTTCAGTGATATGCACATGAACCCTTATGAGACCATATTTACATTTGAAGTGACCCAGTACAGATATTTTCCTTCCTATGTAACAGATTGGATATCACACACAGAGGTGTAAGCAGGTAAAAAGCACATGGATTTTATTATTTCCATCTCTGATATGTAGATATAAATCTGACATGAATTTGTGTCTGATATGTAAAATGTCAGACCAAGCATCTTTCCTGTCAATCCAAGTCAAACATCATTGAAAAAGTGGCAGCGGCGATTGACTTTTTAGTTTTTTGCTGCGTTGCCAAGTCTGCAGTTTTACGTTGTTGCCATGGGTTGTTTTTTTTAGGTCAGAGTTTAAATTGATCTCTACCCCTCACTGTTTGGATGAAGGCGGACCCCTGCTGGAGGGAAAAAATGCAGAAGAAAATGTAAGGGCTAATTTTGGGCTAGTTTTTAATAGCAGTCATTTTGGTTTTGTTTTGCAGACCTGGCAACCTGTCGGTGCAGCTACTCTGGGTTGTTTTGCTAAGTGTGTAGTGTATAGAGTAAATGCAGATGTGTGTAACTTTTAAAACAAGATTCAAACTGGTTGTCCAAAAAAAAAAAAGAATTTAGTCAATAAATCGGAATTGGGCATCAAGAACTGCGGTGCTAAATTTGGTATCCGCCATGTTTGCCATGAGGATGGTTTGAGCCAATCGACTGAGGTGTTAATGTAATGTCACTCATAACTCTAGAGATGTGTGATAGGATGGAAATATTGATTGGCTGATTTCTACTCAAGAATGTGAACATTCCCAAACCATTAAACCGTTCTTAGCTTAGCAAGAGTTCTTTGGTCAACCAGCTTCACCAGAAAGATCATTTTGGTTAGTGAATAGCATACTGTAGCTGTGTTTGGAAAACAACAAACCAACACTAACCCGCTCAGAGAGGCTCTCGATGAGTTCACGGAAATGAGCTGTGCTGTTTACAATGAAGGTTAGCTCAGGACTCCCATGTTACCTGTTCCTCTCCTCTTATTTCACAGATTAACTTGTAATATTTTGAAGCCTGTGTCATGGCAGGTACTTCATCTTGGTGTTTGCAGTGGCTCAGAGGTTTTGGATCCGTTGTCTCTGTCTCTGAGCCAGTACAGCTAGCGTGATGTTGGCTTGTGCCCCGCGAGAGCCCTTGGCAAACACTTTGTAGGTTGAGGCTAAGACCCAAGGCTTACCTCAACAGCTTTCCTCCCCTCTTCATTCTTTTCTCATAAACTTGAGTCTAATTGCCATTTCCCTCTCCTTCATCTTTCCTTGTGTCCTCTGTGAACTCTTCTGTTCAGCGAAGCCCAGATTTGTGAGGTCAGTGACTGGGGTTTATTGTTTTTTATGGGCCTTGTCACAAAAAGATGAGTCCAGTTAAAACAAATCCAACAGAAATGTAGAGGTGTTGGAGTGTTTCAGAGGATCGACGGTGTGATTCAGTCAGGTTTTGGTTGAATAAGAATAATGACAAACATCTGTTGTGCTGCTTTCTCTTGTGTAAGTGAATGGGACTTGACATAATGCTGTGTTCCAGATGATGTACTTGTATTTGTTGGAAATCTTTTTTTTTAAACTCCTCAGCATGTTCTGTCGAGGAAGGGAAGGCAATCTCGGTGTTTCATTCAGCCATACATGCGCTCTTCATTATATGTCATTATATTCTCAATGAGATTACAATCCAAATGTAAAGTACATGTCCATTACATGAAGTGGAGTTAGAAAGAAATTTCAATTAAAAAAGCTGGAGAAAAGTAGTTGACTTCTTATTATTGAGTTGAAATATGCCTGTGTGGTTGTTTACAGGTATGAAGTGTGCAAAGTGAGACAACCATTGTAATTTAATATGATACAAAACATATTTAACCAATCTGTGCCACATGCCTTCAAGCCACCAGCTTTTACCCCTATTTTTATTATTTGATTTAGACAAAGTATGCCGATACTGATACAAATATTTGTATGCGCAACGAAACATCAACAGATTTCCCTAAAAATAGTTATTTGTATATATTTATGAGCTTTAACTAACATAATATAATGGATTTTAAAAAGAAACTTGTTTCTTTTATTGTCACAACAGAACAGAGGGACATTAAAATATATTAACAATATAAAATATAAAAACAACAACAACCAAATCAAAGTTACCAGTTTTAAGAGACTTGGTAAGCTTCATAAATATAACTTTGAATAGGACTAGAGACAAATTCTGTTAAGTTGTGATGAATAACAACAACAGCAAAATGTAAATTGCTAACAGTATATGAGGTAGTGTACTGAATCAGTCAGTCCTCAATAGCTCCGGTCCAGCAGAGCCAGGTTGTAGTACAAGAAGCAAAGTTTCTCTACTTTCAAAGAGCTTCGCCTATCCTCATAAATATTCCCTATGGAGCTTAGAATTTTGTCATGCTTATTTGAGATAAGATAACTGATGGGGATGTTCTTTTAATCGTTATTCAAGCAATGTATGTCTCGTGACCAACTCACCATGAACACACTTCACCGATTATCTCACGCCTGGATAACTGGTTCTCTCTGGATGGATCAGCAGGTTGCAGGTTGTGTGGCGCATTATACACGAGTGTTGCCAACAGGGACGGTGTAGAGTGCCCTCTAGTGGACGAGAGCCCTCGATATGTATCGAACGATATATTATGTGCATCTCATCAGTAAAGCCGGTTCTTTGATTAGCGGTAAATCTTCGTCAGCTGTTTTTAAAAGGAACGGAAGTTTCTAAACAAAGCCGTAGATCACTGAGAAGCTGCGCCGCTGAATCACCCGCGAAACTAACGCGTAGCTTCCCATTGATTTACGGCTCTGTTCATAAACTGGCGCTGCATTTAAAAACAGCTGATGAAGATTTACCGCTAATCAAAGAACCGGCTTTACTGATGAGATGCACATAGTATATTGTTCGATATATATCGCCCAGCCCTACCAACACTCATGACATGGTTGAAGGGTGTTTTGTCTGTTTTATATTTAATTTTTGAAATATGAATTTATCGGCCATTATAAATGCTGAGACCGATAGTTTGGAAAATGCCTAATATCGGCCTGCCGATATATCGGTTGGGCTCTACTTCAAAGGTCATTTTTGGGTATACTGTCCCTTTAAGTACTAATATGTACCTTTAAGTGATCAAATTGGACCTTTTAGGTACAAACATGTACCTTTTGAAAAGGTACCGCCCCAGTTATTGCTTTTGTAGCTTTGTTTCAGAGAGTGCAGGACATTGAGTGCTGTTAACTGACTAAACCCATGAATCTATATTAGACTGGCATCTCCTTCTAGAGTAAGCGACAGACAGGTCTCAACACGGCAGCTGAGCCTCAGGGAATAGAGAGGTGCTCGCCTTCTTCACCGTGAAGTCTGCATCATATCTGTCCCTTCAGACCTGTGTCTTCTGCTCTGTGGAAGCCGAGGTTGTCTCAGTGCCAGCATTGTCACTTAATCCTGCTGCTGTACACATGTGCTCTCAGACATGCCGTTACACGCATGCTTATCGCCTGATAATGAGTGCTAGGCCTCCGGAAGTTTTGATGAGAGTTGAGCTCTGTGTGTCATGTTGTCACAGAGGTGGTGATAGGTTTAAAGAGAAACCGACTGTAAACAAATTGTTGACTGTCATGGTTGCACAACCACACTATGTTCTCTTAGATTATTAGAGTGGAAACAATTTTAGTAACTATTAAATAATAATTGTGGTTGTCCTAGATTCTATGAAGTAAATGTTGGATTGCAGTTTTTGAACGATGGGAATCACTTGGTGTATTGGTGTAAAGTACTTGTCTGGTTGATTCCAGTAAATTGAAATGTTAATTCTTGATTTCTTAATTTTGCTACTAAATAGAGCTTGATTAGGTCAACTGACGGTTTTTTACAGTTGACAAGCAATTATGAGTAATTTTGGTGGTTATGAATAATGATTTAGATTGCTGCAGTGGCCAGCTATTCAACTTCAGATGAACTAGCGGTCATACAAGTCCAACAACTAGGAAAGCAAAAATTCCCAGGAAGTGTGTGCATGTCAATGTTTTTGCATTTTATTCATGCTGCTTTCTATTGAAGCTTGTTTGCACCACTGAATGAAAAAAAAGGTAATTCAGGCATTATTTCTTGCGGCTAAAAGTCAAATTGTGAGGCATATACTTAAATAAGTCTAACTTTTTTTTAAAACTTTTTTAAATCTGTGGCCTTTTTAAAAATAAATAAATAAATAAATAAATCAGTAACACAAAAAATATATTTGGAAGAACTTACAGATTATTCCGATATGCCTGGAATGTGCATTTTTTCCATCTAACATAATGATGATGGATGTCTTTGAACAATATCAGATTAGGAACACAAATAGAGCGCTCATCATTCTCAGAGAATAAGAACAAGTGTCATCTTGTACTCAATCAGTTTACAGATGTCTTGTGTTGTGAAGATCAATCCTTTGCTACTGGAGAAATGATGTAATGTGATTAATCAGGAAAACAGAGTACTTGTTGGTACACATGTACTTTTACTTAAAGTGGGCTACATGAGATCATTAGAATGTGTTTATTTATTTATTTTTTTAATGTAGTATTTTTTTCATTGCATATTACAAATTGCTGAATTAAAAAAATATATAAAATGAAATATTTTTGGTCAAAATGTAAAAATATATTTCTGAAATATTTATTTAAATGACTATATAATTAGATTTATTAATTTCTTTTTAATTATTTTAGTTTGTTTGTTAATTTTCAGGTTAACTGGGGGGAAAAAATCAAGGAGGCTTTTGAACCCCTCTGTTGATACAAAAAAAAAAGAAAGGTATATTTACATTTTTCCCGGACTAAAGTGTCTCTCTTGCCTCGGGTGTGCCGCTCACAATAGGTCTTTGATACAGTAGGTGCTTAACAGCCATTGAAAGTGTCATGACATGTCGCCCAACCGCCCTGATTGTGCAAAGATAAAGCTTGTGGTTTGGTTCTGGAAGGATTTGTAAAGATCCTGTGCTTTATTGAGGCAAAAGGCTTTCCTTGAACATTCATATTCAGTATTGTGTCATTCACTTCCTTTATGAAAAGGTTGCGGGTTGGAGAAGGCAGTGGCTTTCTGCGGCTATCTTCAGAACTTAAGATTGCTTAGAGCTCATCCGCATCTGAAAAAAAAAAAAAATAATCGGGATGTCACCTTTGAAAAGAACAATATTTGAACAAGGTCTGCAGCTGGTTGTGGACATTATTTCTTTTTCCTTTTTTGATTCACCCTTTCCTCCTCTTGGATGGAGATGGATGAGGTCTGAGCTGCTTTTAGTTGGTTTAGTTGAAACCTGGATTTGTTCACTGTTGTGATTCAGACCTCTTTGTATTACTTCATTGAGTTATAAATGATGTGCTAACAAAGGTGTCCCTGTCTGCTCTGATCTGGAATGTTATCTCCATCCATCTTCACGTCTCTGACCTCCTCTTGAGACGTGAGCGGCTGATAATGGATGAGTTTACGGTGGACAAAGACATGTTTGTTCAGTGTGTGTGTCAGTGAATGTTGCTTATAAAAGTGTTGTATTAATAATTGTTACATTTGCATTCTGAGAAAGGAGCTGTAAGGTCATCCTATCTCATAGAGCGAGTTTCTTACACAAGCTTCACCTGCCACTGATACGTGAAGATTTCAGACCCATTGATCTTTTGTTCCTCGTATTTTCATTTTAGTAGTGTTATTTTTGGCAAGAGTGGTTAAACAACATTGTCTAAGCTAAAGATGCAAGTTTAATGACATTTTACAATCTTCGACTTGTCATAAAAAGCTCTAGACGTCTAGTCATGAACATCTGCTTTTATTCCCCACAAGCCATGTGATGTTTATAATGTTTTAATAAACCTGATTTACTCCTTTTCGTATTAGGATTATTTCAATAACATGCCACATGCCAAGAAATTCATTGCTTCAGTGAGACTTAGTGTGTTTCACTCCAGGTAGTAATTTTGGACCTGAAGTGTCAGTGGATGTATTAAAGTGCATGCTAATTGTAATGCATTACTCTAACGTTGTCCTTCTTTTGTCATGTTATGCATGTTTTATCAGTGGTTTTCCTGAGATCTTAACCCCTGTCCCACACTCTACCAGTTGACTTCATACAGTACAGTAAACTACTGTACAAACAATAGTGCTCCTTTTAACTCCTTATTGTAACAGACTGAAATGTTACTTTAATGCATTGGTGTTCCTGTCTGCGCTGATCACACATCATTCTGGAATGTTACCTCCATCTATCTTCACATCTCTCACACACCATCCTCCTCTTCGGATACATGAGTAAAAATAGATGCATGCTAGCTGTAACTCATTATTTGTGCCATGCTTTAACAGTGAAGCTGTGTAAAACACAAAAAAGTGTTACTTGTAACTGCCTCCTTGTAACAGATTATTTAAATGTATTAGCGTCCCTTTCTACTGAAATCTTACATCATTCTGTAATGCTTTCTTCATCACATCTCAGACACACCAAGCTCCTCTTTTTACACAAACAGCTGGTAAAGATACATGCAAACTCTTAACACATTACCTCAAAGAACTTTGTTCAACAGAATCTTCTAAAGCAGTGCTTCCCAAACCTTTCCAGATGTCTTTCTCTTTTTCTCGTGGGTAAAGGACCTCTCCTGCTTCATTTATCTTTCCTTTGCCCTTCATGCTTTCATTTTTTTATCCCTCATCCGCAACATCCCTCCCTCATAGTTTCTGTTCCTAAATCAACCTCTGCAAACCTTCCTTCATTAATAATTACGGCCAGACATCCCTCCACGCTGGACAACAAGCCTCTCCCTCTCATTTCATCTGTCTTTTGGTGATTATCGGGTCCATTGATCTTAAATCCTCATGTTAGTCGCTGGGTTTTAACAACCCTGGTGAATGTGGGAGTATGAAACGCCAGCCACCGGCGCTTGTCGTCTCAGCAGCGAATTTGTTTAAATATTTGCTGAATCTTGTTCTGGGTTTGTGGCCAGAAAATGTCTTCCAGATTAACTCTGGATGAACTTGTTGACATTTGCTTCAGATAATGTTCCATGAATGGGTTCACATTTAAGATTTTTTTTGTGGATAAAATATTAGGATGGATAAAATGTTGTAATTATATTACATTAAATGCTGAATATTTACATTTATCTTTATCATCAAGGGAAAATGACATCAGATATGCAGTTTTTGGCATCATATGTTGAAGCTTTTTTTTATTTAGCTGTATTGACTGCTATTGAATATTTAAATGTGCATGCTTTCCTTACTTTGAAATGAATTGTGCATGAACAATACATATTTATTAGCTTTTTTAAATAAATGTTCTTGATCTTATTGTGCACAATTTATCAACGCATCTATACAAGAAGTTAGTATTTTAAGTCTTTGCAATTGATTCTAAAAATGAATCTTGGTCTTCCTCTAAAATGGCTTTTCTTCTTGCCTGATATCTTTAGGAAGTAGGAACCACCATCAAACATTTGATAGAGACTCTCCATGATCCAGTTAGTTCTCTATGGATTAAATTGTGAAGTGCCAATTCTTTTTTTCTGACAGAATATCCAGTTTTACTTGGAAATGCTGCAGATTATGGATGAAAAAAAGAGATAAACAGGCGCATAAAGCTGGAAATCACTCATTACTCTGGTTAAATGGCCTACATAGACTGGCAGTCAGTAACGTGGTCGGCAGAGATTTGCATTCCATCGGTGTGCGACCCCAGTTTTCCCCATCTTCATCTTCGTCATCAGCGCTTTGAAGGTCTTCCAGGGTCTGTGGATGCCAAGCTGACTGTGGGTTGCTCAGCTGTGCCCAGTTATGAGATTACAGCGGTTCAGATGAGCCGAATTCAGTCAGCACACACAGTCAAGTACAGAGAAATAGTACAAATACTGCCTGCTGATGTTATTTGGATGCTCAGACAGTAAGAGTGTGATATTGATGGCTGAACAACTTTGTTTGTATTGATACTTAAGCCCTGTATTTCATTCAATACTGTACTGTAAATATTTCAGCAGCGCTTTATAATAACTGCACACTATGATTCATCAGGGAAGCATTAGTAAATAGTCCGTTCATCCTTTATAAAGCATTGCCCCAATACTCACCCGTAAGCAGTTTATTAATACAGATATAAAAGGCTTGTTCTTGATTTATATGCATAAGCATGAGATTTTTCATTTTTAATCAGTGTACAGTTGTAGCTTCATTTTTTGCATCTTGAAAAATATTTCTGTGTTGTGTTTGTTTAGAAGATAAATTAGCCCTTTAATCTTTTTTGTAAATGCTTTACAAGGTATAAATAGTCCTCACCTTAGATGAGCTCACAAAAACAGACTACCAGACTTTATCATGAATTACAGCAGGAGCATGTGTTAATTAAGCATGTATTAACACCCTGAACAACTATCACCATGTGTCTAAATAATATGATTTATAAATGTACGTTTGAATAGTTATTAATCATTTACTTACACTTTCTAAATGACTGTATGGACCACTGACATCTCCTAAACAACTGGTTCGTAAATAACAATGACGTAGAAATTATAAATTTGTTGTTAATAAAGTTTGAAAATACTATTATAACGCATCATAGATTTTCTCAAGAGCAAAATATGTATAGCTGAGTCTACAAACTGCTTACTAATGACTATTCATTATTTAACAATGCTTTATAAATGATGAATTGACTATTTACTAATGCTTAACTAATGATCCATAGTGTGTAGTATTATAGTAGGTAACAATAGTATTATAATAGTATTATAAAGTTAACAATTTTCTTAAATTATTCAACAAATATTTATAAATCCCTCTCTGGTTTTTCTGTGTACAATCTAGGTTCTTTGTTTACCTTCAAGACATTTGAATGTCTGTTTGTCAAAATGTGACTCAAAAGGCCTCACTGTAACTCTTTCCTTTCACTTCTCGCCTCTCAGGACCCAGGCTACTGGATACAGGTCAATCGATTAGAGCATGGAGACGGAGGCATTTTGGACCTGGATGACGTACTGCGTGATGTGGCCGACGACAAAGACAGGGTATGTCATGATTGTGCATTGGTATTTGAGTTTTTTTAGTGGAGAGGCTGATCTCTAATGTGCTCAACCTGGACTTTCATTTCTGCCATCATTGAAAACAATGCCAAAGCTATTAAGATATTTTGATGTATTTCTGAAATGTATGTCACTTGCTGGATCCAAAATGTAGCAATGACGTCTTATATAATTCAATTTTTAAGCATGCTCTTTTTGGGTTTATTAACTAGCTAGTAGATTTGGTAACACTTTCTATGAAGCCTGTATTTCTAATAATGCATTATAAAACATCTAATGAATAATGGTAAAACCATTATAATACATTATGATATTTACCTATTTGTGTTATTTTTATTACTTATAAGTTGTATTTGTCCACTTTAAAGGCACTAGAGGTTGCATTTCCAAAACAATAACAGGGTTGAAGTTTGATGATGCAATGACGGAGCATGGAACATTGGGAGATGTCGTTTTCACAAATCATGTTCACGGATGAAGAGCTCATTCATATCTGTTTAATCACCTAACCACATGTACATGACTATAACTTGCACAGTGAATAATATATATTTGCTTACCCATCTACGCGTCACTCGAGGGCGGAGTCTCTGTCCAGTCTGGGGTTTTCACGAAGCTCTCTACATTTCAGAAACGCCAAGCCGATATTTATTCTCGTTTTATTTCGTTGACTGTTCCAGTATGTTCTTGCCACGAGTTTGTATACATCTACATTTTTTTGGGATTGTGGAGAGTGTAATCATGATCCATGATATCAAAATGCACAATAAATAATTACCACATCCGCATTTGTCCACATGCATTGCCGTAGAATTCAAAGGCGGAAACCAAGGATTGTACGGATATTGCGTCATTGATAGGCGAAAAGGAACAGGCACAGTTCATTATTTAAATCTGGAATTTATTTTAATTTACAAATCCTTCAGAACTTTTGAGGTAACGTAAGTACACAACTGCATGAAATATATAACACTGTGGATGAATTATGTTCCCTGTTTATTATAAATGATCAAAAAATAAGTAAATATTACACATTAAATCTCATGAATATTCATGAGATGATACAACATATTATAAAGTTGTTCATAATGCATTATGTATACATTATAATGCCTTAAGTATACCCTTATAATGTACTATAAGTACAGACTTCCTAGAAAGTGTTACCGTAGATTGTTGTTGATTTAACTTGATGGATAACTGGTATATTGGTGGCTTATTGAAAGTGTCTCGTTCATGTCTGTTTACATTAACAAACAAAATCAACAATCGTTTTAAATGACGAGGGGCACTGTTCAATGGCAATGTAGATATAAAAGTATTCCACATTTATTCTAGATCCATTTATCAGAAGGAGGGTTAGAGAGACCTGTGTTTTACTGACTTTGTGTTGTAGTGGTTATCACATCTGGATGTGTATCGATTTCATTTCACGATGCTTGTGAATGGCCAGGAATGTTGAATCTGCTATTGTACTTACTAGTGGTGCACTGAAATTACAACAACCTGAAATCATAGACTGAAATGATTTTGTTATTTCAATCTATCCTCCTTTTGATGAATCAAGATTTTTTAGTCTATGCTGTTTCCAGTGTGAACAAAACGTCACTAAGCATTAGTGCACCTGTTATCCAATACTTACGTCTTACGTTTGTTATGAAATACTGTCTGTGTCTGTCTGTCAGATAGGGTTCTTTAAATAAAACGTTGAAATATGCATGTTATAATGCTATACTAAAACAGCACAAAAACCCTTAAGATAAGGTGTAGAAAGAAAACAACACATCTTAAATCACACAAACGATTAAATAAAATTTTAACGATTACGTAATTGTAATTGCGAATAGAAAATTTATTAATTGCTTATTAGCGTGCATATTACTAGAAAATTAGCCATTTATTAGTGCTAATTAATTCTTATTCTACATCCCTAATCCTACCCAATACCTAAACGTAACTATTAATAAGAAGAAAATTAAGAATTTATTGAGGATTTATAAATTGTAGTTGATAGTTTTTACCAAGTTTTACCTATTCTAAAGTCTTATCAAAAGTTGATCTGCCTCATGCATTTTAAAAGCTTATATACAACGCTTGAGTGCATTTTTAAATGCATTTTTTTTGTTTCAGTTTTTAGCTAAAGGAAAACGTTTTTTTTTGTGTTTTGGCAAAATTCCGAAATTGTGCATCACTAATCATTACCTCTTCCTACAGTATTTTCCTTTATCTGAGGCCAAATTGACTGAGTCTGGGTGACTAACCGTGTTAGTTAGTGTTTATAACGATTTTTTTAGTTTGAACTCTTGGTAAATATATTGTTCCTCAAGTTATCATCCAGCAAAAGCATCATGAGTGGAATGTGGGAAGTTTATCTGTGTCCTAGCCGTTGCTGGCCCTGACTCTCGTTGTGAATAATGGCTCATCTCAGTTCCACTTATGGGATTCGTCCCTCTGGTGTGTTTATAGCTGTAGTTTGTTCATTAGCGTTGCTGCTAATGTTGTCAAGCCCTGATAAATTGTTTAGCCAGCGAGCTAATTAGCCCGTCCGTTCCTGCCGGGCTCTGGTGACATCTCTCTGGCTAGGGCCGCTTTTGTTCCTGGTGATTTATAATCGTCCTCTCGGCATGAACACAGTTGCTAATCAATGTTAGCTCAATTAGTAAACGACACGGTCTGGCTACACTTGCATTGTGTCTGCTCTGTCCAATCTATATTATGAAGCTAATTAGCATTAGCATCGTAAGTAGGTGTTTGACTTTGAGTGCAGAGGATATTGTCATTGATGCAGAGAGACCTGTGTTTTACTGACTTTGTGTTGTAGTGGTTATCACATCTGGATATGTATCGATTTCATTTCACGATGCTTGTGAATGGCCAGGAATGTTGAATCTGCTATTGTACTTACTAGTGGTGCACT
>JAUYWG010000064.1:1464576-1487368 GCA_034779775.1 Enteromius afrohamiltoni | reverse complement strand
AAAAAAAAAAAAAAAAAAAAAAAAAAAAAAAAAATATATATATATATATATATATATATAATTGTATATTCATGTTTATTATTTTGATTGTATTTTTTATTTTACTATGAAAACACTGAAAAAGGACATGTCTGCAGTGTTTGTGTTGTTCTTTGTTTGCTGGAGGCTCAGCGGCTGAGCTGCGGGTGTAGAGTCAGGAAAGTGCTCAGGCTCGTGTCTTGAGAGCTGCTGCTCATCTTGGGAGGGAGTGCTGAGTTTTTTCTTCGCGGGTGCCATGGAAACATCAGGAGTCAGTCAGACATCTGCATCTGTGGCCCTGCTGTGTGTGATTCCTCCGAGAGCCACGTAACACCTTCCTCTCCTCACACCCTTCACTTTCATCCGCCCCGCTTTTTTGGCATCTCTTGTTGCTGCAGACAACATCTCACTGCCACATGCGTCCATTCTTCAATATTGTTAATCTTGCATCATCTCCTTTGTTGTTGTAGGTTTTTTTCCCGTTCTTTTTTTACATCGTCTCTCTGTCACTGATTTCCTCTCCTGTACCCTTCTAGATTTACTGCTTTTAGGTTTTACAGCGTGTCTTGCACTTGCAGTCATGCATTTCCGAGGATTAGATTTGAATAGGATTTCTGCTATACGCTGGGCATACGTTGTACTTAGGTTAAGTAGCGTTACGTGTTTGTAATGTTCTGGGCTCAGTGTATGCATGAGCTTGTGTGGCTGAGTGAACAATAAGGCTTTTATATGTTGTGTGCATTGAAGGTGCTCTTTATTTGGAATATTTTTGGTGTTTTTGCAGCCATGATTCCATTTCTGGTAATAGGATGCTAAAACAAATACAGACTAGTGCTCTTAGTTGATTTGAATGTTTTACAGGTGCTTTAGGCACTAATACATGAACTGTTAACCGTGTATAGCCTGATATATCAAATATATATTTTTTGAATGCTCAGTTTAGTAAACCTCTAAAAAGTGCATGTTTTAATTTTTAATTTTGTTTTAAAATCATATTTGGATAATTTAATAGAGATATACTGTATAGTGAGAATATGAAAGAAAAAGAGGCCCAAACTGAAATTTGGTGCACATGCTAATATTTATATGGAGTAAGTAAGATGATAATTTGTCAAGGAGATAGTGGACTACTTGCATAAAATTATACAAATATAATTTTTGACTCTATATCTACTCTATATCTCTCTAATATGCCTTAGTAAGCTGATATTCAAATGCTTTATAGTTATTATATATATATATATATATATATATATTTGACAAATATTGTTGTGCAATACCATGATGAGTGAAAGATGCCTGATGATCATATTTGATATTTGCATAATGATGTCTGGATAATCAAGTAAAAAGGTGCTTAGGTCTGTTAGTGTCAGACGAGCAAACTACTTTTCTTTAATCCTAGAAAAGACAGGATACAGGCAGTTGTCACAGACTCAAATAAACCTTGCAATTGGACAAAGGACAAGACAAACTAAGGCTTTTAAACAGCATCACATTAGGGAGAAATCAGGACAGGTGAGGAGCACAGGTAAACTCAATTAACTAGACAATGACAGGAACATGACCAAATTAGGAAAAAACAGGAAGAAAGAAAACTAACCAATGACAGACATAAACAAAAGACAAGCGGTGTTACAATTAGGTGTTTATCTTGAAATATTACACTAAGAATACCACATTTATTCTTATGTTTACTTTATACTAATCTCAGATTTCATAACAAAAAGTGCAGTGAAGCATGAGCTGAAGTTGGAGGTTTGTACGATCACACTATAAGGTCTTTTACTAAAACAGCAGCCAGACAACAGAACGAGATTAAGAGTTAAATACACTGTTACAGAATAGAACATTGTTTGCACAAATTGCACTGTTAAATATCAAAATATTAATATATACAAGTTTTATCAGTACCTTAAAATGTTTTCTTCAGAAATTTGAGTAATTTATTTACTGGAAACAAAAATGGGATTTTTCATATCATATATTTTTGGCCACAACATCAGCTGCCGTTTCTAGTTTAAAGTACGTTTTATGTCAGAGTTCATTCCCAGTCTGTCGTCTTCATGTGGAAACAGATTTATGCAATCCTCGTGGAAGCTGCTTGAGCTCTGAGAGGCTGTTTAGAGTCTGTGAAATATGTGTGCTCTGCTGCGGCTGGCTTTAGGAAGTCTGTGTGTCTTATGGACTCGTTCGTCCTGCTGGGGTGAATGTTTTACCAGGTGTCATCATGTCACCGTAAGCCCCCTCCGGACCGTCTGCCCACATTCCTGCCTGATCATGCTCTGGCCTTGGACGTCGGATGTGACTTTCCATGAGAAATATAGTGTAGTTATTGTAAAGGGCCGCTGGTTTAGTTTATACTGGTTACCGCTGGCTTGAGTGCATCATGAACCTTCATCTAGAGTGTTACCAAAAACAGTATAAATATGTGCTGTATATATATTTCAAATAAAAGCTGTCATTGTGAACAGTCTACTAAGGAAACCAAAACAAACCATTTTTAACACTGATGATATTAGAATGACGCTTTTTGAGCAGATTAGAATGATTTCTGAAAGATCATGTGACACTGAAGACTAGAGTAATGCTGCTGAAAATTCAGCATTGATCACAGTAATAAATTACACTTTCAATTATTTTAAGTGAGGAAAAAAAGTATATTAATTGTAATAATATTTCAGATTTTTTATGTATGTGTGATCAAATAAATGCAGCCTTGGGGAGTATTTTCGCAAAATATAGCTTCCTCAAAGTAAATATAATTGGTAATCAGAATGGCTTAAAGGACCTTAAAAAGTCATAAATCATGATACACCAATCTAAAGTAGAGAAAAATAAATCAATACAATTAGAAATAAATAACTGATATAAGATATATAAATTCCTCCTGCTTTATTTATTTATTTGCAAATTATGACTGCATTTTTTTTACTTGGATGTAGCTTGGCGTGTGTCTGCTCATGTGTAGAGAGCATGCTGTTTGCTGATTATTGATATCCAGTTTTTCTAGTTCTCTAGCTAGCAGTTTGACTGGTTATGCCTCCATTTTAAAGGACCCTCTGTTCTTGTGTGTGTGTTCATTTCCTGTAGCCGTCTCTCAACACCGTCTGTTCTTCACCGTATCAAATATGTGTCAGGACGTGCTGAAAATTTAGACTTGAAACCTTTGAAATGTCGAACAGAATAATGCATTGTATTTGTTCTTTGAAGAACTGTCCAAAACACATCTGCACACAATCACAAACACTGACTGCCTAAAGCGTTTTTATTGTTTTATGCTTTCAGATGCAGTTTCATTGTTACATTTACAGTTTGTCTTTGAGGCCTGAAACTGTCTACACAAATGCAAGCTCAGATACAATGGTTACGTCCTTTCATAATTAAAGGAATAGTTCACCCTCACTAAAAAACCTACATTTGCTGATGTCCTTACCCTCAGGTTGTCCAGTTTAGAAATCATTATATCACTTATTCATCACAAGATCCAGATGCAGTGAATGGGTGCCGTTAGAATGAGAATCCAAACAGCTGATAAAAACATCACAATAATCCACAAGTAGTGCATCAGTTAATATCTTTTGATGTGTGCATATTTCTCTCCTGATTCAGACCAGGTGATTTTTCGTACCTAGTTTCATGGCATAAACATACAGAACCTGGATGCAGAACTTTTAGCGAGACATGAAATATGTACCAATAAGTACATATCACTGCAGTCCCAAAGAAATGAACACTAGAGGCAATAAAACTCTGACAACTTTAATTCCTTTTCACACAAATTTACAGAGTTTTGATTAATAAAGTGTCATTTTTGCAAATTACTTGACAAATATCATGTTGTGACTTCCAAACGATATTAATATGCTTGGATATTTGAAAACTGATGCTTTTGAACATTATCATCACACATATCCAGCTTCATATCTATGTGTTTTCATAGACGCTAGGTTTGTTCGGTAGCTCACGGAGTACAGAGATGAGCTCCGGTTCAGTCCTGTGTAACTACGCTTCAGCAAAACAGATCTGTGTAAAAGGAAGTTGAAATGACACGGTTGCATCAACAGATGTGTTTTTATATCAGTTTTGCATTTGTTAACGCTACCAGGTAGATTTAGAGTTGGATTTGGTGTAGGGCGTATTTCCAACATGATAGTCCACCTATATTTCAAATCTGAACCACCGAAATACATATCTATATCAAAGTAATACAACTGTGCCAGGGTCCACGTATTGAACCTGTGTTTTAGTGCCTTCTTTGAAACTGTGGCAAAATGTGCAGTGAGTTTTGTGACAATGGTGTTGCCCAAAAAGTGCACAGAGGTACGTATTTTTTTGAGACCAAGTTGGACTTTTCACTGGACGAAGCATTGTTATGAACTCATGTTTTACTGTGTAAAGTTAAAAACGTCTTAATGATGTATTTGTTTCCAACAAACATGCAGCTTTTGTCTTGTCACGATGTTACCTGAGGGACTATAGAGGTGTGGATTATTTTGATGTTTTTATCAGCTGTTTGGACTCTCGTTCTGACGGCACCCATTCACTGCATTGCAGAGCTACTGATAGAATGATACATTTCTCCGAATCTGTTGAAGAAACAAACCCATTGATTCCATTTTCAGCGGATTTTAATTTTTTGTGTGAACTATTCTATTAAGTATGTAAAATGTTCTCAAGGAGACTGCACACTTGCATGCTCCTGTAAAGTATGCTGCACCGCCTGTTCTGTCCTGAAAAGCCAATGCTAAGTGTGTATTAGCCGTCTGTCACCTGACATGTGAACTTCTTTTTGCTAATCATGACTTTGTAGCTCAGTTCATCTTGAAACAGCACTCCTGTCCTTTCTGATGTTCTCCAGCAGGCTGGTTTTCTCGTTGCTAATCGCTGCTGTAATTGTGTTAAATCAATCAGGCGGCTCTGAGCTCAGATGAATGAGAGGTTTAGCAGGGCAGCGCTCTGTGATTTATCAGGAAACCCTCAGCTTGACTTAATGTCATTTAATGGGTCAGAACTGCGCTGCACTAATGTAACCCATGTGGCTGATGGGAAACGTCCTGAGATAGAGGCTTTGCTTCTTTTTAAGAGTTGGGAGCAAAAACATTTCTGATGATTCTTAATATTGAAAACAGTTGTGCTGCTTAATATTTGTGTGGAATCTGTGATGCATTATTTGATAAATAGAAACTGCATGTATCTAAAACAGAAATGTATTGTACATTATAAATGTCATTACTGTAACTTAAAAAAATGTAAGCTACATTATTTGGAGAACCTTAAGCCCCATTCAAAAGCGACAAAACCACGCAAACCCAGGCGACAGCGGCTGTCAGCGACCGGATGTGGGCGTGTCCAGCAGAAGTCGCTGCTCGTATGAACGGGAACTATAGAATAGCGTTGCGGTCGGAGACCGTCTCTGCACAAGGGTGATGCTACTTTTTGTGATTAAAAGCTTCAACTATAAGTCATTTTAAAAATAGCACAAAATGCTTTTTAACATGAAGTATGATGTCTGGCTTTTAATGAAAATCCAGTATCTGTCAGTTATTTTCTGAGAGGAATGATTACCAGTCATGATGATTATAATGAGGATAATAATTCCCTGTCGTGATTCAGCTGTGAGTGTGTGTGTGTGTGTGTAAAGCGTGGCTGTGTGCCAGTCCTGTGTCATAAATTGGCTATGATTTATCACCCTTGATGACTCACAGTGCTTCAAACACAGGCGCCGGGCCTCTTTTTCCTGGGATCTGTCAGCCAGACGACACACACATGCTCCTCCTGCTCTTCTACTTTTTATTAACATGTGAAGGGAAGCGTCTCTGTTGTTAATGTTCATATTCGGGGTTAGTTTTGTATGCAAAAAAGTTAATTGGGATTTCTGACAAGTTTTTAAGTAAACTCATATAAACTGCTACATATGCACTTGAATTAAAGTGAGAATGGCGGTATAAACAAGGTTTTTTGTTTGTTTCTGCCATCTCCAAGTTATCTCCAAAAAAGTTATTTGTTGTTGCTGGGTTTTTTTCTTTCTCAGAATTATGAGGAAAAAGTCTCAGTTACTTTTATTTATTATTTATTTAAATAATTGTAATCCCATGGCAGAAGCAGACATTCATAGTTTTCTGACCAAACTCCTAAGACATAAACTTTTTTTGGATGATAAGCTACACAGCTTGTTTAGGGCAGAGCTGTTTCGTGACTTTCTCATCCGCCTGATTTTGGCATGTTTTGTTGTCGTTGTTGCTGTTTTATTACTTGATGCTGTACAATCACCTGTCTGTCTGTCTGGTGTGTTCCTCGAAGTTAGTGAAGCGTTTTATGACAGGGACAGAGACACGCTTTATCTGTGGCGGGTGAGACTGGCGTTTGGAGAAATTGGATTTCTCACCAGAAGTGGCCATTATGTGTTGTCGTGGTGATAAGAGAGAGTGCTGCATCATGTGACGCGTTTGTTGAAGAAGAATAGAGACATGATCCTGGCTGTAAAACATGTCTCTCTGTATAACAACTATAGATGCCACGCACGCATGAGCTCTCCTGCTGAGAAAGGCATCGCTGCTGGATTCATCAAGAGGAAACCACAACGGACAGTTATTTGGCACCAATCAGGAATGGATCAGATGTGAAGTCTACAGTTTTTATTAGGTGAAGCACTTACGGTATGCTCACTCTTGTGATTTAGAAATGGAAGTGCTGCCCTCTAGTGGTTAGAAATCTTCCTGACAATCAGCAACTTCTATAAACTCGTTTCTGCACGTTTAATATATATATATATGTGTTTATTCATTTATGTATTACGTAAATGACAGTGAAGTATTCAAGCCTAAATGAAATTACAGCATAAAATTCATTTTTTTCCATGCATTGTTATTAGTTATATATAAAATTGTTTAGATGCAAGTATAACAGGAAACAAGAGTAAATACAAATACTTTTTATGTTTATTTCATGCATTATTATCATTTTTAATAGTATAACTAATGCCGTCAGACGACAAAAAAAAAAAAAAAAATTCTGACATTTATCACAATTAATTAATTACTAACAGTACTAACAGTAACGTTTTTAAACATACTTTTATATTGCAATAATTTCACATTCAAGCTTTCAATTAATCTACAAACATAAAGGCAGTACATTTTGTAATATTTGTATAATAGCATCTTTTTTTCGTAACTGAAGTCTTTCCTCTAGTAGCCATTTAGTAATTGAATAGCCATTCAACATTACAAAGCGATCTCATAAAACCATTAAACCAAACCATCTTTGTAACGCTCAAGAGATGAGCTAAACACAGCTAAAGTTGATAAAGCAGCGTCCTCCTGATCGCTGCCACGTAGAGCCGTTAACACCGCCGTCTCCCTGAATGCTTGTGGGCAGAGAATCCTCCGAGTGTAATCAGATATCTCAATAAGAAAGTGCTCAGCGATCTCCCGATCGTCAGGCTGTGTGCGCAAGAGATCACAGGGGAGTATATAAAAGGATAACAGCAGCAGGTTTATATCCCAACGAGCGCTCTCCAAAACACCACTTTAATCCTCCCGGTGAAGTGCAGGGGAGTATAAAAGATCAATTTTACTTCAGCGAGAACACTCTCTTGATCTCAGAACAAGGCATATGAAGTGATAGGCTCAGGTAAGGACCTCAGGAAGGTATTTCAGGTATGGCAGGACTCCGACAGGGATCAACAGATGATGAACATCAGCATGAGACATAAGAGAAGCCGGTAGCTGTGTTACCTCGAGCTCAGCCGCTGAGAGACTGGTGTGTGTGTTTTGAATGCACTCAGTGATTGGATCAGGTGCGCCTCATTAGTAGTCTGGAGACCGAGAGCGACAATCTTCACATAAAACCATTATAACACCGATACTGTTTTCTTAAAATAACACCATTATCAACATTACAGTATACTATAATCGATAGCTAGCAATTTTAACCAACAAATAGAAAGAACTTCTAATTTAAGTAAACTTAAAACAATCTTCACGTAACCCACGTAATATACTTCACGTAATATACAGAAATTGATATTGAAGTTATCAGGCACATTCTAAATGAAACATAGATGAATCCATAAAGCCATCTGCTTTTTCACAGAAGCTGGTTAGATGAGTGCTCCAGAACCTTTATTTAATATATGACATGCTTGCACAGTTTGTAGGCAGCTTTTATCGGCTTTTTGGAAGCTTCGTGACTTAACTGACCGTGACGTTGCATGCACGTATCTTATTTCATGCGATGAAATGAAAGGGTACAGCCTACAGCGTGCTCTGGTGTCTTTGTGCAAGCACAGTACCGTTGGCCTGGCGCTGAAGTGAGATGGAACGCACGTCTGAAATGTCTCCCATTTCTGAATAAATGCACTTCTTGTCAAGAGAAAAAGTGTCAGTCGTGAGTGGGGTGACCAATCCTAGCCACGCCCCTTCGTTAATTGAGTTAAATATTTAACATTCACTAACACGCTAATTTTGACACCACTAAATATAACAATTTACAATTTCATTCAATTTATATTACAGTGTTCTCTCGTTAAAATTATGAATAAAATATATAATAAATAATACATGCTGGCATTGATTATATATTATATATGACACTGATGTTTTTGCAGTCGCTATGCATACATCTGGACGTCCTCCCAGTGTGCAGAGAGACATGATTTGAGGAGATGTCAGAAAGGGTTACTGCTGTTACAAGTGAAGTAGTGTGTACTTTCCTCAGCAGAGCTCCCAGAGTGCTGCAGGGTCAATGTTACTGGACATACATCATCAGACGTGTGACGAGAGCCTGGCCTACAAAAACACACAGCAGGGGTCAGCAAATATGGAAGATGTGAAGGGACACACACACACACACACACACAGTCAGCCATAGGCTTTCACAGTACAGTTTTATTATAAGAGATTGTGTGTCCTGTAACAGGACAGCTGTGAAGTTAACTCTAATGAGGTTGTGTTAAGTGCATGCTGCTTTAAAAGCTTAAGGTTTCAAAATAATCAGTTAGACACCAAAAGCAACCTAAAAAGTACCGATATTTCTCTTGAAATGCAGTGAACAAGTCATACTAACTACTTTATGAGGTTTTTTTGTCACTATGCTCGAAACACGACCACTCCAGTCCCCATCCACTTTCATTATATCTTTCTCTGTCTTCATACAAAAAACACGGAACGAAAGCTTTAGTGAAATGAGAAAGCTGTTTTTTCCTCACACAATGAAAGTGAATGGGGACCCCAAAGACAACCTAACAACACCAACAATGGCTTTAAAAAAAGTTTGAATCATAGTGTACAGTATATGGACTAATATTACTAATTGATTGATTCATAAAGTTTCACAAAATGGCTACAATATGGTTTAAAACAACTTGAAATATAGTCATATGAACTACTTTCGGTTGTCATTTTTAGAGCTGGACCACCTCAGTCCCCATCCACTTTCATTATATGGAAAGTAAAAGCATACAGATTAGCAACGACGTGAGAGAATACATGATAGTGTACTTTAATATTTTATGGTAGGCTCTCCCTGTTTAATACAAGGACAGATGTATTGAGCCGTCCACTAGATGGCAGTATGAACTTTGAAATAACATCAGGCCTTTGTTCTGAGGATATTATTGACATGCGTGATCATAGTGTTCTGACAACCGCATTAGATTTCTGATTGGTCGTGCAGAGCGAAAAGCAAGATCCATCACCATGGCAACAGAGCATCAGATGCTGCCAGGTAAACGCTAAACGTTGCCTCCATCTAACTGACCAGTGTGTGGGAATGAAGCCTGTGCTCATGAGAGCAAGTGGGGTCCGTTGAGAATAAACACACACACACACACAGAGTGTTGGGAGAGCTCTTCAAAAGGGGTCGGGTCTTCAGAGGAGAGGCTTGTTCATCTCATTTGTCATTTAGTCAATACAGCGCACTCTCTGATCAATGCCGAGACTGGCGCCTCACAATCAGAGTCGATATGTGACCTTACTCTCTCTCTTTCAACCCCTTTCCTTCGCTCCGTCTCTTCCTTTCAAAGCACTTCTCACTTCAGTTTCAAGGCTACTGTGAAGAATATAGAGACACAAGTGAGGACAAAGTGCTAGAAGACAGAAAGAAGACAAAGACTCCCGCTTTTTAACCTTGAGTCTGTTTTTCTGTTGGTCTGCACTTGTTGTTTAACAGAGTCTGTGTGTAGAGTTTTGACAAATGATCAAACGTAAGAGTGGAAGATGATTTTTAAAGATCTATTTAATGGAGGGGATATGATTATAATTCACAATATGAGCTTGCTGCCTGTTTTCAAGATGCGTTACAATAAATACTATAATAATAAATGAATGTGTGACGCAACAAGTAATCTCCACACTGAAACCAAAATGCTGCTTGATGCAATCCTGACCAGTCAGAGCATATCTGATGTTAAATATATGGTAAATAACAAATAATAATGAATAACAAATCATTAAACTCAATTACTTACATCCCTGATGCAGCACAATACCAGAAACAACTTTTTAAAAACGTTGAAAAAGTTGTCTACTGAATTAGCCTCTGAGGTGTCAGAGACATCTAGCTGACGTTTCTCCTGCTTGTCAGGGCTTCATGATGCCAAATCTGCTCACTAGCTCCAGTGTCTTTATCTCTGGGGCATTTGGTGCAATCACTGAATTCTGGTGAAACACACACACACACACACACACACACACACACACATACAGTCAGGCAGAGATGTTTGTCTCAGCTGACAGCTGTCAGCTCTGATAGTGCTCTGGTAATAAAACACTCTGCCAAACAGCCTATTAGCAGCGGCTCGTCTGGAAGGAGTGGAAGCTACACACACACACACACACACACACACACACATGCAGATATGCTCGGATAGGCAGAATGAGGTCAGGCACTATGGGTGCTCTAAAACAGAGGTGACAGGCCTGGACCCCCTGCTGGAGTGTCCCGATCGCCCTGAAGTGCAAGAGGACTCAGAAACGAACACTTATAAATACTTACTAAATAAGATTCATATTGTTTGGACACCTGATTCCTAGTACGAAAATGAAAGGCAAAACCATGACTGTGAAGATGGGTGTGTTTATGTAATACCAGCTCTGTGCTCAAGGGGGCAGTGTTTCTTCAGGTTTGTTGTCTTGTTTACAGTAGATGTCTGCACAGGCAGTCAACATGAAATCAAAATTGACCCTGTTTATTTTATTAATGCACATTCCTATTGTGGGCGATTCATCAAGGCATGTTTTTCAAATAAATATAACGACCTGATCTTCCCATGATGAGTTTCCTTTTGTGTTGATGTCACTCAGGGTGTGTGGGCTGTTGGGTAATGTTAATAGCTCTTTAGGCGTTTATTATTTAGGCATGCACTTGAATTGGGTATTAATATATATCCTTTATGTTTTATATGCTTTATAATTACAATGAGCTATACTGTTACATTTATGTCCTGCTTTGACTACAGCTCCTCTGTGATTTATATTGCTAGAGCACTGCATAATTAAGATGAATTATGATTTATTGGTTTGTCTAGTTGAGTTTTTCGACAGGTCAGAACTTGAAGGTCTCCATAGCTGCCGTCACAACAGTGCAGTTGCTATGTGTGTGAAATATGCAGAGGAAACAGGGCCAAAAAATAGTTTTTGTTGGCGAAGAGAGAACTAAGGGTTGGGATTTCGAGAGCCTTCAGAGGTAGGGCTGGTCCGAATATATCATCGAATATTCGAAGCTTCGGAGGTAGGGGGCTGAATATATTCTTATCCCTAATAAAGGCGTGTGTGTCTGTTTGTTGCATTTTTATGTCGAGAACCGTTCATCCAACATTTATCAAACAAACAAATAACTCCCAAATTATCAGCAGAGTAGGCTAATTACTTGCGCCATAAAGGGTTAAATATAATAATATATAATAATGACGCGGGTTTTAGGCTTCTCCTTATTTTTATATTTTAGACATCCATCAATTAGTGATTAAAATATTGGCATGCGGCGCCGGTGAATACAACACAAGACCGCGCTCCGCAGCTGAAAGCGTTTATTGTCCCGCCGCAGAGAGAGAGAGAGAGAGCTGCCGTCAGCTCAGCTGAAGAGTGCTGTGTTCACGTGCACGCAATAATCCTGCCGCAATGCCCCAGCAAAAGTATTTATCATGAATGTGTCGGGGCAAAACAATCAACACAGACTCATGAGCAATTCGTACATATTCGTACGAGGTGCCAAATTTGTGCCAATTCGTACGACCTCACTCTTGTTTGTCTAAAACCACGTAGGTTTAGGGGCGGGGTTATGTTTAGGTCATTCGTACAAATTCATACGAATTGGCATCTCGTAAAATATGTACGATTTAGAATAAATCGTATGAATTCGTACGAGTGAGGTCGTACAAATTCGTACGAATTAGCCACCTCGTAAAATATGTACGAATTGCCGTGAGATATTACTCATTCTGAGTCCGTGTCGCAAAGATGAATTTCCTGATTATCCATCTCCTCATAAAGAGAAGTCATTTATACCGAGTATTTAATTTAATTAATGAGTTTTAGTTTTTTTTTCGTTAAGTGGTAATTTAAAGGTTTTCTATAGATATATTTATCATGCTCATTTTGTGAAGCGCACCTGTTCAAGAAGAGAAGGCAGAACGCGCTTGTATTCTTTATTTGATAAAAGCAGGTTTACTGTCAGTGCACACAAATAAAAGTTCTCTTACCTTTACCAGAAAAGTCCAAGTGCTGGCTGGCGCATTTATCTCCTATATAGCGTAATCTCTGCACGAACCATCATGATGAACATTTATTCTTTTACTGTTTAACGCTTAAACATTGTTTTATGTTTGAACTGTTTTAGCATGCCTATAGTTTTTTTGAAGGCAAGTAGTGATGATTTGTGGTGTTGGCGTCTTCCGCTGGCCACTTGGTACTTTAAAAACACAAATTTGTATTTAACGAACACAAAATGTCTAAATTAGCTTAATAAAAAACTGAACAAAATATAATCATTCTGCAATTGCACTCAAAATCTATTTTAATAGCTGAAACAGCAGTATAAGACGTTTTGGTAGAGGGGAAAAAGACGGGCTTGCGCTGCGTGATTCTGATAAGCTTTCGGACATTAATAATAAAATGAATATAAATGAATTACCTTTTAATAGTCTAAATAAACTAAGGTAACGTTAGGCAGGCTTCATACTACTTACAGAACGGAGTTTTCAAACTTGTTGTGCTGCCAGTTTCTAATCGCATATTTGACACACTTCGCTCTTTCGCATCGATGTGACGTGTTAAATTATTATAATTTTTTTCTTTCGAATATTCGAATCTCAAAATGGAAAATCGAATGCCATCCCTCCAAACGAATATTCGAATATTCTGGTCCAGCCGTATTCACAGGAAAATAAAATCGAACAGCTTTTAACATGGGAATTTTTGCCAGTGTGTTATTAGATTATAATGTGCACCGGGGTTAACCAATATTGTGACCTGTCAATCAATACGCAATTATACAGACAAGGGGACCGAACAATTAGTACTAGTATACAATTAATTTTCTTAATTTAATGTTATTTTGTGGCTGTTGTTTGTTACAGTCCATTTTTGTGTTTTATCACAGTAAAGCACAAAACTGAAATGCGATTAAAGGTTCTTCTCAGGATGTGTGTGTTGCTGGGCAGTGTTTCTGTGTGACACAGTTGAGCGTCAACTCTGTTTCAGTGCTAACAGAGAGGTTAGCGCCCTAAGCGCTTTCTAAAACGATTTAGCTCTAATATCTCTTACTCAGTTTAGCATTCGTGTTCTGTCGGGGCAGATGTAGGTCACGCTGCCAAATTTAAAAGCTGTCTGTAGACGAGCGAGAGGCTGTTTGTGTCTAGAAGCTCACTTTCACCCTCTTTCTGTCGCTGCTTTGCTTCTGTTTGTCGTTTGGACACAAACAAAACTAGCGTGATCTGCAGCACTAGACTGTCACTGCCAATTAAAATATATGCTTCAATTAGGAACCTGTACACAGTTTTGTTTAATTAAGCCTTTACCTGTTTTGTTAGCGTTTTCTTCATTCTCGGTGTTTGCTAAGCTAGGACTCCAGAGAAGGCTGTTACTGCACATATACAAGTACATACTCGATGTGAAATGTGTAGAATCTTATTGAAAGTTAATGATTAAGCACTCTGTGGTCAAAAAATGTTGATCGTGAACATGAAACCGTAGCAGCTAGCAGTGTTAGCATTTAGCTTTTGTGGTTGGCTGGATAGTGATTAAAGCTAAGCCCTGTTCATTAGGTATGTTTTAAAGCTGGGATGCTGGTTTGAGATGGTTTATGCTTGTGTGACCAGCATAAACCAGCTTAAACCAACATCCCAGCTTCAAAACATACCTAACAAGCATACGCTTATTTTTTTAACAGGTAGGATGGTAACGTAGTTAAATACGCTGATTTTATACCCTTTATTGCCTCAGGTTTGTCTTCTCATCACCTTCTCATTCACAATGTTTGCTAAATTGGGACTCCAGAGAGAATCTATAATGCTACTGTAAATACAAATTACATTAATGACATTGAAGCCTGTGACATGAAGTTTTCAAATACTTAAAAAGGATGGCATTTTTGATGAAATTTGAAAGCTTTCTGACATTGTATGGACAGCACGAGATATACCACGTCTCCATATTGACTATAAAACAAGCCTGCATTGATATTGAAATCTTTACAAATTATGTTAAGAGTGACAGACATCTTTTCTTGAACATACCGAAAAAACAGCATCGTCTGCAACATTTAATTTCTTACAGCATCATTTACAAAAAAATGCCACTTGTTAGCATTTAGCTTTCAGGATTTGCCGGTGGATGTTGATAAGATAGGTATCATGTTGTGTTTAACATAGCCAGTTTTTGCAATTCCCATAAAGCGTTTAAGCCTGCTGTGTTTGATATTTAGTGCTGAGCATTCGCTTTATGTGGCTACAACATTCCAGCAAATGAAAGATAGCGCAAGGTCAGAGTTAAGGGCAATATAACCTAATGCGCTTGATCTGAGCTCTCACCAGATTTCATATTCAGCGCGGGGAGAATGAGAAGCACTCATGCAGAAACGGCACCGGCGCGCGCTCCTGGAGAATTGGCCTGAATCAAGGGCTTATATTGAGTGTGTTTGACTGAGATTGGCTCTATAATGAATCTCTGAACTTATTTGAGCTCCATCTCATTTTCGAGATGGTTCAGTGGCGTGTGACCGCGTTAGCATATGGGTATGTGTGTTTCGCTGTGTGTGTGTGCTTGAAGAGAAACAACATGACAAGCCCTGCACTTCAGTGCTAATGCTGATCTGTCAGTGTGCCGTTGACAGATCCAAACCAGCTCAGATCCGCCCCCCTCATCCCAAACGTCAAACCCGGACCACTTCACCCCCTCCGTCCCTCACCCCGCTCCACTCCCTATCCCCCGAGAGACCGAGTCTTATTAGAGCGGAGAGGAAGAGCGAGCGAGGGCAGCACTTTGTCCTCATACGCCCTCAGAGGCGACCCTCCCTTCAAGGGCGACGGAAACGGATCTTCACCCCGCTCACCATTAAGAGCTTTCTGTGAACGGTCAGCTCAGCCTCTGCTCTTGGCACGCCTCTACTCTGATAACAAACGCAACAATGAAAACTGGCCATGATTTTCTGAGAGTAAGCAGTGAAAATGCAATTAAATAGTTTATTTGACTGAAATCTAAGCATTTAGTACTGCACATTTATTGATTTATGTTTTTCTCTTATTAATACTTTTTCTGTTGTTTGTACATAAAAGCTTTTCTCAGCATCGGTTTTGAATGAATGAAGGGGAAAATGTTATATGTAATAAATATGTAAATAAAATAAATATATAAGTACATAAATACATGTCAGAATCAATCAATCAATCAATCAATATTATATTTCTGAAGGATTGTGTGACACACATTGTGTGTTATTTTTTTTACTGTAATTCTGATCAAATAAATGGCATCTTAGAAGGCTTAAGACACTTCTTTCAATAACTTGGTTATGTTGTGTGTATTTTTATATATTTTTTATGTGTATAGTACAGTTTTACAAAGTTATTTTCTGTTCTATTAATTGTAATAAACTGCTGCTTTACTTAAATTAATTAATTAAATTAATTTTAGATTAAATAATAAAGAAAGTTTTTGTCAGACTCCCTGTTATTCTTTATTTGGGAATTCATTCATTTTTATTTTTTTGCGGCAGACATATACAGTACATAGGGATGTGCATCTCCATAACTGAGGCTGATGCAACACACATCTCGATGCACAGCCAACGGTACGCTAAATGAAAGATCCACGAAGTAGCCTAGCGATGCGAATCGATACACCCCTGTTACGATGCAGTGCAAACCGGTTTCGATTCGATATTGATTCTGAGAAGAACGCTGGAAAATAAGATGCTTGTCTATAGTCTACTGCAGTACAAGCCGCGGTTCAGCTGCTCTGCCTACGCCCCGCTTACACGTGCAGTGTGAAACTGACGGGCGTAAGGCAGCTTGCTCACCCAGCGTCCCGCTAGCAGTAGCAGGTTCAGCTGAATCCAAGTGAGAGGTGGAGGAGGAGTCTCCAAACGCACACTGTGTCGGCGCTTCAAGTATGTTGTCAGATTCCACATGCTTCCTGTATATTTTATTGTGGCACGACATATTTTACGAATTCCACTTTCTAAATATTGCAATTGCAAAAGAAATAAACCGTGTTTTACTGATGCAGATCCGACAGAAACGTTGCATCGCGATACACATGCCAATTTGTATCCGATGCACACATTTTAAACAGATGCATCGTATCGTTAACTTTTTAAGCCGAATCTTCCCATCCCTAGTATTCATCAGTTATCGGGCTACTCAATTTGTAATAATTGGTATCTGAAAAGTACATATCAGTCGACCTATAACACACACACACACACACACACACACACACACAAACCTTTTATAGTCTATATCCTAATTGAGGTTACCGTAGTCTGGTTTGTTTTCAGGATGACGTCTGGGCGAATTAACCTCTATGTCTGACAGTCTGACTCTCAGGAGCTTCTGGGAAGAGCACTTGTCTCTGAGAACTCCAGACACTCTGCTTCTTATGCCTTCAGACACTTCCTGTCTTCCTTCCTTCCTTTAATCTGTTGCGCAAACCCCAGCTGTCAGAGCCGTACTGTGAGTGACCTGCACCCAATCACCATCACCCTATTAAGTTCTTTTGGATTAATTTATTATGTTATATATGAGTAACAAGGTCATGCTCCAGAGCTTCTGTTCTGAATTTATTATTTTTTTTAAATAAAAAAATATACACAGTAACTAATAAAAAATGCAAAAAAAGGAAATGTATAAATGTAATAACAAACTTAATTTGTTGAATATTTACTCAAAATGTACTCGTCATTCATGATTAGGATGACTTCTTCATCAGATTTGGGGAAATGTAGCATTTTATAACTTATTCAACACACCAGTGGAGCTCTGCAGTGAATGGGTGCCGTCAGAATGAGAGTCCAAACAGCCGATAAAAACATCACAATAGCACTCCAGTCCATCAGTTACAGTAATGTTTTGAGAAGTGAAAATCTGCATTGAGATGTTTTTTTAACTTCAGACTGTTCCTTCCTTCAGTGAAGTCCATCTCCTTCTCAAAACAAAATGTATGTTCATCTATATTTTTAGAGCTGTTTTTGTTTTGTGCAGATTTATCTCCTGGGTCAGTAAAGACAACATTTTTACTGGATGAAGAATTATGTAATATGTATTTTAGCTTGATTCAACAGTTTTAAAACGTCCCAATGATAGATTTCTTTATTAAAACATACAGGTTCCCAGATAACAAATTTAGGTTATAAATGTTGTTTTGAAATGTTTTCTTGTCATGCTACGAACGCTATTTAAAAAATCTAAAAAAGAACATTATTCAAACAGTTATTTGATTGCAATTTGATTTAAATGTTGCAAAAAAACATTTTTAAGAATGTCCCACAAGTGCAAATCACATTGTGAGAATGTTATGAGAATGTTGTCTTAAGAACAGTAGGTCTCCTTCACTAAACAAGCGTACGCACAAAACTTTGCGTGAAATGTGCCTACGGACGATTTCATGAATACTTCCAGATTCATCAAAAACTACTAGCACTAAAATTTATTCTAAATGTACGAAGAAATTCAAGAACGTCGTATACCACACGTACGCAATAATCATGTACACCCACACTTGTTACGGCGCGAGCTCGAGGAGAGCGTGGCGAATGGCTGTTCAGTTTACGCAAATAAATACACCGTTATGCTCATTATTGTACAATTTTGGCCGTGGTTCATGCGAACTACTACCCTTGTGCACGAGGGCGCTCATTTCGAACACTCCAAGTTCACTAACAAAAGAACGAATTTAACTCATGTGCATATGTGCACATTTTGTGACCCTAGCCCAAACTCCAGCGGAACTTTTTTGTTAGAAGTCACACTACAGCAGTTGGTTCTTTGATTCTGCGTGAAGAACATCACAGCCTGTAGTTTTTTTGTCTGGTGACGCAGCAAGGCTTTGAAGAGAATCTTGCTGAGCAAGAAAGCTTCGTGGCTACTTGTGTAACTTAGCCTCTCAGAAGCAGTCGCTGCTTGCACAGTTCGCTCACGGCAGTGTTAAAGCCTGAGACGAAAACTGATCTGATTGCTTGTCAAAACACGGCTGGGGCTCCGAACGCGGCTCTCCGGCTCCACAGTTGCTCACCTCCCTCTGATCATCTGAGGCACGCTCCCTATGCTCTCCTCTCCTGCTCTTCATATCGCTCTGCTTTCGTTTTACTAAGGAAGAGGTGCAGGAAAAAAGGAGAAAAACAGAGCAGGGAGTGAATCTACCAATGACATTTGAAGTGAGAAACAGAAGGGTATAAAGAAGCGGAGCAGAGAGGCAGTGTTGAGGACGGGGCCTCGGCTTCTCTCTAATCTGGTATTGATCTCCAGTCAGGGAATGAATTGTGCCTCGCTTCTGCAAGGCCTCAGAAGTCTCAGCTATTGATCTGGGCTGTCAGAGAGCTCTGGAGGAACTCTGGCATGCAAGGCTGTCCCTGAGCTCATCCATGAGCGCGACTCTCGCTCTTTAACATATCTTTGTGTTTAAACTGTTGCTTGGAAACTGTTTATGTTGCAGTTTGACGATGAGCGTTGCACAACTGTTGCATTACAAACAAACCCCCTACAAATGAAAGATTTTTAAGTCTCCCAGTTATGGGTACTGAAAAGTTCACATTTTGCCGATAACAGGTTGAGATGCATGCAAGGTCAAAAAACACTTTCATCGTCAGCAATTCCCAGACGATTTGAACTCAATTAATTTTTCCACACCCTTTCTTTGTGTGACGCTAGTCTGTGGTGATTGGACAATTGGTGTGGTTTTAATTTCATCATGCCTGATAAAGCAGTGTCTGTGAGTGCACTGCTGAGTCAACTTGAAACTGCTTGGGATTTAACGCTATACTGTTTATAAAGAGTTTTTTCAGACATCGTGTAGTTAGTTATTTTACATTTTTATATTCTGCTCAGCCATTTTTTTATTTTAATTAAGTGATATATTTTTTGAGGTTGCCAAGAAATCGAAAATGTCGAGTGTAAACTTTTACACTGACAAATTCACGTTAGTGGGGGCTCGATTCATTTGAACTAAAATAACAAATACCATTTTTGTGGAGTTTTCAGAAAAACAAACAAACAATCAAAACAACATATAGATTTGTATGGATATGTCTTGAAAGGCAGTATGTTTCGTAGATCTCGACTTGTTCAGCTCCTGTTGGAAACACACAGATCTATTTTTAATTCCAGGCGTGTCTGAGAGAGTGAAGCATGCAGGGTTGGAGTGGTTTGGTGCGCTGTCATGCTAAGATCCGCACCAAAGTCCTGGCGACTGGCAGCTCGGGGCTGGAGGAGAGACGGTGCGGCTGACAGCGGCTGCGCTGTGCCACAGTCCTGCGGCGCTCAGAGTTTGACGTTTGCCTCTGTATGCAGAAAGCGTCTGTGCCGGGCTGTCATGTTTACCTGTAGCTGGGAGGAGACCGAATGCGCTGCTTATACAGACTGTTTCTGATCATTGGGAGAGTGGTTCTGCATAGAAAACAGCCTGGCTTATTTATTTATTTATTTTACTCATGGCTCTTTTTTGGAGTAGACATGGGTCATGTTGGCCTACTAATTTAATTATCATGTAAAAGCTGGAAATATTAAAAGTTGTTTTTCAAGCCCGGAAAAATGAAATGTTGTAGCATTGTTTGCCAGGGTTTATTTTATTTTATGTTATTATTTTATATATTTTTTAATATTTAGATCATTTTATATATTATTTTACCTATTTATTTTTTATTTTGTCTTGTTTTACTAGAATGAATTATTCATATAATGGACTTAAAGGAATAGTTCACCGAAAAATACTATGAAAGTCAACGGTCACCCAAAACAGCCTTTTTTCAGAATGTCTTCCTTTGTGTTCAGCAGAACAGAGAAGTTCATACAGGTTTGAACGACTTGAGGGTGAAATTAATTAGAATTAAGAATGAATTAAACTGATTTACAATGAAGTCACTTGATTCACAGATTGGTCTGAATATGAATAATTTCTGAAAATCATACATTTATTAATCATAGATGGCAGGAAAGGTCACAAAAATGTCATTGAAATTCATTGGACACAAAGTATGGGGCAGTTGGAAAACAAAATCACAGTTCTCTGAAAGATACTCTGTTCAAATATTTATGAACAGACGTAGCGTGGATTGGAGTGTTGTATGGAAATGGTGTTCAAATGTAATGAACACATTTTGCTTTCAGTCCTCGAGTCCCGGAGGCCTTATGCTAGCCATTACAGCTCTTGTTCTTGTTCTCTGGAGAGATTTTTCTGAAATCTCCAAGAGCCCTGCAACAAGCCCTTTCCAGCTTTGGCAGAATCTCTTGTGGCGTATTTGGCCCCATTTACACCTGATCTCTGGCGGTCTGAACGCTGTACATACAACATATACAATTCAGAGGAACAATGCTTCACATTTTAGTCCTTAATGGAGGATTTTAGTCCTTTAGTCCTAGCTCTTTTGATCGTTGGAAGAGAATTTCTGAAAACACCCTGACTGATGTATTATTACTAGTATTATTTTTAATGAATTCACATTTCACATTATGACCCTTACCATAGCATTAAGACAACAAAACAATAAAACACATTACAAACGAGACATTTGTTGATCCAGGAATCAGTCCTCCGTAAATGTGCTAAAACACACTCTAATATTTGTGTTCAACTGTTCTGGAACAGTGTTGGAAACTGATTTCTTTTGGAAGCACAAACAAAGTAGGTTCACTTTCACAACGACACTACAGACAGAATAATAGCTCCACCTTCTTTCTTTGAGTAAACATTTGGGTGGCGTTTGAAAATAAGCCCACTCTGACGTAGGAAAGTGCAGGGGGTTGCATTCAAGTCATACATTTTCTAAAGAATATCTCTGCTTTTGAAACTTCAATCTTTGCAACTTCCTTTTATAAACCTCTAACGCGTCAATCTCCATTCATTGTAATTGCTTGGAAAAGAGCGTCCAGCGCATTCTTCAAAATATCTCTTTTTGTGTTTCACATAAGAGGTATAGCCATGCAAATTAACAGCAACGCAAGGGTTTGTAAGCAGCGACGGTGAACTATCCCTTTCATCGTAGGTGTAAACAGGCCCTTTGGTAGTCAACAAAGACCTTCTCAGCGTTGTAATAAACCTTAACGGTGACACTTCTCAACAGCATAACCTTCATTAAAGCTTAATCACTTTACCCCTACGCTTTCATTGAGCGCGTCTTTCGGCAAACTCATCGGCGGCGCTCTTTGATAAAGAAGCCTGCGCGTTCCGACACACCCTCCATCTGATTCATTAGAGCAAATTCTGCAGTAATTATCAGCTCACCCACGCTCATTAAATCAAGCGTATTACGGCGGATCCCACACGTGAAGCTCTTATCCTCGCTGCCGTACACACACGCAGCTGTCGCTCCGCTATTGTTCAGTGTGCGGTGACTTAATTACTCACACACACACACGCTCACAGAACAAACACTCCTGTACATGTTGCAATCAGGCAGTGAAAGCGCTGGCGTGTTGTTGTGTCTTTGGGCCCCTGGGGGGAGTCATTTTTAAATGAACTCATTTGGAGTCAAACCCGCAGTGGATATTCTGAACCGTGCAATCACGTAGAGCCGTTGTGTGTGTGTGTGTGTGTCCTCCCATATCTGTTTCCTCTTTTTGATTATATAATGTACGCCTCCAGGAAGTCTTCTCAGAGCTGTGTGTTGTTGTTAGTCCCTGTGTGAGCGTGGAAGCGTGTTTCTGGGCTCGGACGCTTGTCGTCTGTGTGATGCAACTGTGACCAACGCTGGTGCAACAGTCCCTCTGTGTTTTCTTGGGGACTTCACGGTGTACCAACAACATTTGTGTGTTTACGGTGCATAAGCGTAGCATTATGGAGACGTGTTAGTTAATCTGTGAGAGGTTGTGCATCAGAGTGATTTTTTGTTTTGTTTTCATCACTCTTTCTTACCGAAATGCGGGCTACAGATGCGAAAAAGGCAGAAAACCGAATGTTTTGGATGCAGTGTGTATATTTGATTGACATAACGTGCATTTACACCTAAAGGAGTGCATTTTTTTTTTATTTTGCATAATTTAAATTACTGTATTTATATATTTATATATATATATATATATACTTTTTTGGCATAATTTGAATAAATGAAAGGAGAGTTTATA
>JAUYWG010000064.1:1438967-1460892 GCA_034779775.1 Enteromius afrohamiltoni | reverse complement strand
GTGTGTGTGTGTGTGTGTCTGTGTGAAAGGAAGATGCAAACTCATTGCCGCACTGAGTGCATCTTAAATCACATCACACTGACATTAAACTCAGGCAGGTGAAAAGTCTTGTACATTTTCCACCATGTTCACATTCTCAGTTTGCTCAAGCAGAAAGAGAGAAATGAAATATGTGTCTGTGTCATGGTTGTTTTTTGTTTGTGAAGCTCTTCAACTTTCACGCCCAAATCAAAAGGTCATATCTATGGCTGCTGGTGGGCTTTTTCAAAACAAACTCCCTCCAACGTGTTTATACTCTCACTACTTGCATTTGTGCCCCATTACCAATCATATATTGTTTAATAACATTTTGTGGTTGAGATTATGGTGCATGAGCAGCTGTATTTGTCTTTTAGCTTGCACAATTGCATAGCAGGGATTCTACACACACATATATATAGATATATATATATATAAATACATTTTAATAACATGACAATTTTGTTTATCCTAAACAATATATTAACTTCTTTATAACTTATATCATTATAGAAATAATATTTTGATTGATAGAGAGAGAGATTAAAAGAAAAAAATAAAAATAAAATATTGTGGTGAAGATACAGCCGAGAAGATAACAACAACAACAACAACTATAATAATAATAATAATAATACATACTTATATGAAAATAAGTGCTGAATGGAAAATAAGTTTTAATCTGACCTGCATATAATAATAAAATAAATAAATATTTACACTCTTTCTGTATAATTTTAAGAAATTAAATTAAAACACAATTTAGAGGCAAAATATTTGGTTGAAACAGCCACAACTAAGAGATTGCCATATTTTCTAATGCAAACTTTATTTAGGTTGCATATTTTAATAGTCATGAAGGGAAATCCATAAAGGGCATTTGAAAATAAGTGATGAAAGCATGGTAAAAACTTTTAATCTGACCTTCAAATAATACAATATAAAAATGGGACATCAACGCGTCTGTGTTTGAAGAGACACCCATCTGTGTATTGTGTGCATTGTGCATATCCATTTTTGCTACCGTAGTGCATATGTTTAAAACAGTAGTGGGTCCCATTTCAGATGCCCATCCCGACTGAGGTAATGACTCCCAGTGAATCGCTCTCACAATACACGCAGGATAACGGCAGGACCTCCAATGTGCCATTTCCTCTCCTCCGTCAACAGGCTCTGAATGGCATCATTACGCTGCTGATTTCAAAAACAAAAGATAAAGATCGAGGCGGCACCGTGCCCATCACACACGTATGCCTAAATAAAGTGGTTTTGTATTGCTCAGTCGGGGCGCTACCTATCACGCTGTTATACATAATGGTTCTGTTATAACAGGTGTCGTCCATAAGCAACCTCACGGGGGTGTCTCCAGGGTAACCAAAACTCAGGAGAGCGTCCTGATCGCGTGTTCTGCTTATAAGATGGGGCAGAAACCTTGAGGAGCTACAGTGCCGTTGCTATCTGAGAGACAACACATATACCTCCGATCCAGCTCTTAGAGACCAGCTTAGATCAGGGTTATGACGGCTAGTGCTGCTCTGGTTGGGCCATGACCATCTTTTGGAGACATGCTCCCCTTTATTTAGATCAGAGGTGCTCACATTTTTCACTACGAAGGGCCACAAATCTGACTTGATTGATGTCTAAGGGCTTAAATGTTGCATTACAATATGTATAATGAAAGTATATTCTCTACATTTCAGCACAAAAAGTGCTAAAACACTAAAAAGATGGATTAGAATTGCAGAAATTCTCCAATGGCAAGATATTTATGGAATAAGACAGGCCCTGGTTTGGATATCGCTAATGTAGCTCATTGGTTCATCATTGGGGGTTTTTATAGCTAAAAGTCTACACTACTCAGTAATATCCTACCAGCAGTTTATCTTTGTGCATTCATTGTATTTTACTTGTGAACCGCATTAGACAGATCTTCTCTCAGGGTTATCAAATTATATTTTGTTTAAGTTCTGGTTATCAAGAATGCACTGACTCTCAAGATTCAACTACTAAGATTTTCTAATAGCCGGTTCCACTTCATATTAAGTGGCCTTAACTACTGTGTACTTACATTTACAATGAATCATTGGATACAACGCTATGTTTTTACATAGTTTTTTTTACATTTTTAAAAATATGTAATTACATTTGATTCATTTCTGTAATTACATTAATCCACTCTTAAACCTACCCAGATCCTCAAACCTGTGCCTAACCTTGCCTGTATCCCACCTCAATATCAGCAAAAGTGTTTTGCAACACAATAAGTACACTTTAATGTAAGTACATAGTAGTTAAGGCCACCTAATATAAAGTTTGACCATATAGCCTTCTATGAGGAGATAGGCCACCTCTGAGGTTCAGTTTCTGAACAGAAGGGGGCACTGTGGTATTTCAGTTGAGCTGTGTTTAACAGAGGTTTGCCTTTTTTTTAATACTTCTGTGATCAAACACTCCCCAAACAAAAACTGACTACCACAACTCAGCATCTGCGTATGTTTTTTTTTCCCTCCATGTTGCAGAGGTTCATTTGTGTTGAAGATAAAACAATTTACGTGTTTGTGTGTGAATGCACATGTGCTCATAAGCTAAAACAATCTTTACTTGCAACTAAACAGTTTTCATTGCTAACATGTGCACGCCTTTGACTTGTTTAATGGTAGCATGCATCTGGATCCAATGCACATAATCACCTTACGCAGAAGACTACAGACTTCACCAAACCTCTAACACACACACACATTCCTCTTTCAGAGAACATAATCCTTGATACTCTCACACAGAGAGCTCTTTGATCTATCTTTAATCATCCACGGACTCTCCCTACGGATAAATGTGATGGACAGACACGCATTATTTTTTAGAAGATCATATTTTCTGGGGCACGACTCCGATTCTCCAGCCATTAAGAATGCGTACATGTTTTCAACCATGGCTTTGAACTCCTTGGCCGAGCAGCCCATCCTTTTGGCCCAGTATCTCCTACAGAGAGCAGAAGTGCGTTGAGGGGCTTAAATTCAACTTGGAAAGTTCAAAGTTGACTATTAGACGTAGTACTTGGACATTGTGTTCAAAAAATGGCCTACCGACCACTTTTTCCCCTTCCCAAACGCAAGGCCTTGTGGAATATCACGTTCCTGTACCTTTGTGGAAGGGCTGGGGATATAGAAAGTGAGAAAGAGAGAGAGACAATGTGAGTCTTTTAATCCCATCACCTAATTCTCATTTAACAAATCACTCGGCAGACGCATGATCCATGAAATGGCTACAAACCAAAGGGATTTTCTCTCGTCTCTCATTCTCTTTTTTTTCCCCATTCGGCTAAATCTCTCCTTTTTAGTAGTCTTCGGAGGACAAGCTGTTTTCTGATTCATTTTCATTCGTTCTGTAATCCCTTTTCTGAAACATCACACGCTAGGGTGGTCAGAATCCATACCGATGTCATTAATCCCAGCAGGGTTCTGGCATGCGTGTGTATTTGGAAGAGTATTCGCTGGCAAACTCTGAGGTAGCCATTGTCTGTTTTTGACTAATTGATCGACCAGTCTCAGCGGATCGTCCTTCTGCAGGTTTGGAGAGTACCCCTTGCTTTTATTGACTCTCTGCTGGGTCGCCGAGGAAATACAAATCACTTTTATCAGGCCTCCAGATGGTTTTTCCGTTAACGGACATCCTAATGCATCCGTCCCGTTGTCAAAGCGTCTCGGCCTGAATGCATTCAGGTGTCGTCTTCTCTACTTCTCTACTTTCCAGAGTCTGAAAGCTTCTTTTCTGTCTTTAGTCTAATCTTTGCTTCATGTTGTCTTCAAGTTGCAGAAACGCGGCCTGTGAAGTTTGGATATGGATCAAAGGCTTTCCGGCCTAGCTGTGGATGGCTCAGGGTTTTAATGCGTACCCTTCTCCGTTCAGTCCGTGTGAATTCGCCATTGTATCTCCTGACTTTGATGCCTCTTTCAGGGATTGCATCTCACTGTACCGCCTGCTGGAGCTGAATCGAGCTAATCGCATGCTAAGCATTAGTAAACTTTCCAGATCGACAAGCTTCGGAATAAGACGTGGAACTAGAGAGGAAGGATTTCCGTGTGGTTAAATCTTTGCAATCCTAACGCAACGACTGAGAAATGCTAAATCCACGCTTCCTAAAATATCACGGGGTTGACGTCAAACGTATTGATAGGAACGTGCGGTAATCCCACTCTTTTCTTGGCTGGCTTTTCAGACATCGTTTGTTCAAATGTGTGATGGCCAAGAGAAAGGTGTGAAGTCGTTAAACTTAACAACTCTTTTTAATGGACTTTTATAGTGGACCCATCTCATAGCAAACTGATCTATGAACTAAAGGCAGCCAGATTCATGCAACTGTGAGGCAATGCTTGTAACGTAATGCAATAAACTTCCCATTCCGCATTCTCATAACCTGTGCTCTTGATTTCTTGCGCATGCTACTATGATGCTCGATTTTACGATAGCCTTGGGTGATGAGGTCACTTAAATGCCTCATCCTGTCATAGAATTTATAACGGCGTTCCCTCGCGGCGCTCGGGACGTCTATACACGAGGGCCGGATCGTTTCTTTATTAGCATGATTTCATATGTTGGTGCTGAGCAAGCTGCAGACAAGAGTTTAAAAAAGGGGGAATTCATAGGCCTAATTCGTCTCGCTCCAAGAGAGGCGTTTTTATACGGAGCGAGGTGCATTAGCTCTGTCTGGAAGCATCTTCCTGATGGCTGCATGCGCGCGTGAAGTGCTGCATTTTCAGGGGCAGATTGCTCATGTCGGAGAGCTCATAAAGATGATCCAAACGTATCTCCATCGATTCCTGCCAAAGTGGCTCTCACTGACTTGGCAGCGCAGCGAATGTTATTTGGTTCAAATAAATGGTACAAATTGTATGGCCATTCATAGCTTTTGTAGTGTCAGCTCCCGCCATGATATTGTGAGCTATTTCGCGGAATAGTTGGGCTAGTATGGAATCGGTAATTCTTCAGCTTTGTTGGCTTTCTTTGGAAGAGTCAGACACCTCGCTGCTTTGCTTCCCTGTCTCCTGTCTCTTCGTCTTTTCATCTCTATCTCAGCCGAGAGAGGGGAGGCGTGCCCCCCGCCGGTGGGTAAACAGGAAGAGTGTTGGTGGAGGATAGTAAGAGGTGTGGGAACTGAAGAGAGCAACAGGAGCTTTTCATATGAGGACGGCAGCAGGAGTGCTTGTGATTGTCCTATTGACTTCCAAGTAAATATCACTGTCAAGGTCTAGCAAAGAATGAACGATATTGTCAAAATTAGACCATCTGACCTTGACAGTGCTAGGCATTCAATGTGGCAGCCCCAAGGTTTTCATCCAAAACAGCTTAAATTTTGTTCTGAAGTCAAACAAAGCTTTTACAGGTTTGGAAAGACATTGGGTAAGTGATTAATGGCAAAAAAAAATAATAAGTTTAAGCTACAGCTGTAAAAGGAAGCTGCTGGTTCATTGTTGATTGGGTGTAAGTGTGGACCAGATAGAAGTCAGTTAACTTTTAGAGTTTGAGTTTTCCACTTCTATGACCTTTCCTTCTCAACCTGTTGTGCTGCGTGTGTATTTATGATGTAGTTGTTTGGGGATGAGCTCACGGCTGCACCGTAAGGTCTGTGCTGAATAGGCTATACTTTACACCCCATTTCTCTGGCCACTTACTGATAAGAACCTCATTACGCATCAAATGGGCACAAATTGCCTCAGTCTTGCAATGCTATCTGGATGAATAGATCCCTCCTTTGCTCTGAGGCTGTAATAGAGCTGTGTTTGTGTGTCTGAGGAGGCTTACTGTCGCGCTTCTCTTTGTCCTTTCTCTTGTTTTCGCTCGTAAGTCTCGAACTTGTTGTGTTGTATTTTACATACTAAAGGTATATATTTATTTATGGATATACCACCTCCCAGTGAAAATACACAGAGACACACACACGACTATATCCCTTGCCAGATTGCCTGGCTCTGTTTGCATGCTGCTGGGAGAACACAGATTGAGAGGCCGATAATGTGCTATCAGATGAGTGGAAGAGAGAGCGTTCTGTTCACAATCACTGATCTGGTTCTCCGTTAAGCCAATTAAGCTCATCACCAGTTCAGTCCATTCTGGCACTTTACACGCACACTCACGCAGAGAAACATATGCGACTATATAGCTTTCTAACCGGTTCTAGCCAGTAACGTTGTGGTTGGAAAAGTCAGACTTCTAACTCAGAAATCTAGAACTTGACAATCAAGCACATGCGGAGCCATTGGGAACATGCATGCAAAGCTAATTTCAACATGCCTGACTTCTTACCAGTAAAACCTATGTCTAACCAGTAAAAATGTTGTTGTATACAATGCATTTAATGTCACACGATGCTTTGGACAATATAATTCATGGTGCTATGCAATTTAATATGGTACAGATACTGCTTTATTTGTTAAATATTTATATCTATATTCTCAGGACACTTCTCGTAGTGTTGTGATACATTATATTAATGTAGTCACAGTGGTGTTGAGAGAACATGATTGAAAAACAGTGTAGAGAGGAGAAATCAATCAATAAATAATGCAAGTATAGCACATCTACTAATTATTACTAAAACAACGTACTCCAAGAAGCCGTGTTTTACAGTGAATTTATAACAGTTAAGGGGGTTTGTTAGGCGCAATGCGAGTTACAGTATAAACCACGGCTTCACAGGGCTTATTGCTTTTATGAAATGGTTATCCCACATACTGAAATAGAGTTTCACTAAACAAAAACAAAGAAAACAAAAAACAATGTAGTTCCTGGTTGTGGTTGGAACCCTCCCACTTTTTTTCCATCCACTAATTTTTACCTCAAGACGAAGGTGTATGGTTGGAACTAAGTGATTGCCAAGCAACAGACAAAGTAAACAAAGGTGTAGGTTTGTAGTATAGCAGCTTCACACATGGCTCAACCAATCAGAATCAAGGACTGGAACTATCCATTACATAAATATAAATTAATCAGTTATGCAAATATGTTAGAAACAATGCATTGTGGTACAAATGCCAACTTATATCCAATGCACACTTTTTAAAAGGATGCAGCACATCGTGAATCTTACCATACCATCCTGTTAGACATTTAGTGTAGGCAGAAAATGATGCATTGTTTTGTGCCTGCCAATAATTCATTGTGCACCAACACTAATCCAGCGTTGCCGAGTTCTGAGCTGCAATAGTCGACACGGTTGTTAGTTTGCAACTTTAATTTTATTAGCTGAGGTTAAATGAGGACATTTTTTAAGCACCGCTGCCCCATGGCATCCCTACATTGTTCAGTCTGTGTTAATTAGAATCAGCATCCGCCCGCTCTCTGTCCCCTGTCGGGGGTTGCGGGACGTGTTTGCATGCTGTTGCCCCCTGTGGTGAAGGTTATGTACTGCGGACATGCACCTCACGTTCTGGACCCCAGGGCTGGGAATTAGACTGGTAAATAGGTCAGCACAGAGCACAAAGGAGCTGTGGCAGGAGGAAGTGGCAGTGCTGTGATTCTCATCTGGCTAAACAGTCAGAGATGTTTGGGGAATTCATATATGGTCTGGAATCTGAACTCAGTTCCCTTTTAAATGCACTCATATGGAATGTACATAAACGCACACATGAAAGCAGTTAGACGAGTTTATTCATGAGATGCAGGTGCAGCAGCATACACACACACACACACGCACAGTCTATAAATATTTAGATTAAATCCTTATCACTCCAGTTAATTAGCACAAAAATTACATTCACAATGAGATACGATCAATCAACATCCAGCCGTCTGCAGTCACTGTTTACAGTGACCCTCTGTGTTTGCATGAATACTAATGCGTGCGCACACACAAAGCTGCATGATTAATGAAGGCGGTTTGAGACAAAGACCGGGGTCACACCTCTTCTCTCCTGCCACGGCGGTGCATCCAATAATAAGACCTGTTTTAATAACACCGGCTCTTTTTAATAAAGCTCCATCACCTTGACGACCGATCTGCGCAGGATTCCTCGCGGCCCTCAGGTGACCGGGAAGCACTGACCTCATCGACACGAGAACCCCGCTGTGTATAAAGTAATTCTTTTGATTTAAGGAGAACACACATCCTATTGTTCAGAGGCTCCTCTCCGTGCATTTTGGGAGATGAATTTAAGGTCTTGACATCGCCTTTGACCAACGCTGTAATGTACGCTGAGAGGCCACATGCTGAGCCTGCAGTCGCTTTGGTGGGGTTTGGCAGGATGGCCTTCAGATAACAGCAATACTTCACAAAGAATGCTTCTTCCACGCCAATTTTTGGGAAGATCAGATACGTCTCTTTGGATTGTTTGGAGATTTTCTTCCCACCTAAACATTTTTGCAAGTAGTTTACCCAGACGTTTGGATTTGCTTTGTAATAATTACTAAAACAGTTCCAAAAATAAGTGTAGTGCAAAAAAAAAAGGTAGTATGTGCTTTGTACTAACTACATTATTAATGAAACTCCACCTACTGCATCAGAAATGAAATGAACTAAAATATAGCCATTGAGTAAGGTTCCTTTAAGAACAGTGGCGTGTGAAGTTTGTGAATTCTGTGCCGGCTGCAGTCCAGCCTGATGTCTCTCTGCATGTACCACAGGCCTGTTTAGCATTCACACAGACTCTCTGTGGCAGCCGATTGTAAAACGCTCATTCTCTCTCTCGCGCTTTCCTCTGGCCCGTTGAGAGATGGCATGTCTGTCTCTCACATGGATGCCTGCACCTGTCAGATAGGGACCGCTGCAAGTCTCTTCTCATACTGTGGTACACATGTCTGTTTATGCATGGTTTTGTTCTAAAATAGCAGGCAGTATTTTTATTTATTTATTTGTTTATTTTTATTTGACAATTTATGGAAATAACGGGAGGAAGTGGCTAAAAAAACCCCAAAAAAAGATATTTTATATATATAGGATAGTCTTGGTTGTTTTGCCTTTAAAATAAATAAAGCTTTATAAGATAAGTGCAAATATTCATATATTTTAGATATTTATTTTAAATAGCATAACCCTACCCCCTAACCTAAACATAAAACAACTAAATATATTATATAACAGGCAGAACAGTGTAGAGTGACCATTTTAGTCACAGTATACAATTGAACAGTTTCAAAATGTATACATTATAAAAGAAAAGCTAACAAATAAGTGTATTTTATGTTGATTTTTTGTGTGTGTGTTTTATGGTTACTTTGTGTGTCACAGCATATTGATGAATGCCATTTATATGCCCTGGAAATATTACATGAAATAATGGTTAAGCAATTACACAGATTCATTCATTTTTAAGTTTTAAAGCGTATTAAAGATGGTGCATCAGGACAGCTGATCATTTCAAGATGAGTTCAATAAATGCAGTTGAAAACATTATTTTTATGCAACATGAATTTGGTATTACACTCAATAGGGACACAATCTGTACAGGTGCTGATATTAAAAACATATTTGATATTTTACGTGCTGCCAGTACATTTTAACTGTACTTGTAGTTGAAGCACACTTTACAGAAAATACATACAAATACTCTTGAGGTCACATTGAGATATCTGAAAATGGTGCATGAAGGCCACATTATTGTGTTATGCTATATATACATTACAAGTGCTCTCCTAACAGTAGATAACTGAACATCTTCAGGGCTTGAACAGACCCTGAGGCATGAATTATTGAAGGTCTCCTTGAAACAAGTAGGTCTACACAAATGATAGATATCCTTCACGATAGCCTTTGTGTCTTTCTCGAGACACATTGTTGTGTAGCGCAGACCCTTGTAGTGGATCCAGATTTTTTGAGTGGGCACCAACAAGAAGAAGAGCATGTTTGAACCACTATCCCAGCCGTCCCTTTCATCAGTTTTTCTGCGTAACCCACGTCTGAAGATCATGTACTAGTTATTAAGCCATTAGCTTTGGTTCCCGTCCAAGCTTTTACAGAGAGGTTGTGCTTTCAGAGCTCAGGAGACTCCAAAATGAACTTTCTGTCATCGTTCGTGCTGGTTTTCACCATAGATGAAGACATACCGTCACTTAGTTGCTTTATAAGATTCCTGCAAAATGGAGAAATACAGCAATCCCGTGACAAGAGACATGCAGGGTGACCAGCTCATAGAATCGTGTGTGTTGTTTTCCATTATATGTGTGACAGAAGTCAGTTCCAGAAGTGCATTACAGGCTGTCAGGCTTCTGTGTTTTGCACATTTACAGGATTTCCTTTGAGGAGTGTTTCTCCGCTTAGGGTTACAGATAAAGGAGCCCTTCAGAACCCAGAGATTGATGGAAGTTTTAGACCTTCCTGTCAGGGGGACATTGTTGAAAAACATTGTTGTTTGTTCTATGCAGTATAAGGCAGGGGAAATAGTCGCTTGACATACGCAATGTTGCATATGCTCTTTATGTGCACACCGTGTATATATACCACTATATACAATCATTACTGATAATTAAATAATATTCATTAAACATATGCTATATGTCAAGACCTGAGCTAATATTAATGTTTATTGACTAATTGTCATGAAACAGAGGCGAGTAGGCGTGCGGATCCATTTGCAAGCGTTTATTTACAAGCCAGAGTCAGTACAGCAGGGTAAACAACGGCGAACGGGAACATCGGAGGCAAAGACAATAGAATAATCCGGGGAAGGCAGCGAGAGTCGGCATCCAAACATTGACCAGCGACTAATACAAGGACATACGGGATATTTATACATGAGCAGACAATTAGGAATGGGAGGAGAACATACGAGTAACCAAGGCAACACATGAGGTGGGTGGAGACGAGAGTTCATTGATAATTAATGTGACGGAGACACAAAACACAGACATGTGTCACATCCAGCTGATCGTTAGATTGATCGAGAGTTAATATGTTAACTAACAATAATTCATCTTTGTGAAATGTTACCATTTAAAGGTGGCAGAAAATGAAATTAAAATAAACACGTTGAATAATTTAACGAAATAATAATTCGCTTTGGTTTATTGTACTGGGAAAAAATCAAGAAAATAATATTCTATATTTTTTCTTACAATTACTTTGGTTACGTAATTGAATATTTGTTCTTGAATACAGTTCATTTTGAAGAAAGTATCTGAATGATTTTGTATTTTTTTGTTGGTAATTGGGAGCATGCAACGTGCAATCTTTTCCCCCTTAAGCTCTAGCGCTTATTGTATGATTCTATTGAGAAGGTCAATACCACTGCACATAATATAGTATATAATGGTTTATCAAACATATCTAATATTTCTCTCTGTTCCTTCATTGCAACGGGACCCCAATTTGTAGCCCGTTCACGAAGAGAGCCTGAAGTGTTTTGTTGTATTGGTGTCAGCTAACAGTGTTTGTACTGTTTCAAATGATCATAATATAACTTTCAGAATCATGTTGTACAGGCTTATGAAAAGTCATATCCGGATACCGATATGTATTTCTGGGGGCCTTGTGGAAAGTAAGATGCTGTTTTCTCAGCATTGTTTACAGAGCTGTGTCTCAATCTGAGGAGCAGGAGAGCGTCCGAAAGCTTTCTGAGGGGAATCCCAGCGTTAGCGAGACTGTAATTTACTACTTGCTCGACACATTCGCCCTTGTACACACACACTCGTACTGTTTCTTACCCTGCTTTCAGATGTTTTCTGTTTGCTTGTTTACCCAGAAGCGTTGTTGGAAAGGTCAGCGTTTATTGAGTTTTCAAAGAAAAGGTGCGTCTAAAAGCCTACAGAGAAAAGCAAACGTTTGGCTTGTTCACCGATAGACATAAGAAAAATCTTCGCTGTCTGTTTCCCGACATCAAGCGCAAAGGTCACAGCATGCTCATATAAGATCTTACAGCATTCAGATGGCTGGGGACATTTTAATTGTCATGGTTTAAAAGAACAGTTGGGACTGATGGGCTAACAGAAAGACGCCCCTTCACTGCTATAGGTCATTCATTTTTACTTCTTCTCTTTGCGACTTGTTGTGATACACTTTGTTTTTTATTATTACTATAATTTTTTTCTAAATTAGCATCTGGATTATTTCGTTTTTATTAGTTTTAGTTTTCACTTTCTGTAGCGTCTCCTAGTGGCTTTGGGGAATAATTCCCTGAAAGTCTGCATTTAATATATCATATATAATATATAAGGAACATCCAAAATCAACACGATTCTTTATAATTCTTATATAGCTAATTCTTATTGGTTTGTTTCCGTTTACTTTTAAATAATTGTACAATTGGAAACAGTTTCTACATGTTACTGCAACACACACACATATATATAAATATATATACATTAGGGCTGTCCAATGATTAAAATTCGTAATCAAATTAATCAGGATTTTCAGTGGATTCATCAGGATTAATCACTATTTGGCAACTGCACCTGAATTTAGATCAAGAACAACGCACTGTCACTTTAATTCAGCGTAAGCGGCGCAGCAACAATAGACTTGGTGCCAAAACTATCGTGCACGGCACTGGTGCTTCTGCTCTATTGTTTTTATTTACATAATATATGTATATTTATTATATATCTATTCACACACATGCATATTTATATTTGTTGATATAGTAAATATATTTATTCATAATATAAATTAGGAATATAAATATAAACCTGTAACTCTACACAGAACACACACATATATTATGCAAACAGAAACTCCTATTTATCTTTCTATATTAATCGTTTGACAGATAACACTAATATATATATATATATATATATATATATGTTGGAGGTTCTTTCTGTTATCTCTTTTTGAGATGTTTGTGTTTCATTATGTTTAGTTGCCTTTCAGTAGGTCACTCTGAGTCACGTCGGTGGCTCGAATAGAGATCCCTTCTTCAGGGAACGAGGGTCACGTATGTAACCGAGACGTTATTTTAGTTCATAACTGCAGCATAGTACATTTAACTCTGCATTTGTGTCTGTGTACCTTTAAAAAGAAACAGCTATAGGGGGTTAGCTTGTGTATACACTGGTGTGCGTGTGTGTGTGATGTATGTATGTATTACACATGTGGCCATTAGGCAACTAACAGCAGCTCCGCTGGGACTGTTTTGTCATGGCTAATAGGACTAAAGTAGAAGCCCAGACTCTCTTAACTTTACTGTAACAACACAGACCTATGACAAAGATATGAATCATGCTATGCTGTAGCTCGTGTGTGTGTGTGAGAACACGTGAAGAAAAACACCCTTTGGGGCTTAATGCTCCAAACTAAATAATAACATAGATCAAGTGGCTTATTTCGAGCCTTCCCCGCGGCCTGGTTCTAGTTGTGGGAATGTATTTTACTGTTGTTATTTCAGATGCTAAAATAGATTTTCCTCTAATCATTAAGTTTCATGTGTCATGTGCTGTACAGTCTTCATTTGCTGTAGAAGTGAAGATGTGCTTTGTGTTGTTTGCGCTTCATAATAAACGTCTTTGTGTAAGTTTTATGGTTTATTCTCTGTATTTTGTTTCTGAATGCTGTTCAGGTCTCAGGTCTCTGGGTCGTGTGAACTGAGCTCAGTTGTGTCTCACTACTGTTTTTCTGGAGTAGAACTAACCGACCCATAAAAGCACAAGCAAACTCTCCCCAGAGTCTCTCCGATTGCCTGCTATTAAAGGCAGTGTGCCGACAGACGGCCTGTATTCACTTTCAGTCTGTCATCTGCTGTCTGCTCAGCCTGATTAACAGGGTCAGATGCCACTGAGGTCACTCCACTAACACGAGGGGCCTTGTCAGGGTTAGCCAAATATTGTTCATTTATTAGCATTATTTATTACCTTTTTATTTATTTATGTTAATGTATTTTTTTTTTATATATTTTTATTTTATAAAAAAAACATTTTATTATTTAGTTATTATAACTTAAACTTTTTTATTTTATTTTATTTTGCAATTTGATTGATTTAATTTAATTTAATTTAATTTAATTTAATTTAATTTAATTTAATTTAATTTAATTTAATTTTATTTTATTTTATTTTATTTAATTTAATTTAATTTTATTTTATTTTATTTTATTTTTGTGTGTGTTTTGTTTGTTGTTTTTATGAAATTTTAAGATTTTACAACTTTTGTTTTATTTTGATGTGTTTATTTATTAATTTACTGTTTTATCTTGCTTTTAGTTTTTTGTTTTCCATAATGATTTTTGCACATTGTTTTTAAAGTTTTAAAGTTGTTTTTTAGTTCTTATTATATAGTTTTTTTTTGTTTGTTTTCTTTTGTCAGTCCCTATCCAAATGAAAAAAAATACATACCACTGACATGAAAATCTAAAGTCTAGATTCTGGACTCTGAAAGTGAGCGCAGTACTCATCAGCAAACCATCCTCTGGAAGTCATTTAAACTGTTGGATAATGGACTTCTGCATCACGGCCTCCAGGAAGGAGTAAGTTCCTCAGCACAGCAAGATGTTCTCTGCTGTCAGTGTCACATTTATCATGAAGACCATTAAAATGTGCCGCTTTTACTCGAGTCTGGCACACCTTCCTCTTTCATGCCCTGCAGATAAAAGGGACACACACTCTGGGTGAAAGCAATAAATAGGCCCACCGGATAAAGCACAGGTCACAAATGATAGCAGTGAACAGGAAAGAGGCAACAAGATTTATCCATTTGCAAAGTGAAGCACCCTGCACCGTATATAGCCATTTCGGTATTATTATTCACATATGCATACAGTTGAACGAGAAATACAATAACCTCTAAATAATGTATTATGGAATTATGAAACAGAAATTTTATTTAATTTAGATTTGCAATGCATGTAATGTGTTGTACAGGATGTAAAATATGCTAGAAAACCTGGAATATATATATAATTTGTGTGTGTGTGTTTGTGCTTCTAATTTGTTTTTTTTAAAGATCATAACAATGCAGCACATTTAACACCACAGTTTGTGTCTGTTTCTAAAAGGGCTAAATATTTTCTGTAAATATGAAACCAAAGTTTGATCGATTGTTGATGCCTTTAATGTTTTATATTAAGTACCGAAAACCACAAATATATTTTTACAGCTCCTCTCTGAGGAGCTCTGTTAAGAACAAGTTGATTTTGGTCCTTCTCATTAATATGCACACGCCTCTCTTCTGATTGGTCTGTTGTTTGCTGATTGACGCAGCGAGGCCATGGTTGAGTTTGAACACATCTTATCATAAAAACATTCAGTAAAGTATTGTCTTTTATTGTTATGGGTTTCTGTCTTGTATAATATGATGTCTAAACAACAAACTGACGATTTATTTATAATCATTTGTAATTGTATATACATTATATATTATGATTAATTGTGGCTGGAATAATAATGTAGATGTAAGAATAGTTTGACTAGATAGACACAGTGAGTTTGACTTTACTATACACGTTAGATAGCCGTCAAAACGCAGTGATCATGAAACAAGATGTTTTGTGAATCTGCAATACTCCTGAAAACATATTTTATTTGACTATATTTGGACATTCCAGTGGAAGAAACCATGTACGAATGCATGAATGGAAGGTGCTTTCTTATTTCTGCGATGCAGCAGATATTGCAGCAGTGTGCAGGAATGTGTTTTGGGGGAAGCAGGTGGCACAGTGACATCTGGATGATAATGAACTCTCCTCTGGGAGGTCCCTTTTTCATTTTCTCTCTCCCACCATTTCTTTTAATCTGCACCTCATCAGGCAGGTTTAGGACCTCTGTCCGGCCTCCAGGGTTCTCCTCCATTACCCATGATGCTGCAGCTCCAGCTCCAGCGGTCATCCTCTCGCTTTCGTCACCTTTCCCAGCATACATTTCATTTCTCTCCCTTTGTGTCTCTCACGTAGTTTCCTCCTCCGGGACTATAATGAAGCGTTAAATCCCGTCATCTGCTTCGGCAGCTGTTGTCCCAGAGGAGGAGGAGTGAGAGACAGGAGTCTCTGGTCAATGTGCTGTGACTGCTCTGACACAGCTGGAGGAGCTGAGCTTCTGCTGATCTTCTCTCAACTTGCTTAATTAGCATTAGCTTAAGTTCAGTAGCAGCAGGTTGTTTGGGAAGATCTGCATTTCTGATGTGTTTAGAATTTGCCTCCAGCGAGTTATGGGGCGTTTATGAAGTGTTACCATATCTTACACAGTGCCATTTAAAAGGGAGGCTAAATGTGAGAGGAAATGAAAGGTTTTGAGATAGCAGTGACTCTCTTCAGTTAAAGAGAGATAAATGACCTTTTTTATTTATTTATTTGGTCAGATGATTTTGTCAGGAAAAGCCTGGAATGTATAATTGAGTGCTTTTGTTGGATGTTTCTTTTAAAATTCTACATACTAAAGTAAATAAATATACACATATATATATATATTACAATATAATACATTAAAAATAATCTTCGGGCTACTTAAATTTATTTTGGGCTACCAAAAACTGAAGAGTGCCTGCCCAGGGATTTCGTAATTTTGCGAGCCCTGGGTTAGGGGGTATGGGTAGGTTTAAGGGTGGGTTAAGGTGTAAGGAATGGGTCTACAGCCTTATTATGAATGTAATTATATAAATGAATTAAAGATGTAATTACATATAGGTTTTTTTAAATATAAGTACAATGTAAAAACGTTTATGTACACAATAAATACATTGTACCAAATGACTCATTAAAGGGGTTACTCATATCATGACACCGTACAATAAAACACATTACAAAACATTGCATGGAGGGACAGCTGGCTCTTTGATTTCATCAAAAATATCTTAAACGGGTGTTCTGAAGATGAGCGAAGGTCTTATGGGGTTGAATCGAAATGAGGATGAATAATTAATGACAAAATGTTCATTTTTTGGTGAGCTAAGCCTTTAACAATGACACAGCAACAGTGCAGCAAAGGAAACTCACTCTGTGGGGGTGGGCTTAAATAAAACATTTTAGGAGGGTGTGGACAAGTCATAACTTTTATATGGTTTTGAAACTTGAATCTTTGTAACTTCAGGTTGTAACACTCCAAAGAGAAAGACAACTTTGAAATCACATCATGTAACCCCTTTAAGTACAGTACAACATAGTTAAGCTCACTTATATAAAGTGGGACCGATTTCATACTGAGTTATGATAAGGGACGTATCTGAGCACATGAGGTTGTTGAGGTTTGAAGCTCTTTGCTGTCTGAGGAAAAAAAAAAATATTTCAGTAGGTAAAGGTGACACTGCTTCATTTACGTGGACTTTCAGCGATTCGAGTCAAAAGCGTCGTCAGTGTACCTCTCACTCTTTATTCTGTGTCCTGCTCTCTTACCCCATTTATTCTTTCTGGTCAGCTTGACAGGACAGGAAAAATGGAGCACGCCACACGAAGCGGCAAACAGCCTAATTTCAATGGGCTTTGGAGAATCAATTTTGACCAGTGAAGGGCCCCCGAAATAAATGGCAGGGCCAGCATAAATACCCATTAGGGTTTCTTATTGTCTTAGTGTCAGGTACGGAGGGTGATTTGCTGGGAAAATTGAGCGGCGGGCTGCATTTGTCAATGTTCGCTCTTGTCTGGGCCCTCTCCACTGTCTTGGTAATTGGCAGAGAAATTATTCAGTCTGTTTACCTTTTGAAAGAGCCCACCGCCTCACGCTAGCTGCTCATAACGGATTGATCGCTCTAGATGGAGGGGTGCAGTCCTTTCACTGTTCTCTTTCAGTGTTGTAAATGCAGTCTGGATCAAACAAGCTAATGTTACGCTAGCCAAGGCTAATAGAGAGCGGGTTCCGTCTGTTTTGTGCCATGGTTAAGAGAAGGGATCGATTTTATAACTTACTCGCAAACTACTGCTTTTATGTGTTCCCAGATTAACTTGCTGTGTGAAAAAAAAAAAAAAGTCTGTCAGTTACTCGGCAGTCATTTTATTTCGGAGCATGTGAATCAAACAGGCCTGTTAATGAAGCTTGTATGAAGATCGTTTAAATTAAAGTGCTGGTGAGTGTGTTTAATGATTTTCCTTGCTTTTAGAAGAATGGATCACTCAAAATAAGAACATTCTGTCATCATTTACTCCAGCATTGTTTCTTCTGTAGAACACACAAATAGAGGTTTTAAAGAATGTTCATACTGCTCTTTTCCTTCAGTGGAAGTATACAGTATATAGCTTTAAAAGCACTATAAAAGACCACAAAAGTAGCCCTTATGATCAATTTGATATATTCCAAGTCATTTGAAGCCATATGATACCTAGCTCTCTAAAAATATTCCTACTTCCATACCTCATTTTACTTATAGTCATGTGATGTATCTTTTAAGATGTTACATTAGTGTAACAACAATAATACTGTACGAGGCTTTCAGTTCAGCAAAAAAAAAAAAAAACTGTGTAAAATATAATGTTTTCAGTGCTACTCTCAACAAGGCAGCGCAAACGACGGGGCAGGCAACCCGCGTCTGCTCCTCCCACCCCCGAACAGACGAGAACCAGAAACACACACTTTACAAACGATCCCCGCGGCGTTCAGGTAACGCTTCAACATTTCAACCCAGCATCCAGCTGTTTAACCAGAGCTTCAAAACGCACTGCATGTGAACGACCCCTAAGCCTTTGGTGACACATACACCACGAAATTAAATAGTAGGTCAAGAAACGGCGCCCTGGATGTCAGTGGATGGAGCGCACGGTCTACGAACACGGGACTCTCAGCTTTCACGATTTAAAAAAGCTCAAATCTACTATTCATTGACTTTTAATTAATCAATACATACCATCCAAGGCTGACTTTTCCAAAACACTTCTTTATTTGCTGCTAAGAAGAAATCCCAGAAGATATGTGAAGTATAGCTCCATTGTTGGGGGGACAAGATCATATTACAGTATGTTAGTTTTAATAAATAAAAATGTGGAAAAAAAAAAAACTAAGAAATTCTCTTTTTTTATTTTATTTTTGCCGTATCGAAAACATACCGAAGCGTGACACTACTGTATCGTATCGAACCAAACTGTGATTTGTGTGAACCGTTACACCCCTAATATATATATATTACACACAACACAGTGTTATGGGTGATTTGTAACCCCCACCCCACGTAAAATCATATAGCTATAGAACACAATATCTGCTTTACTATGATTGACTACTTGTTTTTTTCCTGGTCACTGTGTTTCTTCTTTGTATGGAAAAGAGCAGGGTAACGGTGATGGAAGGCAGAATGTTTGTTTTCCAGACAAGAAAGAAAGTCACATGGGTTCGGAACGACACAAAAGTGTGTAAATAATGACATTTTTTATTCCTGTGAACTTTTGCTTTAATTTCTGCGTGTCTGGTGTTAGGAAAGGGGTCACTCACCCCGCTCTAGATTGATGGTGTTCTGTCTGCTGACAGCTTGACTGCTTTCTGCTTGTGTGGCATTTAATTGAATTTTCTGCCGCTCCAAAAATCCCCTCTCACCCCGTGGCCCGTTCTCTTTCAGTCTGTCTCATTCCCTCATTCTCTCTCTCTGTCTCTCATTCAGAGTCTTTTCTTTTAATTTCTCTCTTTTACAAGCCTGCTCCCAGCAATCAGACTCTCATTGTGTGTGTGTTGCAGGGCCACCCAGTAGAAACACATGCTGATCAATATCACAAGGAAAATGCCGGGGCCTTGGAAATGCTCGTTGCACAAGCCGACTGAGTCACCTCATATTATTTGCGCTATCCAAACTCATCACCTTTGTATCAAGCAGCACTTCATGTACCATTAGCGCTCTCAGCCGTTGCGTGTTTTCATAGCGTTTAAAGCTTAATGTATGCTATAACCACCTCCAGCTAGAATATTTCATATGCAGCTGCTTTTAACTCTGAAAGCGAATAGAATTGGGCCATTTTATCTCTCTGACACACAAGCAGCACAAAAGACAAGAATCACCCCTTGAACTCGCGTTAAACCCTATTTACCCCTTTGATTTACTTACAGCTTGAGCGGCTGTGTTGAAACACCTCATCACCCCGGACGGATTGCTCTCTTTAAGTAGCCAGTATGCTGCAAATCAACTCTCTCTAGTGGCGTTTACGTAGAGCGCTTAAGGATATGACTGTGACTGCTTCTGTTGTGGATCAATTCATGTGACCACACTCCTGCCATCACACCCTATATTTCAGGAATGCTGGTCAATGTCAGGCCCGCAGAGAGCGTCTGATGTAAGCGACAGTGACATCAGGCTTATTGGCTGCTCGGACGCAGCTGGCCACTGTCTGACCTATGACTTACTCTTGTTGGGGGTGCAATCCAAGACATCCCTGCTCATCCCATGATGCTGAGAGTAAATCAACCCCATTGTGAACATCAATTTATTTATACTGACTCCAATCAGAGGCACTTATTGTTAGGGATGAGGCACTTATCAGTCAATAATCATCATCATAAGATATAATCATAAGATTAATGGTATCGGCTACAGTTTGAATATCGGTCATTAGGAAATGATCGGTTATTATGAAATATAGTCTTAGTATGAAATCATTTTTAGAATTTGAATATATGACATTTAATGGAATGAGATAAAATATTTCACTCGATTTTAAAACATTTTAGTCGGGAATTACAGTTCGGAAAAAAACAAACAAGCCAGTAAATGTGTTCAAGTCTGTGCCACAAAAACACGTCAACTAAGTGGCATTCATCAGGCGCTCATAATATTACTTTTATATGATATTGTTTTATATTACAGCCTGTCATATTCAAAATGTTCCACTTGATTTCAAACATTTCAGTCAGGTATTATAGTTCGGGGAACACAGAATCAGTAAATGTGTTCGTGACACAATAACACGCAAACTAATACAAAACAAACAGTACTTACTCTTGAGAATGATCGCTCCGTGGATAGATCTTGAACTAATTCATCTGTTTATCCTTTCAGCTTCTTTTTTTGTTATCTTCTTTACTGAAATAAGTGCTGTGTAATTCATCTCTTCTTCCTGAAGCTATGTGGGCGTTTACATGTCGCACGTCTCACGTGGAGATTGTAATGACAAAGCGAAAGTAGCTTGTGGGCGTGGTCACATTAAAAATAATGAGATCAGATTGAGAAAGTGAATATAGTGTTGGTTACCTACTCATTACTTTATTAAAGAATATTTGTTTTCAACATGACTTGACATGACATGCGTTTAAAAGCAGACACTTCAAGCTTTCTATAGATAGGTGTCTCATGTCCGTGTGTCATGTTTTCACAGAGTTTCAGTTCATTTTAGTGACGGCTTTTTACAAGGAGTTCACAGAGAGAACAAAGAAAAACCTTTTCACTTTTTATTTTCCTTATTTCGCAAAAGCGCACACTTTTGTTGTTACTGAGAGTGAACTCAAAAAAAAGTAGACATTTAACAGATTGGAATGGTGTATAACACTCACTTGTGTGACCAAAGTCAACAGAGTTATATTAGTGTCTTTTGCACTGCAAAGAAAAAAAAGACAGTCGACCTCGGAAAGTTAAAGGTTATAGTCTGAAAACGGTTACTGGTTTATTGCTATCTGTCAGAATTTGAATATTGGCCATTGAATATCGGTCAAATGATTAAAAAAAAAAAAAAGAAAATGAATATCGAATGAAAATGAATATGAATATTTTTTTTTTATAAAAAAAAAAAAAAAAAAAAGATTATCGGTTTATTGTATCTCTCAGAATTTTAATATCGCCCATTTATCACTTAGCAGTCATAGTATGAAAATGATTATCGGTTTATCTGTATCTGTCGGTCTTTAAATATCTGCTATTTAATACTTATATGTCACAGTATGGAAATGATTATAGATTTATTTTATGTCAGAGTTTAAATATCGGCCATTTATCTCTTAGCGATCATAGTTTAATAAGGATTATCGGTTTATCTGTCAGAACAATACTGGCCATTAAATGTCATAATATTAAAATTATTAGTGGCTTATCAATCAGAATTTGATTATCTGCCATTTATTAGTTAACAGTTGACTTGTTAGTTTCAGTCAGATTTTG
>JAUYWG010000064.1:1404532-1430186 GCA_034779775.1 Enteromius afrohamiltoni | reverse complement strand
TATATATATATATATATATATATATATATATACACACACACACACACACATATTTATTATTACTACCCCAAAATTAATGGTATTTTATTGTAAATATTGATATAATTGTAAATTAGTAAATCATTCATAAAAAGTAAGTAAGTAAATAAATACATACACACAGCAGTCAATGTAAAAATCAGCAATTTATTTCTGTAGATTTTGGCAACACAATATGACACGCTTTTGATATGTTGTTAGATCATATTAATATTAAACTGAATAAATAGTTAGAGAAAAAATCATCAGCTGCAGCATTTGTCTCTTGTCCATGTTTATAACCTGCATGGAAAGAGAAGGAGACGGTGGGAAGCTTTAATTAACCACTCAGAAACACGTTCCAGCCATCCATAAAAGCTCTGGAAAAGTGTCAGAGAAGCAGACTTTATAGAGTGTTACAGCATTAAATCCTCGGCTCTTCCATGCGGAAAAACAGCGGCACAACAGACTCAAAGGGAAACTTCTGCTCCTCTGGTTTATTTAATGTGTGAAATCTTTCACCTTCATTGAGTCAGGCGAGAGTCAAACAGCCCCGCTCATGTTTGAAGCATCGGGGTTCTTCCATGTACCTCTGTATTGTCTTCTCCGCAGTCTGTCTGTCATTTCTCTTTCCTCTCTATAGGTAGTTACCAGAGCATATTATTACCGTTTTTTTGGTTCAGTCCAGGTCTAATGAAAGCTGTAGGTGCAGTGTGAACAGGCCGTCCTGACCCTGATTCGACTAAAACATGCTCCCGGCCATTATTTATTTAAACATCCACACTGCACTTAACCAGCAATCCTTTTAAGGCTTATGCATTATGAGGACAGAATTCATTCTCTTCTCGGCCTTCACCATCTGTCTGCTCCTGCTAAATAGCATCATTTTGAGAAGATGTACCATGTGTTATCGTAAAACGCTAACACTGAACAAAAATGGATGATAACTCTGAGCTAATGGCTTACATACAGTACGATTTTGCTAGTTTAACTCGTCCATAAAAGTGTGTATCTGAAGAACAATCCATCTGTTGGGGATTTAACAGCATCTGTACATTTCTGCTGCTGTATATAAAAGTATCTAAGATTCACTCCACTTCTGACTCCAACAGCATTTTAATATTTTTTATTATTAAATTAGTTCTACATAAAAGGAATGTGCATTATTATTATTATTATTATTGTAAATCAATCAGTAGTTAAATACTGGTTTACAGTGATAACAAAATAGCATTGTTTTGGGCTTTAAATCTCAAAACAATGCTATTTTATTATAAAATATTGTTAAAACTTAAATCATGTATACATAGCAGTAATATATTAACTATCTATGGGATTTAAAACTCAAAAGCAAAACACTATTCATTGCATTAATGTCATTTTTCTTATGAAATATGCAAATCTTCATTTTATTTTAAGGTGAAAGTCATTTCTCATTTCTTACAACCCACACTTGTTCTTGGCAGGTTTTGTTTATATTATTAGAATATTATCTTAATATACACATTTTATGCGCAATGCATATTGATTAGACATTTGTCATTTTTAACTGTAATTAAAAACATGAAATATATGTGAAAGCATACATACTCGTTTTCCCTGGTTTCCAACACAATCATCAGGCCAAGGTTTTTCCGTTGAACATCAGTCGACAGATTGTTTGGAGACTCCTTCGCTCGGTCTGTGTTAAGCCAGCTGTGTTGAAACTCTAGGCCAGCATCCATGAGAGAGCAGCATGTGGGTGTACTCCTCGCACATATCGCTGTGACTTTACTGTTAACTTGCAGGCCAGACTTTATGTTCCCACGCAAAAAAAGGGCCCTTTCTCGGACAGATTTTTGTTATTTAACCAGCATTATCTCCTGGGACGCTGTTGCATAAATAGCCTCTTTGTATTTGAAAAGAACAAACAGCAGTCTGATTTGAAAGACAGAGCGATGAAGACAAGGGCACACAGAACAGCAGCCTTCCCCTGGGCCTGAACGAATAGACAAACAGGGTTAGTTTGCATCGGGTGCGAGGGCAGGAACACTAAGCATGCTTCGTTTTCCACAACTTGCGCAGGTGGGTATTCGCAGATGAAGAAAACACGTAAGCAATCTGCTGGATTGTTTGCATCAAAGAAAACTCCCGATGAAAGGAAAGGTTTCAAAGCCGCCGTTCTTTTACATAAAGATGCTAACACACGTAGCAGATTTCCCCAGTGCTTGAAAAACAATGGCGGCCGCCTTTGAATAAGTTCAGGTATGAATAATGCATTGCAGCTAATGAGCTACCCAAATGGATCGTTTGGTAGTCGATTACTTTCTGCATAAATCAATTAATTAGTCGATCGATAGTCCTCCTGACTGCATTACATACTTAAAGTTGTGTACTTCACTTCATCCCTAGCTTGACGTGAATAATTTAGGCCTCCTAAGAGAGGCCCGAGGTGCTGGCCCTGTGTTTTGAACGCTAAGCTAGCTGTCACTTTTCCACTTGATCTATGACTAGCGCTCTGGCAGACCAGCCTCCATAGATTTTGGTTTCTCCTGTTTGTAACGAAGGGCTTGAACGCCAGTCCCTCCGTCATTGTCCAATTTGACCAGACGCGTCTTCTCTGAGTTCCTCGCGATATTTATTTATTTATTTTTTCACTATGATAAAATTCACACTTTGATTATTGATTATATTATACCATTGATATAGTGCACTTCTACTAGACATTCTACTAGCAGTAAGTAACTCTGTAACTACACGTTAACTAGCAGTCATTAGAGTACTAGTAGACTGTCTGCTTAAAATGAGTCCAAAACACACTGACTATCAGAAACTTTGCAAGTATACGTCAACTTATTCTACTAACCCTAAATCTACCCTAACATGTAGTTAAGAATTATTGAGTATTAGTTGACGTTTAGTTACAAAATCAATTAAAGTTAATATAATGCCTAAAATGGATCAAAATAAAGTGTAACCAAAATATCTTTTAAATACACTGTAGACTGTAATTTTGTCATGGTGAGTTTTTTTATTGTTATATGAATATACATTTAATTTATTTACTTATTCATTTAACTGTGGTTTACTGAACAAGCTATGCCTTCCTTTAAAGAAAAAATAACATTGCAACAACAAGCTGGAACACAAGCTTCTATGGAATGTGTTATTTGTTTGTTTGTTTGTAAACAATAAAAATAATTAAAATACTAAAATATTTATTGAAACATAAAACTATGCGATTTCATTTCTGTTTGATCATTTAGAATTTATTCTCGCAATTCTGAGCTTATATTTTACAATTCTGACTTTTGCAATTTTAAGAAAAAACGCAAGATATAAAAGCAGAATTATGAGAAAACTTGCAGTTTTGAGAAGAAAAGTCCAAACTGTGAGGCGTAAAGTCACAATTGCAAAAATAAAATAAAAATAAATAAATAAATACTTTGTATGCAACTGTAATATGTACGTTACAGTTGCGCCTCCAGTATGTGTATTTCTAGTTGTTTGTTAACAAAAACCATTCTTTTCCCCATGTGTTGAAGTATTTGAGGTAGCATACTTCTGAAGTGTGTCGGTAATGGCGTCCCGTTGTGTTCCGGAGTGCCCAGCTGCCTTTGTTATGCGCAAATATCGTTTTTTGATCTACGTCGGCGGTCAGACTGAAATCAGCGGCGGTCTGCTTTACAGATCACTTTAATGAACCGCGAATGCCGCGCACACCTTTTTGCGCTGAAGAGGGCGATGCTGGGAATGTCGGCTCGAAAGCTCGAAGCCAAACCGCTGGCGCCAGCCACATGGAGCGACAATCTGGTGGAGGCGTGGCAGTGGATCATAACACACCCATGCCACACTTTTCCCATGGGTCCCTTCACCGAACAAAACAAACGCTAATCACCTAACGTTGGCCGCCATGTAAACAGCCCCCTTTAACATTCTATAAATGACTCTACATCTGGCCTTGGTAGTCATCTATGGTCTGCTTCACTTTGTTTATTTGTAGACTTCTACTAAGTGTCCTCTTAGAATGAGGAAGCCTTTGGACCAAGTTAGCTTTTAGTTGCTTAGCGAAAGCCCCGTAATTCACATTCTTATGGTTCTTCCTGTCCAGTGTGGCCTGGTGTAATTGTTAGCATATATCTGGAATTGAGCCTGAATGGCTGCTTAGGTGTTAATTGGTTTGAGAGACTGCTAATGGGCACAGACTGTAGACCAGGACAGTTAGCTTGCTTTATGTTTTCCATAAAAAAGCCCAGGAGCTGTCAAAGTCTATTTACGTTGACCTGTCCTACATTGTCCATCAGGAGCCTCGAGTAGGGGGTTCTTCCTGTTCACCTTCCTCTGATGCAGACCCCGGTCTCACAATTAATTCATAACAGCCCGTTCATAAATCACAAAATAATGACAGCCGTATAACTCACAAGTTTCTCTGTTTCACTAGGGAATGAGAACAGTGGTTCTTGTGTTCTCCTGATTCCTCATGGAAAGGAGATTTAGCAATATCTGGTAAAGAGTGGACAGTCCAGACAGTACCCAGACAGAGAGTCTGAAACTTACTCTATCCTGTGCATCCTTGCTTAAAGCACGCTAACAAAGTCAGTGGTGCTTTGTGAAAATCCCTGCTCTACAGAATTAGTTCAGGAGAACAGACTAGACCACTTGTCTAAATTGTGTCAGTAAACAGGAAATAGTACTACTTTCAGTATCAAAATTATTGGGTTAGAGTGCAGACCAAACACCAGATTTACCAAAAGTATCAAATTAACGTTCTGCGGGTTTCTGCAAATTCTGCGGGTGATTTGCTTATAAGCAAATTTAAGAACATCTCATTTGCATAATGACCAACACAATCTTCTAAGAGTAGCACAAATTACTGCATGCTATTAAACATGCTTTTCTGAGTGTTAAATAATGGTGCATACATAAATAAACTTCAAAGATCATATTCATTAAGGTCAGGCTCAAAAACTGTCCTTGCCGTTTTTATTTCATCACAGCGAGTTTTATTTTAACACCAAAATACGGTTTGTGCTGGCTCTAATTGTTCTCCACTTGACCAAGTCCAGACGATCACAGTCCCATGAACAATGAATATGCTTATTCTCCAAAAGAATACTTATATACTGTGTATATATATATATATATATATATATATATATATAAAATGTATGAGCCTGAAGTTCCTTGCACCAGACAAACTGTCCAGAGCTGTTTAGGAAGGTGTCTGGGAGAGAGTTAAAGGCGTTTGATCTTAAAGCTTTTTTTGGGGGAAAATGAGGGAATTAGAGTGTCTGTGTTTTAACGCAAGTCCTGGTTTCCCTCCGAAAAACAGGGCTCTGGACTGCCTCACTGTCAGATGGGAGCGCTAAGGGTCTCGGAGGCTCAGCGAATGTGTCGGCTCTAAGAAGGTCTTTTGGATCGTGTGTCAGTCATCATTCTACCTTCAAAGAGCAGTTCTTGAAGGCTGTCAGCTTTTCTTATGAGCCACATCTTCAAAGACCATTTCTGCCCCTCTGGCTACTTCTGGTTTCAGCCAGCCACTCGAATCGATACTTGACCGTACAATTACTATAAAACAGCAGGGCAAAGGTTCACAGCCGCATCTTTAATCATCCGCTATCTTCAGCGTGCCCCTCGAAATTGGGCTGTGAGGTGGAACCGATTATGGGGCATTGCACTGCAGCTCAACTCTGACCCGGTTTCACACTGTTTTAAGGTAACTATTGTGCAGTTCTCTTGTAAACAAACGTGCTTCCTTTTTCATTCAAACTATGTCCATTTTTCTTCGAAACGGCAACTGTTTGAGTTCGGTTGAAAATCCGCCGATTATGTTTCATAAGCGTTCAGCTTACATGCCATCTGAAGGAGGAGATTATCCTCTTTGTATTGCCTCTCTCCGTCTTTGCCAAAGCAGATCAGCGTCCACCTGCCGCAGAGCTGACATTTTGGCTCCCTCGACATGGCTCATTTGTGGAAGGGAATACTGTGTTCTGCATGGAGGAGTTGGCCAACGCTGCCCACGTCTTGGTCTCGGGTTGGCGTGTATTGCGGGCCCGTGGTGCGAGCACCAGGCGTTCTTCCTTTATCTCACTCGTCATGGGCTGTGGAGCTCCATTATTCCCTCTGCCTTTATCTTTTGATTGTTTTTTGCATCTCCACAATTTGATTCCACACCAGCTGTGTTTGATTGCATAAGAGATGAACTATGAGATTACTGCCGAGAAGCTCATTACAGGCACAACGCTCGCACAATTAACTCGCAAAGGCTTGGTGCGAAGTTTCCCAACTCTCTGGGCTTGGATGAGGAGCTCATTTTGGCACCTGTGGTACATTGTTAGGCAGTTCAGACGTCTGAATGTCCCTCCAGGCTTTAATGGAGTTGAAAGTGCGAGGAAGCTCGACTGTGTCTTGTGCCAGAGAGAGATGCGTGACCACTGTTGATGTTTTTGAAATGTGGAGTCCTTTCAAGAGTGCTGGTGTGATGCAATAATCCAGTGAGGGAGGGAGGTATATTGGCTCCTATGATGTTTATTAATAGCTCATAACTTTATAAATTGTTTTTAACTTTTTGTATTACATAAATTAATAAATTTCTATTTCATATAAAACCTAATACGTGACCCTGGACCAGTCTTAAGTCACTGGGGTATATTTGTAGCAATAGCCAAAAATACTTTGTATGGGTCAACATTACTTTAATTCCAAAAATCATTAGGAAATTAAGTAGAGACTGTGTTCCATGAATATATTTTGTATATAAATATATATGAATTAATATTTAGAATATATTTAATATTTTTTTTGCACCCTCAGATTCCACCCTTCAGATATTTAAATAGCTGTACCTCGGTCAAATGTTGTCCTATACTAACAAACATCACAAGAAAGCTTATTTATTTAGTTTTTTAGATGTTGTATAAATCTCAGTTTAATAGAATTGACACTTATGACTGGTTAATTAGTCCAGGGTCACATAAAAAGTGTTGTTTTTGTCTTTTGTTTTTTTGTAGACTAAACACAATTAGAAAGTATTAAGTTAAGTATGCAGTTATGAGAAAATGAATGTGAATCCACAAATGTGATATGCATGATGTATTGTACAAGTGGTGTGGTAGCAGTCTCTTTATCTTTCTATTTTTCTACATTTAGTTCTGCATGAGTAATGTTACAGCAACATTTAATCTCCCCCAACCCCTCTAAAAGACATTTTAGAATTCACACATGGAATAAATCTTTGTTCATTTTCTTTAGGGTTACTGTAACTTGCTTTTGTTTGTCTGTTTTGAAAGCGAGAGCAGATTGATTGTTGTTCTGCGGTTATGGACTGTATATTTGTGGTCTAGATGCTTGACTTATGAGGCTTCCACCAGAAGTTATTTCTTGTATATCACGAGAATGTCATCTCAAGGATCCTCTCTCGAAAGGCTTTAGAAATACCTCAATAAAAACCCAAGAGTCTTAGCTGCTTTACTGAAAGATTGATATACTGTGAGGTTAAATGTTGTTGTAATGGACTGCTTTGAAAGGAAGCAGTAACAGGTTTATTGCACCAAACTCCCCAGTTTTAGTCTTGGGAGAGTCATGCCAAGTCTCTTGGCTCATGACGTACAGTCACAGGAGATACGAACAAATGCACGCTTCTCCAAACTCATGAAGCTATGAGATGCGTGAGAAGAGATGTGAGCACCTTTGATGCACATGCAGATCCACAGTGAAACTTAGTATTTAAATGGCTGAACCTTGGCCCAGGGGCAGCACACTTAGGCGGTCCAACAGCAATACTTTCTCCCTGTTCCCGGCACCAACCCAAGCCTGTCATCAGGAGTGCCAATTAGCACTGATTAGGAGGCGTTGTGCAGGCAGCCGACAGCTGCGGTATGCCAGGCTCTTACAGCCCCCTCTTTCCCTGCCACGGGCCGAGCTTTCCTCACAAGGTCGAGCCAAGGAGATGCTTCAAAGAAGGCCTGCTGTCTGGACATGAGAGAAAACACGGCAGGTATTCTTCCTGCTTAAGACGTATAGTTGAATTCTATAGGGAAGATAAAAGCACTCTGTAAAAAAAGGGAGTTTAGAAGTGTTTCCTCAGCTACAACTGCCTTGATATGACATTGGCACCAAAAGGTGGGATATAGATCTTGTTTGTGCATCTATTAGATACTAGACTTGGCTGCCACAGAGAACATGTCAGTGTTAATATTGTGTTAATTGCACAATAATGGAAGTTTTGTCATGTCACAGAGCCTTGTGTACAGAAGGGATAGTGTCGGCTTAAACATGAGCTCATTCACTGATCTCATTGGGGTTCTCCAGTGCCATTTTGGATTCATTTCCAAACTAATTAGATTAGCCAAACTGCTTGCTATTGCAAAACACGCACACACACACATTCAACCATTTTGTTGTTCTCATGGAAACAAGTACTCTAAGGATACTAAATGGGTTGGAGCTGAGGCCAGGGCCGGGAGTTTTTTCTACCATCGTATCAGATGGTATTTGGCTCTGGACAGGGCAGTAGGGCAGAGCTATATCCAGAACAAGCGGCCCTTGACCCAGACGGGATTCATTAAAATTGTCGTTGGGTTTTCATAACACAAATGTTTGTTTTTTCCCCACAAGGGAGGCCTGATCGTGAGAACTCTGATGCTGGGAAATTAAACGTGGTAGCTGGATATATATGGGTTATCGCTGGTCCAAACTGGTCGTTTTTGGTCCTAAGCAGGGTTAGATAGTTGGATGTGCTGAGCTATAGGTGGGACACGTTCCTGGAACGCTTGTTTGTCTGGGAACTAGTGTTCATTTTGTCAGCAATTTTTAATATTTAGTCCTGTGTCAAATGTACTTTTTAGTTACCGTCAAATTTAGCCAACCTTGTTCTGTTTTGTTTAGTCTCGTTTTAGTCAACTACATGTCTGAGCATTTTAGCCTTAGTCATTTAGTTTTGTATAATGGTTAAAGTGATAAAAATGCATTTATCTTAAAACTATAATCCTATTGATTGTTGATATATTATCAGTTAACGCAAAACACGGAGAGTCATACACATCATTTATTATATGCTATTTAATACAAAATCAAATATTAAAGCTTTACCGTACATAACACATGTTCTCTGTCTACATTATAAAGACTGGTACAAACAAACAAAAATATTTCAACAGTGAAATCCCTAACTCCGATATTGCCAAATTGCACAAATGTTTGTTTATTAAAACCACAGTGGTTGACATTTATTTAGCGTCCAAAATCGCAAACAAAACATTTGAGATCTCTCGACGGAACACACACTGGCTGAATGATAACATCTCACACAGAGATCACTAAACTGCGGCTTATTTATTTTTCAGTGTTTTGAGATCATCAGCAGTGCTTCCGCAGTGAAGTGCATGTGGTTGCCAGATTGCAAAGATTAAGCAAAATACCAGGGTGAAAGCAGAGAACAGAAAAACAATGATTTGGGAATTTAAACTCTTGATATCTGGCAACCGCACACACTTGTAGTGAGAATTTTTATCGCTAAATTGCATGCTAATGTAATCACAGTTACTGTTTAATGACCTTATTGCAGTGTCTTCACCTTCATATTTTAGTCATTGGAAATGAACCTGGCAACGAACATTTTTCATCATAGTTTTTGTTAACAAAATAAACACCTCTGAGAACAGCCCTAATAGACCCAAGCCTGACCTTAACCCAGGGGGATCCTATCCTACCCCTGCAGAGCCACTTTCCTTCAAAGTTTCTAGTGATCACAAAGACCCTGATTTAGCTGATCCAAGTGTGTTTAATTAGGGCTGGATTGCACACCTCTGCTGTTGGTGGACCTTTTTATGACCTAGTAGACCATCTTGGTCAAGCTAGCTAGACATACACTACCTTGTCCCACCATCTACAACCAATCTGACCAACACAAGTCGCTTCGACCTGATTTTTTTCCAGCAGAGCTGCCACAGCTTCCTCTTCAGACAGAGTCAACACCACTGTGAAGGTCATTGAGTGTGTGTGTGTGAGAGAGAGACAGGTTCAGACCTGCAATCCCAGACTGCTTCATCTATCACAGGCTTGATAAGGAGAATGTTTAATTACACGTCTTCACCCCGTGATCCAGAGTCTCCACACTGAGCCAGTGGCCCTCCTCCACCTCCTTGCCCGAGGAGATCTCGCTCCCTGGGACACCCACCCCCTCCCCATCCGAGAGGCCAGATTCAGTAAGCCGATCCAGCAGTAAATCAATACTGGCCTAATTCTGAATAATTGAGGTTATTACAGTGCTGTCATGCTCCCCGTGTGAATTCCCCGTTGCTCGAGTGGGGCCTCCTCGAGTCTGTCCCTCCCCTCTCAACACGACACAAATTCAGATAATTAAAGATTGAAAAGCGTTCCTTTTGTTTTTTTTTTTTTTTTGTCTTTGTCTTGTGCTCTCCACTTTTGATTTTGTCAGGCGTGATCGTGCACATCCTGTGCGTGTGATCTTTCGGCGGGAGATCTCACCTCGGCTTGCTATTGTGTGCTGCGTCTACTTCCTGTTTACCTGACAACAGTGCTATCCCAGACTGGTGCTTCGTTTCTTTTTATTCCCCTGTACTGTACTGCGTCGGTGGGCTCTGGGTGGGACGCAGCGTGAGGAAGAGGTACCGTCGGCACTAGAGGGCACAAGATGCATATGAAAGACTCCAGCTGAACTTAATTTTCACTCGACAGAGAGAGAGAGCTCGTGAAGAAGAGTTTTGAAAGAAGACCTTGATGGCGAATAATAAAACAACACTTCATTTAATGAAAGTTTGTCTGACTGAAATGTTTATGTTTTGACTGCAGATATCAAAAACATGAATGAATGAATGAAACAGCTACATCAATATTTACAGTATATCACTTCAACATATATTTGCATACAATACTGTAAATTTTACTCGCCGGAGCCACTCCAGTGATGTGCTGAAATATTTAGTTGTTTGTAGAGTAAATTATTATATTATATATTTATAATATATTTATATATTTTTAAAAATGAATGAATTTCCAGTGTAAACACACACTTATTATAATTTTTGAATAGTGCTGTAAAATTTTCCAATGTATTTTTGACTAAAATATCCAGTCTGCATGATGAATTAATAATGAAATATTGTTTTATTTATTACAAAGCAATAGCATATATTTAATACAATAATTTGATAAAATATTATTTATATTAGAAATGCTAAATTACATTTTGTAAATGCAGATCACACAAATACTTGTTTATATTTTTTAAATTCCATTGACTGATTTACCAAATACTGATTGAACAGTATTTTATAAGAAGGGATTGATTAATAATAATAATAATAATAATAATTATGTACATTTTCAGTGGAAATTCTATACTTCTACTACTACTAATAATAATGTATAATTTAATAATGAAAATGTTATAATATAATATAATATAATATAATACAATATAATATAATACAATACAATACAATACAATACAATGAGTCTCCTCTAGTAAATGACCCGTCCAGTTAGAAAATACCCTTTCTCACTGCAGACTTACCTCACTGACACCTCTTCAGACACACAGAGTATTCTGACAATGTTCACTGAATGTTCTGAAGTGAAACCATGCAACTGAGGTGTCATGGCACTTCAAGCCTGAGACTAAAGCCTCTCCAGCGCTCCTCAGAAGCAGACAGACAGCCTGACAGAGAGTCAGTGCGTTAGGAGTGTCAGAGGTGGCGAGCCAGTGCTGTGTCACGCACATCCAGGGCTGTTATGACACTCGTGGCAGGCACTGAGAGCCGTGTTCATGATCACTGCAGGGCCACAGTCCCCTCTGCTGAGCTCAGGAGTCATAACAGGAAGGCGTCTTACATTTCTGTGGAAAGCTGTGCTTGTGTTTGACAAAACATACTCGCACTCAAAAATACATCAACTTTTTTATGGTCTTAAATAACACCATTTTTAAAAAAAAGAAAAAAAAAAGACATTTATTTTGGTGCACAAGCATGGTTAATTTTTTCGTAAAAAAAAAAATATATATATTTAATTGCAAAAATTGCTTAGAAAAGATTTGTAGGTTTAGCATAATTTGGTTGAAATGCCACTTGGTTTGATATTTTGTGTTAAACGCAGTGGCATTTAAAGGAATACTTCACCCACAAGTTACATTTGCTAAAGTTGTGCATACTTTCAACATGTAGATGAGTTTGTTTCTTCTTCCCAACGTTTAGCATTACATCTCTTTCTCACAAATGAATCCTGTTTTACCAAATTGACGGTGCTTGATCTGTGCAGATTTCTCTCCTGATTCAGGCGGGATAACTCTTTAGGAATATTAAAGATACTATTGTCTGTGTTTCAGCTGAAAGCAATGGTTTGAAGTTGAAAAAATATCATTGAATGTTTCAGCTTTTGTCTTCTCAAGTGTGTGGGTAATTGTGATGTTTTATCAGTTGTTTGAACTCGATTCTGACGGCACCCATTCACTGCAGACCATTTATTGCTGAACAAGTGATGAATGCTACATTGAAGATTTCTTGAATGAACACTTAAACTATTAAACTACAACACAAGTGTTGTTTAGGCTCATGTTTCTCACTTCATGATGAAAAACATCTTTGCATTCTCCATGCGTTTTCGTGCTGTGTTGATTTTGCAGTCAGTTTGTGCACTGAGTTGCTTGTATCATCTAACTGTTTGCTGTTCGTGAAACTTTTTTGTCCCTGTGTGGCTCCTATAAAACAAATTGATTCCTTCTGGCTAAAGCACAGTCTTCACATACACATCTCCTCCAGCTGCTTCAGTGTTTACTTGGGCGTAAGAAAGTTTTAGAGTCATATACAGTGGCATTTGGAGTAGTGAATAATAAGTGAAACACAGTGAGAGGAAACGGCTGAATCAAGCTGTCTGAACTTTATAAAGGACTAGCAGTACTTTTATATTTCATTTCAAGAAGTGCTGATAGCGAATGGCATTTGGTTCAAGGACCATGAATAAATGTGTTGTTAATTGGATGATTCACACCAGAGGTTCGCTTCTCAGTCCTCACTCGCTCACTGTTGACAAAAATGAGATTTTGAAGTGATTCACTGGAAAAGTTTGAAGTGATTCACAGAAATAAACATTCTTGAACTTCCCTCAAATTGTCACGCAAAAGAGAAAAGAGAAACTAGTGTAATGACTCACTGTTGATACAACTTAATAGCTAAATAAATCATTGCAGTAGTTGAGTACTGCTATCACAGATATGAATATTTTATCAATATACAATATAACCAAATATGTGGTGTATAAGTAAAGGACACTTCTTTAGAAAGAAGACAGTTTTGTCTATATTCTGTATGTAATGTGAGGGCCTGTGGAAAGCTCTCTTGCTCTTTCTCTTCCTCATATATTCTCTCCCAGTGGAGTTTCCGGACTGCAGGTGTCGGGTAACGACAGGGCTTTCCTTTGAGGCCATCTCTCGGCCCAGACAACCAGACCTGCCTCTTTGTGATGGGGTGTGTGTGTGTGTGTGTGTGTGGCTCATAGGCCACCAGGGGGAATGATGCAGGTAAACATATCAGCCAGCATCTCTCATTCTGCCATAACTGAGGAGAGGAAGGCAACACTGCAGCCTTCTCCTACTGATTGTCTTAAGACTTATTTGGCATGGGATTTTATGAGTTATTATTATTTCAAACTGACATATTTCTATTTAAATTAGTGGTGGGCTGTTATCTGCGTTAACACGAGAAAAAAAATATGTTCACAAAGTTTCACCTCGATATTTTAGTGCGGATGTATACCTAGCCGAATTACACTGTAGCACTATTCGGACGGGACTAGTTTTCTAAACTGCTGTACGTGTGAGCTTCGATTCTTATCACCTGTCGTCCGTGATTTTCATTTACCATGTACCATGAACACCAGGTGAGAGGGTGTCACAGAGATCACACTCTCTGTATGCGTGCACTGCTGTAGTCATTCTGATTGATTACAATTCGTGTAATCACAAATACCATGGTGAGTAGGGGTGGGAGGAAAAAAAATAGGGGTGCGTCTCCCTTGCACAGAATTTGGGCTGAGACATACTGTATGCACGTTGCTTGACAGTGTGTGCTTCCATCCGTGGTGTTTTACTTTAGATATGTTTTTTTAGATACCGTTTGGAATGCATTGCTATTAGATGCACAAAACCTGCACGTTGGCAGACTTTGTGCTCTTTGTGATCACGGCTGCAGTTAAATGCACTTGCATTTTCAAGTGCTTTTATACAAAAATGATGTGCACACCGTCAGTTATGTTTTCAGAGCAGAGCAAAACATATGATACGTCGAAACGGATCTGTGTATCTAATATGCTGATTTGCTGCTCGAGACGGCATTTCTGATTGTTATCAATGTTTAAAACCGTTGTGCTGCTTCATATTTTTGTGAAAATACCACTTAATTGGAAGTAGAAATAAATGTCTTTACTGTCAATTCTGGTCCATGTAATTTGTCCTTGCTGAAAAAAAGTATTAATCTAATAATTAACTATAAATTATATAAAAATGTAGAATTTAATCAAATCTGACCGTGAACGATACATATGATTTAATAAGCATTATTGTATTAAATATTTTGAATATGCTTGGCAGCAATGGCAGGTGAAAAAAATCAAAAGCCTTTTCAAAAAAAAAGAAAAGAAAGAAAAGAAAAAAATCTATATGTATATATATATATATATATATATATATATACACACACACACACACACACACACATATAACCTTTATTCTAAAACCATTTTCACTCTGATTGTGTTTAAAATGTTCCTAAAAGTATTATTTTTCATGGAAAAGAAAAAGGGAACATGCCATTTATAAAGAACATGTAGAAAATAATTTTTTTTTCTTTAATAATGCCAGAACTTTAAACGTGTCAGGCCATGTCAGAACTTCTCCAGACCCCAGTGAGTTAAACGATCAGGTTCAAGGTTTCTTAACATGTCATCTATCACTGAAGCCCTCATATTGACTGCACAGAAATACAGGAAACAATATGTCCTTTAAGAGAGTTTCTTAAGAGAGTCTTTTTGTCTATCGTCCTCTCATTGACCAGTATCTACTGGAAACACTTGCTGAACCTGAGAAGCGTAGATGTTTACACGGCCTACACACCAGCAATCAGTTCGTTCAGGAATACTACTACCTTATTTTCAGGGCATTTCATAATCTTACAGTAATCTTTACCAGCACAGCAGTGTAAGTGAATAATTACTGATTAGGGCAGGATCAGAACCACGGAGAAGATCCAGTAATTATTCCATTCCCTCGCTTCGCCATATAAACCTAATCCTGTTCGATTGGGTTTTTTTCTCTGACCTTTTCCTCATGGTCTGCTTAGTTTCTCTCCTGGTTTTCTGGCTCTCTATCATGGTCGTTGACAATCGGGAGACAGTCGAGAGGCAGTGAAGAGATGTTCATGAAATGTCCTGCAGCACTTGGTGGTTTTGATGATTATGGTCATTTTCGGTGCCCCGACACGATCAGACTCTCTTGTCTCGCTGACGGTAATAGAGGTCAGATCTGAAGATGGACACTATCTGTCTGTTTCAAGCCCTGCTGACCTTCTTCAGATGGAAACCACTGCTCTGGGGCACTCCAGGTGTGACGTTATCCAAATACCAAATGGCTTATTGTCATTTCTGTAGACTATAGAACTAGTTTTTCCGCTTAATGACTCATCTGGATGGATATTCGCCCTTTCTTTGGCCTGGATGAAAGCCATTCAAGATGATGGGTCACTTATGCATCTGTGTGTCTGTTTTTCTTCAGTTCCTGCGATTCACGTTAGCGAACAAGCCCGGCCTGCTGTGTTTCACAGACAACGGGACGCACACCCGACCTCAACCCCAGCCTGAATTTATTAGACTGAGAGAGTTTGATTCAAAGGCCGAGCGTATCTCTGGCAGTTTGCCTGTGTGTGATGTAGAGTTTCAATCCTGAGAGACTCGGGAAGAGTGCTATTCATTCACTCAAGGTTAAATATGAGCGTCTCGGGACGGCACGATAACAGTTGATGGTGAAGCTATACATGAACTTATGCATTGTGTGGAACATTTTTCATGTGCAATATTTACTCTAGAGCTAATTCAAAATGTATAAACATATATATTTCGATCTTTTCTCCTTGGTAAAAACACTAGAAGACTATAAGTGAGTATTCTTTATGCATCTGAATTACTGAATCTGTTAAATCATAAACAAAACGTACTTTTTGCTCATACAGTAATCAATCAAAAATGTATATGGTCAAAAGCTTTTTTTTTATGTATTTGAAAGTCTTTCACCAAGCTTTCATCACTTATTTGATGAAAAATACAGTACAAGCAGTAATACAGTGAAATGTTATTAGAATTTGAATGTCATTTATTCTTGTCTCAGCAGTCTTCAGCGTTGGATTCTTTTCTTAATAACGGATGCATTAAATTGATCAGAAGTGCCAGTAAAGACATTTATAATGGTACAGAAGATTTATGGTTCAAACCAATGCTGCCCATTTAAACTTTCTATTAAATTTCAGAACACTGGAATGTATCGATTTCCGCAAAAATATTTGACAGCAAATTTCAATATAGACAATCAGAGATGTTTGTTGAGCAGTAAATCAGCATATTATTATGACACTGAAGACTGGAGTAATGATGCTGGAAGTATTAAATATATATTTACATATAAAACAAAAATGTATTGATACCGTTTATTTATTAATTTTTTAATTATAGATATTACCGTTAATTTTAGATATTACCGTTTACTTATTAATTTTTGACCCCAGGTGAGTAGAGGAAGAAAACAAATGGCAAACCACTTTTTTTTTTTTACATAATAGTGTACTTAAAATACTTTTTTAAAAATCAATTTATTTATTTCTTTTGCTTTTTATTTTCGTGTTTCTCAAGATCTATGATAGTTATGGCTAGAAATATGTTGCATGTCTTCTAGCTGTCCAACTCATATAAATATCTGATTATATAGATTTATTTATTTTAATTTTGTAAATGTTGACTTTTTAATGTCTGTCTTTTAGATTTCAGACAGTTGGGACAATGAATTGATTTCCATCATGACTTTTTCATCATGTTTTTAAAAATATACAGATGCACTAGTAAGATTTTTATTTGATTTAATTCTCTGCAGAAGTCATGATCTGTAAAAAATCTCTGTTGGTGTTTAAATGAGTTTAGCTTATATCTCTGAACTGCACAAGTGCTTGTTCACGTGGGCATCCGTTTTTTTTTTGACAGTGAATTCGTTGAAGTCGTTAGTTGTGCCAGTGTTGCCACCTCGTGGACAAACTAATGAATGCAATAAAGCAATGCACAGATTACAGTGAGTTGAAGCTGTGCATGTGCTATACAGATATATGATGATGACAAGACTTTCGTCACATGCCCTCACCCTTAAAAATAAAGGCAATGCCATAGCATTATCATATTTGGTTCCTCAAAGAACCAATCAAGCAGTTTTTGAATACTTCCAGAGTGGCGCCAACCGACGCCCTTATTCACGAGATCCGTTCACACACACGCTCGGTGTCAAACAGTCATGGGCGTTAGAGAGCCTGTGGCACACCGAGAGCCCGTCAGCCTTCAGCACGAGGCCGAGCGAGCGGGTGATCTGCGCTCGCGTGTCAAGGACGGGCCCAAGCACATGCGCTGGGATGAGTAATAGCACTGTAACTGGGGGGCCTGAGCCATTTGAAGTGCTCTTTCTTCCTCTTTTCCATCTTCTTTCTCTCCCTCAGCAGCTGCCTCGTCCCTAGATGCTGATTTTAATTACTTTCCTCTTGGATTTTGTGCATATCCAATGAAGGATTGAAGGCACATCTTCTGACGAGCACTTTTTTATATTAGTTCTTATAATGCCGGCGTTTGAACTCAGGAATACTAATACACACAATAGAGGGCCGTGTGTTGGACAGGAGACGTGGACGGCATGGTTTGAATGAGAATAAAGCAGAGAGAAGAAACAGGATGAGTGCATGCTGAGGAGCCGCTGTAGGCAAACTGATTTGATTTATTTCATTTCCTAAAGGCACTTGGCACAGAAGACATCTGAAAGTGCTTTTGGAAACTATATTTAGACAGCAAGATAAATCGGGACACTGAGGGAATCAATAGTGGATCATAAACGAGAGTTCAGTTAACTAAGAGAGAGTCTGTTGGCACTCGTGCAAGCAATTCATTTCTTGTAAACAGAGTATTGTGTTATTAAAAACTTTTCGTGCCGGGATCGATTGGGCCTGTGTAGTGAATTTAAGTGTTACTTTTGAACATCCTTGCAAAAATCACAACAAAACAAAACATTGCTCTATCTATCCATCTATCTATCTATCTATCTATCTATCTATCTATCTATCTATCTATCTATCTATCTGTCTATCTGTCAGTCTGTCAGTCTGTCAGTCTGTCTATCCATCCATCCATCCACAGATTCACCTTTTTTCAAATAGAAAACAGTTCTTTTAAATTGTAAATTTTAAACATTTCACTAAATTACATTTCTTTTTTCTGTATTTCTGATCAAAAAAATTGGTTCTTCTTTTATTAAATGCAATGTTGCATGAAATGTTGAAATGTTACTGAAACCAATGTGTTATATATGGTTGTAGTGCACCTTTACATATTTTTTTTTTTACATTTAGTACAGTATAATTTGTTATTTAAATTAAAAAGTTGACTTTCTGAAAGTAAGACTTTTAAGGGTTTTTGGTATTGTATTTTTAAAAGATTTTTGTGTATATATATATATATATATGACCTATTACTATAACTTTTTGCACCTTTCAAATATATATATATATATATATATATATCATTTGTGTATAAATTAAGTAATTGATTAACGGTCAGGTAATTAAGGTTGTGTGTGTATATATATATATATATATATATATATAAACCCATTTTTATTTGTTTGTGTAAGTGTGACTTTTTAGTGGCTTATATGTAGTCAAGTGACAATAAGGGGAGATTGTTTCAGAGCAGCTTTGCAGAAAGATGATGACATAAACTTCAAGAATGAGGCATGTGTTGTTCTGTTCTGTTTTTACATCAAACACCTCTCTGAGGACTTGCACATTCAAACATTCTATCAAAGGTGTTACTTTCTTTTTTAATCTAAACTACATAAAAAGTATGTGTATTTTACATAACTCCATTTCTGCTTTTCATCAGCAGCTTTTTTCTTCTTTTGCACTCATTTGAATATCAGTTTAGGCCTCCGAGCGTGCTCCGTACGGCATTACGAGCTCTACATCCCTCTGTAATGGTTTGTTGTTGACCTGACTTTCTCAAATCCTCACATCGTAGCGAAAGGTCTAACAAGGCTGAGACCGTGCTGCGCTTCCCTTCTGGGCCGTATAAAAGTAACGCAGATGGCCGAGGGTTTATTTCATTAACACGGGGAAGGGGAGAAAAGCTTATTGGAATTTTTACATTCTGTCAGCACTGTGTAGGTAGCAGCAACGCGGGTGTAAAACGCAGAATGAATTCATTTCCCCCGACTCGCGCAGCTCAAGAGAAACTTCAAAGGCCAGCGCTAAAAATCTCGGCCAAGTGGATTTGAAAGGATGAGTCTCTAATCTGTTTAAACTTTGCTTGCGCCGTGTATTTTCACACTGCCTTCCCCACCTCCTCAGCTAACTCGCTCTATTTTTCTTTTCATCATCACTTTCAGGTGCAAAAAGTACCTGTCTCCCCATATCTGTGTCTCGGCGAATAGAGGTCAACAAACAGCGTCGGTTTTTAGTTTTGTCATCGGAATTAGGCTACATTTCGCTTTCAAGCGTTATCGCTCTGCCTCGTTTCCAGCTAATTTCGGCGCTATCTTTAAGTTCCCAACCAGGCACAGGAACGCAGCAAATGTTCCCCATGTGGCAGCACTTTTGAAATATGTATTAAGGTGAGACACAAGGGGGATTTGGAGCGAGAGGGTTGGACTTATTGTCTGAATATTTGATGTTGTTAATGAGAAGCAGAACAGGTTTAAGCACTCAGCATGAGGAAGGCCCGGGCTACCGAAATAATGGATAGATAAAACGATGAAATATTCAAAGGCTGAAGTGTGATGAGAAAAGTTCAGTAAAGCGTGACGGAAACGGGCCCAAGCCTCGCCTCAAAGACCTTCAACGGAGACTTTTTTTGCATGACCTTAAAGTTTCTGCTTCTTCCGACTTTGTCTCTTACATAACAGCAGGAGTTATTCTAAGCGTGAGAGAAAACCTTATTCTTGTTTGGAGTGTCACTGACGAATGGCGTAAGATAGTCGTTTGATGGATGTTTGATTTATGGAAGGAGTGGAGATAGGCAGAAGAATCGGAGGCTGAAATGAAATGGGACGGTACCGGGATGGTGTGTAACCTTTCAGTGGAGGAAAGTAAATGAAATATCAGTCCCTTATGGATGCCCTTGCAACTAAATGATGACAAATGCTCAGCATTACAGAGAGAGGGAGACCAAGAGACATATTTCTTACCATGCACCCTGGTATAACTATATATTTGTTTTGACATGGTACCGTGGTGTTGCTGTTTTCAGACCAATGGGAATACCATGATATGTTTAGAAGTACCATGCAAATATTCTAATATATTAATGGTATAACTGATATTTTATATTTTACAGAAATTTTTGCACACAGGTGTGCACACACTGCAGGAGGGATTTTTTTGGGGCTGTCGCTGAGCAACACACAGTTTCAGCTCCCTCCAAAGATTTTCAATTGGATTTAGGTCTGGAGACTGGCTAGGCCACTCCAGAACCTTGATATGCTTCTTACGGAGCCACTCCTAGGTTTTCCTGGGCTTTGGGTCATTGTCATGTTGGAAGACCCGGCCACGACCCATCTTTAGTGCTCTGACACAATACACATCCCTGTTCATCCTCTCCTTAATACAGTGCAGTGGTCCTGTCCCCTGTGCAGAAAAACACCCCCAGAGCTGATGCTTCACTGTAGGTATGGTATTATTGGGATATACGCATCATTCTTCTTCCTCCAAACATGGCGAATGGAGTTAAAACCCCCCCAAAAAGTTCTACTTTGGTCTCATCTGACCACAGGACTTTCTCCCATAACTCCCCTGGATCATCCAGATTGTCCCTGGCAAACTTCAGACGGGCATGGACATGGTTTGACTTCAGCAGGGGAACTTTCCGTGTGATGCAAGATTTTAAAACCACTGTCTTAGTGTATTACTGATAGTAGTCTAGGAAACGATGGTCCCAGCTCTCTTCACGGCATACTTATTTGACACAGTAGTTCCCAAATAAATTGTTAAAAAAATCATACAATGTGATTTCTGGATTGTTCTTTTTAGATCCTGTCTCTCACAGTGGAGAAATTTCTGATCTTTCATAGAAAAATCCCATAGTGAAATTATACTGTATATATGTGTCATGGTAGTTTGGAAGCAACTTCTTGAAATAGTAACAGTTGGATGATTTGGTTGATAAGTTCATTTTGTCATTTTTCATGCATACTATCATCCTTTACAAAAGTGCTTTGTGTAGTTTCCTTAATGTCCAGTTTTATCCATAACTGGTGAACTAAATGCTGAGTAAAAAACAACAACAACAAAAAAACTGGAGTGATTTTAGAGTCTTTTGCATAATAGAAATAAACCTGATTAAAACCTGTTGCAATGTTCTGTGAACAACTAGCACAACGCTCTTGGCTAAACAGTGCACACCATATGTTCTTTGATGACCCCTTCATTTGGACTGAACTGCAATTCCCATTGACAATTTTCGATTAGAAGCCCATTAAATTAACCACCCTTGAAATCCTGGCAAGTCCAAAGCGCCTGGCGACGCTGTCATCCGCTGGCGTTTTAGGAGCTTGGCGTGAATTAATATGCGATTGTTTCGCGAGCAGATGTGGTTTGTTGTTTGTAACCGAATGTCTTTCATGAGCTGGCCTCGTTCTACACACTCACGCTTTGCATTTTGTTAATTTTCGAAGCTTTCAGACGTGAACTTCTTCAAACCGGTTTCTGCTGTGCAATAGCTGTGCTACTAAAGCGTACTTAACTATTTCATTAAAAATCCATTTTTCTTTATACCATCTTGGGGACGAAAATATATAAATATGTATATTTTTACTTTCATCCATAAATTCTAGTAAAATATTAACTAACTTTAACTGAGTTGCCAGAGGCCTTTACATTGAAGCTCTTTGATACATTGTGGTGCCGCTTTTCTGCCGTGTTTGTAGTTTGTTTACTTTACTTCGCTTGCTTCAGATTTGTCCAAAACATATCTTTTTTTTTTTTTAGCCGGTGATGAGTTCAAAGAGTTTTTGGCGCCGTAAGACTTCTTTTAATAGCCCAGAGGAGTTTAGTAGAGGTTTCACACAAATGATTCACTCGCATTAATCCCACAGCCTTGAGCTCCGTGTGGATTCACTTACAAAGTAAAAAAAAAAAACCCTGACAGCTGATGAAACTCTGACCGCTCGTTTATCCAACCAGTTGGACGTTTCGCCGCGAGCCAGTCCATTGAGCCGCGGTGGCTAATCAAGTTGAGGTGAGTTACTTTGAGCTTTCTCTGGTTGTGTGCGATACCGCCGCCAGAGGCTCGGCCGGGCCGCTTTCATGATTCAGCCATAAAAATCCTTGCCATGCTCCCATTGAAATGTGGTTTGGAGGTGAGAATTTGATGAGGAATAAAACTTTATTAATCCCAAGCAGGTCTGCTCAGAGGAAATTGGCGGCGCGGGAGAGTCATTTAAAGGCCCGTGTCGTAATTGTAGGCATAGCTGCAGGAATGTCTCGGTTTTATCTTGTTCGCTGTCAAGGCTATTAAGGTCAAAATGACTCGTTTGATAGCGTTTGAACGACATCCGTCCTGCTCCAGAAACGCTTTTGAAGTGCACGATGGTATTCTGCTTATGCTAATGCCTACAGTAGTTGTGGCCTTCTGATTCATCCTATAGTTGGCGATCACAATGTCCTCATGGATCGAGGAAAAAGATCACACGATATCTTGACTGTCAGAGTTAATGGAACAGATCCACGCACCGGGGTCCTACTGTAATCACCCGACACTTCCCACCGCGAAAGCCTCGAGATCAAAGGAGGAAGATATGAAAGGCATTGGGAAGATTCACCTCGACTCTTTCCTTGGGTTTTCCTCTTCCTGTTCACTCTGATAATGAATGGTTGATCCCGTACTTGGTTTTTGTGAGTATTTTATTAATCAGTTGTGTCCACAAGGTGGCAACGGTGACTTGGGCCATTTGTTTGGGAATGAAAAATGAATAATGCGACAAAAACAAAAAAAAACTACTGAAGACAACACTTGCGTGAGGTGTTTCAGAACTTTTATAGACATTTTTATTGCTCATAAATGCTGCTTTGTGATGCTCTGAAACATTTGCAAATCATTTGATTCAAATCAGCGATTCGGAGCGTGTATGAATCAGTAAGCCAGGCTTCGTAATATCAGAACATTTTCAACATTTCAGCTGTTGACCTTTAGGGGGCGATCATAGTGAGTTCGTGACCCAGCGTCTATGCATTTGATTGTTTGTTTTTTACCCAATCTCAGATCAGTTTATGTACACATTAGTTCATTAAAACTGAAAGTAATAGTCTGTTATTGGCCTGATTAAATTAACAATAAAAAATAATACATACTACGCACTTGATGATTTTTTTAAAATTGCATTTAACAGGCGAAACATTTGCAATTGTGTTTTGATGATTTAATTACCCGCATTTGTATTTGCTTTGCCTTATGTCTGTTCTGGAAACCTTTTTTTTTTTTTTTTTTTATATATATATTTCAACTAAAACATCAAAATGCATTTAGGAATGTAAAATGATTAGTAAAGTGACAAAACTGCTTAAAGTCAAAAAAGAAATAATAAAAACAAACATTTGAAATTGAATTGTTTAAATGAAGTGTTATGTTGAGATTTATAAGGATTCCTGTTATGTTGCAGTTTTGAAGAGTAAAGCCATTGTTCAAGTTGAAGAATCGTTATCAATCTTTAAAATTATACTGTTTGATCTGCATAATTACTTTAAATATGTTGAGTTTTTATAATATTTTAGGGTTTACTGTGCACCCAAACCACTTTTTAAAAAAATGTAAATACATATAGTAATATGTAGCAACACGATTCCACCCAAGAACTATGATTTGTTAATGATGGATGTCACCTCGCAGAGATTGGCTGTCGCACAACATTTTAGCCTAGCATTTATTTAAATTTCAGCTTTTCTGGTTTCTTGTCACAAACGTTTCTCACCAAAACATGACTCTGGTCTGTCATGCCGTATTTGTCACCATCATCATTAGCATTTCAATCCAGTGCAGACTGGCAGGACACGTCCGTTCTTATCTTCTTATGTCCATATACAGAAACAACAACTAAGGAAGGAAATTGAAGTATTGTATTGCAAATTTGTGATAGAGCAGAACCGAACTGGGTCTGTTGCACAAAAACAGCCCTTGAACAATTTGTGCACTTAAGATAAGAGGCCTGTGGATGCTTCTGAAACCCTGCAATCTCTTCGCTTCAGACTGGAGCTGTTCTTCAGTGAAGGTCACATGCAACTTTACTTTACTGTCCCGGTTCAGTTTTGTTTATGCTTTTCTTCAAAAAGGATAAAAATGAAGCATATGCTGGACTTTTTTCTGTATGCTAGGAATACAAATAGGGTCTAGACTGTTCCGGGGGTTTTGAGTGCAGCTCAGTCTTCACTTATGTTTGATTTAGTATGCTAATTATTAGTCCACACCAGGAAATGATCTGTGTGTGTGTAAAAGTACAAACCCAAGGTACAATTGGATTCTGATGGTTTCTTAGGATTTATTTATCAGGAATATATATTGATTTTCTAGTTCAATATTTTTTTTCTAGTTCTAAATTCTTATTCAGATTCTTCTGATTCTCAGTCTACTGATATTGATTTAGGATCTACTGATATTGTTTCAGCTAAAAAAATTATTTATTCTGAACAAATAATCCAGTATACGTGTCCTGGTTATTTAGATTACTTAATAAATCTAAATCTACTGCTGATTTTCTTTTTTATCTACTGATTCTAATTTTGAATCTACTTTTCTTATTCAGATTCTTAGATTTTTTCAGTTTTTTTTATTTTTGATTCGACTGATATTGCTGTATCCACTTATAACATTTATTTTTACTGATTTAAATCTATGTACAGTACACTTATTCTCCAGATTTTTAATTTATGTCGATCAGTGTTCCATCCATCCATTTATTTCAGTTTGAATCTTATTCTGTTGATCTTCCTGTGTTCACATGCACAGAAATGGACATGCTGACTTTTTGTCCCCCCCCTGCGAGGACTCTTGATCCAGCAGAGAGCTAAAACTGCAGTTTACTGGCTATCCATGGAGCGTCACTAAATTTAGGCCTAAAGACAGGCCTCTTAAGTCCCTATAAATACCGTGTGATTTATAAACAAATAGCCCGTTTGATTACGAGTGCGGACTGAAGTGAGCGGCGGCTCTCCAACTGAGGACTGTGTGCAGAAAACAGCCTCACAATTAACAGACATCTAAGCATCAAGAACGCTCTCTCCAATACAGTTGGGTATGTATGCAAGGACGCACATTTAGATGAGATGAGCAGTGGTCATGCTTATAATCAGGCAGTATGGTGGACTTAAGG
>JAUYWG010000064.1:1375320-1400948 GCA_034779775.1 Enteromius afrohamiltoni | reverse complement strand
GGCCCACCACTAATATATATATATATATATATATATATATATAATAGGGCTGTCAAAAATAATGCTTTAACGGTGTTAATTATTTTTTGGCGTTATTTACGTCAACTTTTTTAACGTATTTCACGCGTGCGCAGTGTGACTAATTATTTGTCAGGAAAGTGGGACAACAATTACCTCGGAGTAACTCGGATTAGGCCTATTCTTTTATATATTTTAATAAGTGCTGGTTAGAATAAGTATGTTGTTTATTTTTACATTAATATGTTTGTGATGAAGAAATATTACTTCACCCATATTTTCACTTTTTTTAAAATTCGAAACATTAAAATAGACACTTTACCTTCGTTTAACATGTGTTCTGTGTATATAGCATCTCGTCTTTGACCCATATATAAGTTGACTTTAGGACATTAGAAGTTCACATAGTTGAAGTCGATACTGACAAAAACAAACCCACTTGCTGTGCTCCAAAACATATCGAGCTGCCAACCAAAACAGCATTTTAATGCAGTCCAAACACCAAGGCTGCTTCACACTCATGCATCATGCACTTCACTCTGACCAGGCTCAGTATGTATCCTTCAATCCCAGAATGCATTGCAACAAAATAGCTTTTATTGCATTCAGTGTATAAAGTCTCGGTGTGGTTTTAACTAATCAAGAAGCACTTTTTCACCAAATCAAATGTGGAAATTGTCTTATTGGAATATTGTGCAATTGGAAAGAACTGTAAGTTTGAGGAGCATGTTTTGATGTTGTTTTTTACGTTGCATCACTGGAACTTTCTTAAAGGCAGCATAATAGTGCATTAGTTCTCTCTTTATGGTATTATGGGTCTGTGCACATCAAGATTTCAGCTTAAAATCTGTATGAATCTGATTAATATAACTGTAGTTTCAGAGTATTTTACATCGCATGAGCTTTTCATTTACCATGCCCTCAGTGACAAGCTTGACTACGGATGGCCAGCTCTCTTTATCAGTCTTTCTCCCTGTCTTATGTTGATGATAGATAAATATTGCGAGTCTTTCTTGATGACTCCCCCTGAAAAAAATGGTGTCAGGTCCTCAGGAGACCCAGAATCACAGCTGCGGTGCTTGAGTTTGGCTGCTGAAGCGTATAATCACAGACATTCAGAGTTTTCGTCTTTTGCGAATTTGCATTGATTGTTCTTCTTCGAAGTAAGTAACTCTTCCCCTACGTTTGATTATTAAAAAAAATAAAAAAATCTTTCAGCAGAGGTCAGGGCAACTAATAATTGGATTGGTGATGAGATGTAAATTATGGTAATGAATGTAATTTGCTTGTAATTATACAGAATCAGGCATCCGTCTGATCTGCCTGACACTGAAGCGTAATCTCACGAAAAGAAAGAAAGAAAACTTTAAAGCGTCACGGCACCGTGTTGAATCTTAATGACGGCGCTCCATTGGTCTGTCTGATTTATTTTGGGCGCGTTCTGCAGCGCAGTCGGAGCGCTGGCTGATATTTCTGAAGTGTTTGTAGTGTGTAGGGAGATGCGGGGGACGTCCCCGGTGGGCTCAGAGAGGCAGGCACTCATTAGCAGGGGAGTGTGCTGCGCTCAGGTGCTCTGGCCTGGGGCTCGCCGGCTCTCCATCGCTCGCCTGGATCTCTTTAGCTTAGCTTCAGTAAGTCTCTACGGCAGCCCCCGTGTCTTTCTCACCAGCGCATTCACTCATTACCGAGCCTCCTTCTCTGCTCCCGCTCACCGCAACCCATCATGCGTTAGGGCAGACCACTTTTTCCTTGTTTTTTGCTTATGCAACCATCGCATTCAACCACATGCTGAAAAGTAAAGTTTACAGAAAAATGACACTTCTGTCATCTCTGCATTCATTAAAATGTTATTTATTATGAGCAGCCAGAATGAATAATGAAAGGCATGCCACTTGATATCAATCCAGATTTTACTAATAAAAGTCATTCCTGGGATGTAAAGCTGAACTCATTCTAATATTTTTGAAATATAGTATATATTTTGTTACAGTGTTAAACCCTCCACTGTCACTTTTGATGAATTGATGCATAATGGCTAAATAAAATAATCTTATTGATCTGAATCTTTTGAACAGCGGTGTATATCCAAAGGTCATCTGCTGACACGTTTGCCCCAGCATATTACCGAGGCCACATACGGTCAGTTTTCATCTCGTGTGACACTGGATGATTGTGACAAAGCTTCTATACATGAAAGTGTCTTTTTATGGTGTTTTTTTTTTGCCATATTTTGTATTCTATGAAGTATATTGTTTGTGTGTCGTACAGGATGTGTTTTACCTTTAAAAGCACCTCTTCTAGTTCATCCCACCGGAATAAACACCAGGTAGAAAGCATGATATAATAGAGCAGTTTTGAAAAAGAGCGTACAGTAAATGACCCTCCTGGTCTGCGGCGCCCCGCTGTTTTGTAATAAAACCTCAGAGATGTTTTTTTATGTTTGTCCATTGCTATATTCCCCCAGAGACGATCCACAGGGAGGTTCCAGCCTGTCGGCCGCTGCAATCTCGTGAAGGGTAGGGATATAAATGCAGTGACAGCTAACAGGGGCTTCCCTGCCTGTGCGCCATCACGCCGATGACACGCCGGATCCTCAGCCATTAGGAGATTGCCTGCGGGGAAAAGTGCAGACACCTGCGGGCAGGCCAGCGTTTATATAATCAATTTGTTTTGTGGCTGGCCGCTGGGACACGTCCAACGCTCGTTTCCTCTTGCTGTGGTCTGGTAGAGTCATTAGGAGGACACGAACGCTCCACACAATGCCATTATTATTAATGAAAGACTAGTGTCTCACATTCTAGCTGGATGTTGGCATTATTTAAAGACATTGTCAGTAGTTCATGTCATGATCCTGGGGTGTCGTGTGCTATTAGTCGTGTGTTGCTGATGTGGTCTGAGCAGTTGCTGAAGTAAAAGCCAAAGTGTCTGTGCAGCATCATTTTTGGGTGCAGTACTTCTCTAACATTACAAAAAAAACAAAATGCATTAATGTTTTTATTTCAAATCCGTGCCTTTAACGATGAAATACGTGGGTCAAACTGACCCGGTGACATCGTAATATTAATAGGAGTTTCATACGCACTTTCCACACCACGTCAAAGAGCCCACACACATGTTCAGGACCCTGGATCAGAAACTGTAAATCAATTTCAGACAGCTATTCCCTTAGGAATGTGTCCAGTTGAGTAGGACTGCAACGACTAATAGTAGATGGCAAAATTCATCGACAACTAATTTAGTAGTCGACACGTCGTTAGTGATGTCACCAATGTAACACGAGGAACCAACAACAGACACAGTGGGCGTGGCGTCAGGGCTGGGGGTGGCTTTTTATTGACAAAATACTCAAAAGAAAGTGTCCAAAGGGGAAAAAAGTGTCCAAAATAAAAGGGGAACTGGTGTCCTCGTTGTGCTCCTGGTACGTGAAGGTTAGGGGAGTGTTCGCGGGATAAGGGTCCAGGGAAGGGTCGGAGTCTGTTTTAGTTCAGCTTCGGTGGCTCACACCTCTCGCTTCTTTCGTCTTTGGCAGCTCTTTGCTCGAGCGACTCGCACTCTAACGGCTGGCTTTCCTGGCGGCTCACGTTCTGACGGCACTTATCTCAAGTGGCTCGCGTCTCCGATGTCCAGCGTCTCCCTTCCTGGACCCACGAGGACACCAGCGCGCATGCACGGGGACAGGCGCTCGGTGATGAAGCTTCATTCAGTTTATGTGGGCCTCCTCACACGCCGCCAAATAAGCTCAGTCCTGCACCCCTCTTCTCCACACACACCTGAGATAAAAACGTTGTGTTTTTATATTTTTTAATATTAATTCTTATATACTGTTTATTTAAGTATATCAGATTTTTATTATTATTATTTATTTTATGTATTTTTTGTTAAGTTACACAGTTTTAGTTATTTCAGTGCATCAACATCAAGTTAAACCAAATAAGAAATGTTGCCTTGGCTGAAGTTTGAGGAGTTTAGTTTTTTTTTTAAATGCATGTTATCTTCCATTTTATTCAATTATTATTATTTTTTTTATGTTTGTTTTATTTACAGTTTTCATTTTAATGAACTATAATAACCTTGGCTTGTACTACTAATGTATGCCTAATTTCACCCCCTCTCTCTCTCTCTCTCTCTCTCTCTCTTTCTATCTTTTATTAACAAGAGCAGAATCAGTGCACCGATGTGCATGGCTGAACGTGTCTGATTGCCCATCTGTTTTGTGTTTTGTTTTTGTGCGATTGTGAAAGTTTCTCTCTAAAGATCCAACCATCGCATCTCTTCATGCTAATCAGGCTAGCCCTCAAGCATGCCAAACAGACCTCCAACCAGACGCAGAAATGCCCTGAAAACACCCCGCTAAAATCAAGCTGCGTGCCCGTGGCATCTCACGAAGTGACTTTTTGCTCTTTGTCATTGAAGTGCCTTTTCGGAAGTGCGTCGGAGCAGTGGTTTATTAGCTGTGTCATCTCTTCATCACGCCACCCCATTAGCGACGGTAACAAATGAATGCGCATGGAGAGACAGAGACCCTGGTTTAGTCTTGACACTGGAGTGGGCGGAAAGCTTACCTAACTCAAACTATTAAAAGTGCTACAGTTTAATATAAAGCTTATTATGGCTGATTTATACTGTAAAACAGGGGAAACAATTATTAATGAGGTGTGACAAAAATATCCTTTGGGGACAAGTTTTGTTCACCAGTGAAGTTTATTTGATTTTTGGGTTTATACATATTGCCCTCAAAGAAAGAGAATGTGTGCATTCTTCAGTGTTTTCCTATGAAATTGTTTATATCTCCCCCGAGCATTTGAATTTTGAAATAGTTTTTGTATTTGAAATTTATTGAATGTATAATTTTAAAAAATACTAATAAATAAATGGATATGATATATAGCATCACGCTGTACAGCAATAATTAGTATTTCATCATTGTAAAGGGTAAGTTTAGGGCTGGGCTAGGTGTAGACTTTAATAAAATAATAAATTAAAAACAACTTTTCGGACAAGTCCGAGATGATAGAAAAATGTCCGAGTCCGGACTCGTGTACTACAGCCCTGGCTCGGAGGTACTCACTTTGCACTATTTCAACTTTTGTTTTAAATAGTCATGTTTAACAGTGGGAACTACATTACCCAGAAGGCTGCAGAGAATATCTGCCAATCAGAGTTGCAGTGAGCACTCAGTATCATTGTCTCATTTGGCTTTTAGAAATGAATGAAAGGATTGCACTGGTGTTCCTCGGCCTGCTTAGATGGTAACAGTCATGTTTTGTCTGCTCTGATTGTTTTTGAAGCATCGCTGTGGTCATATCTAACATTGTTTTGCTCTAACCTTGCGAACACTCTTGATGTTTTCATTGATCTTTTCGCTTGCTCTCAAACCATCGATCGAGGTATCATTGCGTGCTTCCACCTCATCTCTGGCTTCTCCTTTCTTGCTAAGTCAACTCCTGCAGTGTGTTAACCACCTGGCTCAGCTCTTCAGCAGAGACACGTGCTGGATCATTAGCAATGTCACCCAGTCATCTGCATTCATTGGGCACGGTGCGTTTCAAGCCCTTAATTCAAAGGCTGACTACAAAGCAACGTTCCCTTCAGTGGGATCAACTTTGTGAATGCAAACTAAGGCGGGATCGCTTTCGTTCTGCTGATTCCCATGGTGCTGTCAGAATAAAACACCCACATAATTTGTGCTTGTGTGTTGAGAAAAACACGCACAAGCGTCAGAAGTCAAAACTCTGGAGTTCATTAGAGTTTATAGTGAACATGTCTCCTCCGCTCTTTGAAAGTTTTCTACATATTTAGTCTTTTTTTCTAGTCGTATGAGGGTCAGAACCGGGGATCGGCTTAATCAGACTCTCATTAATCTGCTAATGATCTGTGATTAGATTGCGGTACACTCCGTTCTCTATTCAGCCTCGCTCGGATATGCATCACAGGAAACTGACTCAGCCAGCTCCCAGACTTTGTTTCCGTCTCTCTGTGCTTTTGAATGCAAGTCCTGCCATTAAAATGACATATTAGCCTCTTAACACATTCGGATTAAATGGAAATGGTCCGTGTCCAAGTCTGAAGTTAAGATGTTTTGAGAGATTGCTGAGAGCAGAACGTGTTCTGCTTTTCTGTAGATCAGTGCTTCTCAACTTTTTTTGGACTCCAAGGACACTGTCCTCAACAATATTGCCCATAAATGTTACAGTTACTGGATAAAGTGTAAAGATATGGATTTTTTCAAATATATTTTTAACACCTGATCATACATTTTAGAGCTTGGTATTACATTTATGAGTTAGGGTTAGGGCCATAAATATATAGAGATAGCAAGAAAATCATAGAAATAAATAAGATTGTATTATTTTGGCAGTTCTTTATGAATTTTAATAAATGTATTATGCACATTTTATGTGTGTATACTGTATGTGTGTATAATAAATAAATAAATAAATATATATATATATATATATATATCTAAATACACACACAGCCATAAAATGTGCATAAAATATAAAAAAACTTTTATTTATTTATATGACTTTCTTGCTGCAGATATTACACTTATACAATATAATGATTCAAGCAAATGCATACACACATATATAAAGTTAATTAAAATAAGAATGATCTTGATTTGTTTGGTTTATTTTAATATTTGTTTTGTCTTTAATTTCTTGAAATTGTTACTAAAGTTTTCTGTTTAAGGCATCTTAAAATCTACTGTATTTTAGTATAACTAATATATTGTATTACGTTTTAAAATAACCTTTTTGAGTATACATTTTATATTTATCCTTTGTATTCTTTTATTTTATATTCAATTATTTTATTTTAAATGTTCATGCCAATGTTGATTTGTTTTAAACGTATTATGAATTGTTAATGAATTATTATTCATATAATTTTATTATGTAAAAAGAAAGTTTAGTAATTAAAAAAGCTTGCAGTCGTTTTAGTGCTGGATCTAAATGACATTGAGAAGTGTTTCTTTGGCAGCTAGCTAACTAAATATTGTTCGAGTAATGGAAATGTTTTATTTGAGTTGCACTTAACTATAATAGCCCTGCACAAAACAAAGTGTTTTCTGACTATACGAGAATATAGCGTTAACTCCAGTAGGTGGGTCCAGTTGTTCTTTCTGAAGTCCAGCTCTCTTGATTCCATCCCAAGTCCTCTTTTACCAAAGATCCTATGCATTCATTTCCTGACAAAACATCCTCTGGAGTCTAAGCGTCCTTAGCGTGGGCTAGCAGTCACATATCATTGCTTGTCTTGTCAAGTGTTAGTAAATTGGAGAGTTGATTTGCATGCGTGGTTGAGTCTGGGCGGCCGTAGCCTCGGGCTCATCCTGGCATCGCTGGGTCTCAGGAATAGTGTTTTTGGATTCATGTCTGGAGGCTGTGTTTCCCTCTCTAACCACACGCCACCTACGCCAAGCCAGGAAACAATGAGGGCCGGTGGGATGTCACGTGTTCAGAGCACAACACCATGTCGAATAAAGGCAAAAAAAGAGGTATATATTCACGTTTGAGGAGAGCGGGACTCATCGACCTTGCGTTTGAAAAATGTCTCGCTAATTGAAACGCTCTATCTCTCGCAAACTAAGTTGACAGCTGGAGAGAGAGGAATTGAGAGAGTAGGTGACTCAACCCACGTATTGTCAGCCTCGTAAGATAAAGCAGCCTCTGCAGATGAGAAAGTCCATACGGATCTCGCTGGAATTTCCTGGGAGTCGATGTCTCGCCCGGGAAGCTCTGAAGTGCTGTTTGTTTTAAACTTCTCGCTAACCCTCCCGTTTTATTATAGCACTCTATCATAGGTGAACTCAGCCTATGGCCAGATCTTTACTGATACGTTTAAGAAAAAAACACAATGGGGCCAACAGATCATTAAGGCGAGTGCTTTTTTTGGCTGCTTTGATCTGGAGGAAACGTTTTCCCTCGACCGTTCTGCGGTTATTATTTTTGTCGATGTACGCACTGCATGGGAAAGACGAATTGATTCGACAACGTTCAGAGTTTTGACAAGTCACGCTGCTTAAGTTTCTCCTTTTCTGAAACCAGAAGAACATAATACTGCAATCTGGCAGAAATTTGTGTCTGTCAGTTGAAATAATGTCTGAAGAGGAACTCCTCTGCAAACACAATGTATTTAGTTTTGTGTTGATTTAAGGCTTTCCCCCCTCGCCGTGGCTCCCCGAGGAGCCAGAATGTATTTGCCACTAGTGTTTACTTTACAGAATGAGGGAAATATCGTGTTTTTCATCTTCTGAAGTTTTTTTGTGAGAAGTTTAAGTCATGATTGTTCATGCTTGAAGACGTGGCAGGAATAAAAATAGTGTTTGATTTAGTGAATGAAGTGTGCAGACTCTGAGATGCATATAGTTGGTAAAATACGCTCGTTTTAATTCATAATTACTTGCTATGGCCTTTGGGGGCATAAGTTGTATCAAAACTTGGCAAGCGTTTTGTCTGTTCCTATTGTCTGTTGATAGCTGGTGTGATTTTAACACAGCACATTAATGTTAATTGATCTTAAAAATCAAGGGCTTTTCTTAGGAGTGCAATAGAAGAACCACTTTGGATTCCCAAAAGAAGTGTGAAGAACATTTGAATCTAAAACCTTTTTTTTCTCACTGTAAGAATTAATGGAAAGATTGTATTTATTTTAAAAGCTCTTTATGGAACAATAGATCATCGCAATAAAGACCCTTTAGCTTTAAGAGTGGAATTTTCCTTTTTCTTTTTTTTTTAAGCGACTATGGTGTTATTATGCTGTATTATACTATTGCATTTCACAGTCTGTTCTATTAGTAAGATCAGTTTAGGTTACATGAGCTCATAGCTTTGGTTTGGAAGAAAATATCTATGCAGATTTGTACATGACTGAAAAAATGAATTTTTAAAGTTGAGTATTTTATTTTATTTTATTTTGCTTAATTGCACGCATTTATAATTAATATAAATGCTTTTAACATATTTGCTTTTGAAACCTTAAGCTCCACTAGCCTGCTAGACTTGCATTACTGTAAACATGTTTCTCAACTGTTTTTACATTAGTGAGTCCAAGTGAATATATCTGGTATTCCTCAGATGCTGTCCACAGACAGTATGTTGGAAAAAAAGATTTTAGTAATGAAATGTTGAATGTTGCTTAAGTTAGCAAAAAGCTGTCCTTATTGTCATAATTTGATGCTAAATGGTGACGTATTCCCATCGTCCTGTTACCCATCAGGGCTCATCATGCTTCAAATACAGACTAAAATACTATTTGCAATAGAAACTTCAAGGGTGTAATCTCAGAACAGACTGAAACATTATCTCCTTCCAAATTACAACATCTGCTCATTAAACTAACGTCTGTGCGTCCGAACCCAACATTTGTCTTTGTTATTCGTACTCTTCCTCCGTGGATTTGGTTTTGTCAGCAGAACAGTTTGAGTGGTTTAATGATGTTTCTGTCACAGATAAACACTCACACCCACTCATCTGACCAGAGGTGACCTTTTCCAGGCCCTTTTGCATCATAATTCTTCACCTTCTTCTGGTCGTTCTCAGCCTACGAAGTAGTTTCTGCACCACTAGTGGCACATGTGTTTGTCTTGTATGTTCTTTTTGCTATTTTTCCTTTAGTCTGACTTCATTCTGGTAAACAACACCTACACATTTAATTGTCCAATCGGTTACTTCTTGTAACGCATTTCCACCCTATATTTTCCCTCACTGAATGTCTGTTTTCACTTTTTCAAAATCAAGATTTTGGTCCAGGTCAGTGTAGCGTTGAGGGAATGCCTCCATGGTATTTTCATTATGGGAGCAGTGTCTGCGAACAGATGAGCAGAAATGTTTGTTTAGCTGATGAGCGCTCCTCCAGGGACTCCGGCTCTCGTTCCTCTCCTCCAGTCTCTGCCTTGTGCCACTCTGATTCTTGTCCCCACCATGTGGGAAACGTCGACCCAGATGAGTCAGGATTCATTTCATGAAACCCAGGCATGACTTTCCAGACCTTTTCCCTATTCCTTTCATTCCATATGTACACTTTCCACTTAATTCTTGTTTATCTGATGGTTATATCTGTCCATGACTCCATGCTTCCTTCTTTGGTCCCTTTGGTTCTCATCCAGAAAATCCAGCCGTCTGGAAGCAGTAACTGCAGCAGACACGTTTCAGTTTGGTACTCCTCAGATCCTCCCAGCATTGCTTAGTGTAGTTAACGTTTGTGCTGCGTGTTTGTCGCTCTTCAGAGAGCCAGAGAAAGCATTGCTGTTTCTTTGTATGACTGTATGGATAGTATGTGCTGATTTATGTCCAACTTTGATTTATTAAAGTTTATAAAACATATCTCACACGCCAAGCCGTCTTTTAAGATTAGTTTGCCTTTAGTCTTGTGTAATCATGTTTTTGCAATGGGAATTTGACCCTGGATTTCAGGGTCTATTTTGAGCACGATTTAATATTTGAACTATGACTAGACAGTATTTAACAAAGTGTTGTGCAAGTTACTTCCAAACTGTAATATATTACTTGTTACTGTTATTTAAAAGTAATTCCTTACATTGCAATATTACTGATTCAAAACTGTAATGCATTACATGACTCCTGTATTACTTTTGAGTTACTCTCACCAAAATAACTCCAGAGAGCGTGCCATTCAAGTACACGCTATAGACTAAAGCTTCTCACAGCATCAGCAAAAGTAGCCTAATTACCAGGAATATGTCCGAGGAAAATAGTAGGAAGATATTTTAAATTATTTAGTGTTTTCTGAGTCCCTGCCACAAAGATACATCTCCTGACTCGCCATCTCCTCTGATGCACCTTAAGTCATATTTATGGATTAAAATGATAATGAAAGCGTTTTTTGTTTTCGATCTCTTTTTAAAGCTTTTTTTAAATGTATGTCTTTTTTCGCTGAGTTTTGGTTTCTGTTAATTTTTTTTTCCTATCTCCTATTCAAAATATTGTCAGTGCACACGAATAAAAGTAGACCCTTTACAGTTCTGAGGTATTACTCTTACCTTTAGCCTATCAGAAAAAATGACGCCGGCAATTTATTTTAGGCAAGTTGTGATGATTTGAAAAGGTTAAATTGCTAAAAAAAAAAAAAAGAAGGTTACTTAAAAAAAAACCTCAAACTTATATTTAATGAACAAAAATGCTCCAAGCGTTTTTCAAAATTACTAGACGAAAAACTAAACAAAAAATTATTATTTTGCCATTAGACAAAAATCTGAACTATTTTAATAGCTGAAACACTATGAGCTGTTTTGGTAGAAGGACCACTGTCCAGTATTAGCCCCGGACCTGGAGGACACAGAGGGCGAAATAATTTTCACTGTTGAGCCAATAGCCTCGTGACACTCCTGTAAAACCTGCCCTAAATACACCTTCACTTGACCATGTCACACATACAAGGTTACCCCAGCGAGAGCGAGATCAATTAAATAAATCCCTCTCCTTTAGTATTCATTTACAAACACATGGATAATAACTGACCACAAGTGATAATTAAAATTTCGGCTAAAAGTGTGTTGTAACGCAAGCTTTACTGAACCTGTACCGAGAAAAATATTACTATTACAGTAATATTACTTTTGTAACGCGTTACTCCCAACACTGTTAACAATACAGCTCTTCATACCAAACACTTACTACTTACTACGGTCTTGTACAGTGGCACCAAAGCATTGGGCTTCTAGCACATGTATATTTGTAGCAATAGCCAACAATACATTGCATGGGTCAAAATGAGCCATTTGTCTTTTATTCCAAAAATTATTAGGATCATTAGGATAAGATAATGTTCCATGAATATATCTTGCAAATTTCCAACCGTGAGTATATCAAAATATAATTTTTGATTAGTTATATGCATTGCTATGAACTTCATTTGGACAACTGTCAAGGCAGTTTTCTCAATATTGAATGTTTTTGCACCCTCAGATTCCGGATTGTCAGACAGTTGCGTCACAGCCAAATATTGTCCTATCCTAACAACCCATACATCAATGTAAAGCTTATTTATTCAGTCCCTAATGACTGGTTTTGTGGTTCTGGGCCCATTTATTCATCCCTCCCTGAAGAACAAGCAGAGGGTAAATGGTAGTAGCTCTAGCGGCTTCACAAACAAATAAAATGTTGAAGGGTGATTTGTGACAGTTGTATCCAGAAGTTGAGATGCTTTAGTATCCTTCTTTCCTCCGATCCTCTTATCTGTCACATTCATACTTTTTTTTTTCACTCTTTATTCCTTATCACCGCTTTCACCCCGTCTGTCTACAGCCTGAAACCTTTCACGTTTCACCGTGTCGAACCGCACAGACACTGCCCAGACGCAATGCTCCAGCACTCAAGCAGGACACTACCTCTTTCTCTACATCTGCCTCAGTATCCTCCCAGCGTGTCCCTACAGTCCCTACTTTCTTCCCAAGAGAGAAAAACCCAGCCTCAGTGAGATCCACTCAAGATTAGCCGCTTCTAAACCGAGAGTTGCCCTCCCGATCAGCGGGCGACAGTCATCTGAGGCCTCTTCCTTTTTGAACCAATTCCAGGATATTCTTTTTGAACAATTTCCAGGCTATTTCCCCCAAGTTGAAAGCTATACGCTATCTCCTTCAGGAAGACTTTTTGTACCCTGGTGGCAAATGCAAATGTAGGTTGAGATATAGTTGAAAGAGGTCCCTGTCTAAAAACCTCCAGAGATATCAATATGGATGCTCTGGTGACACTTGACTCTTTAAAAAGAGTTCCAGCAAAGACATTATTATTTCATATTTTATTAACTCAACACCTTCAATTAGTTTCCTCAGCCCGCTAACCGTTCACACGATGGTCAGTCCTTGAAGCATAGAATATTTATCCATCAGAAAACCAAGGTCGTGTTTGTAATATCCAAAGAAATCCGTACAATTATACCTGGTTTGGCCAATCATTTCATTTGCAGCATATGGAACGTGACAGAAAAAGAAAAAAAAAAAGATGAGGCCTGGGCCTAACTGTTTCAGCTCATCACTGCCTCCTCGTCCACAGCCTTATCAGTATTCCTCAGTGTTCCCCGTCCTCTCCATTACCCACTACTGGCAGCCAGTCAGGGACACTTTCCTTTGGCAGGTAACTGGCCCGCAAGGACAAAATGGACACACGGGCAATTTAAATTATTGGAAGCAGTAAGTAATATATTAGAGAGCCCTGTGTTTGAAAAGTCAGAAGTAAATCGCATGCTATTACTGCCAACTCAGCGAAGCGGAAAACACAAGGTTTATAGAGGAACAAGTTAAAGTTGGCCATGATATTGTGGGCGTCTTACGATAACGTATCTCAAAGTGTTATCGAGAGAGTGCCATCTCGTTGATTTTGGACATGGTAGAGAAACCAGTGACTATTGTTTCTTAAGTAAGGACTAATCTTCACCACTGCGTGGCCCTCAACGAGAGGCGATGGATTAGAGATGTAAATATGATGTCTGAGAGGGCGTCCCTGGTGAGTTTAACCCCATCTTTGGTTTCCAGCTTGTTTGCAGGCCCCTCTATTCATAATCCTCCATGGAGAGCTGAAATTGGCCCTTGGTCTCATTAGATGCCCTAGCCATACCCCTAACACACCTGAGATCGATGGGTACAGGCCTTTAAGTGGTCGTCTTGGTTATTAAACGCAGAGGAAGCCAATTTCTGGTGCAGGAAAGATAATCCGATCACACATTAGGAGCCTATATTGGCTGGAGTGGGATAAAACGGGGTCGTGTGTCCTCTGTGTGTACTCACTAGATGGGCTGTTCGACAAAAGCAATATTGTGAGAGCAGCATCACATGCTTTCTACAATCCATGCCCTCATTGTTTAAAAACATGCAGAAATATTCTCATATTAAAATATGCAGAGACATTTTAAACTCATGTGATTTCCACCCGAGTATCATTTGTTTGTGCATGGGAAAGTTGCTGCATGCATCAGATGCTTTGTCTATTGAAAGGTTTGAAAGGTTTGGCTTGAGACACTGATTTTTTTGTCTTTGCATGTGGATAGTTACAAACTAATTTAGCTGGAAATCATGAGTAAGCGGGAAAAAAAGGACAAGTATTTATCCAAATTAGTAGAATAATGCGACATGTTGCTGACGAGCAAGAGGTTTGAATCCCTTCAAAGATTTTGCGATTAGGCTCTTAACGAAATCAAACAAGAATGTGAGCACATGCATCAGATGAGCAACCACCTGCTCCCTAAATATATTCAAAGAAATCCTCTGCATATGAAATGTAGGGATAGTAAAAAAGCGAAATGAACCAAATATCGGGCCGAAAAATATGACGCTCCACATGGATTCGTTCAGGCCCGATCATCAACATGATTTGACGTATTTGTTGTTAAACCACTTTCCACTGACATCTTTTGACTTCTCTTGTACAGATTCCTGACATTGCTGATCAGATGCGATCTGGCTGACTTCAACAACCATGTCGCATTCAATAAAACATTGTTTTTGATTTTGTTTCTTGCTTCTCTGAAAGCCCCATTTGTTCCCGCTCCCATTATCTGCAATCCGCATGTCTCTTCTTGTTATTGCTTGTTTGACGTTAGTAATACGTAATGTAATTTTACAGAGACTGAAACGATGTATTTAGATGTCATTTGATCTTTTTTTTTTTTTTCTTCAGCGTTTTCAGCCATCTTGGCCTTAAGCTAATTATTGAATGCAATCCCAGACATAGGTTAGAGTTATACAGTTACGCTTCGACAGAGGGGCCTTGTCATTAGAGCCTTGAACCAAATGTGAACTGACCACTGACAAAAGGAAGTGTATTAAAAATCATTATTGAGTTCAGTTCGTAATAGAATAATAAGGCCTCCCTTGGTCTGCGGAGTGTTTTTGTGTAGCCTCAGGCTATTCGGATTTCACGGTTCTGACTGCATGTGGTGAGCTGTGGCCTGACCGAAACATCTCCGTCTGTAAAATTAGGACTTCCTGTGAGCTGCATATGCATGGGCACGGTATCAGATGGTAGTCGCAATATGGGCATATGCTGCGGTAGGACATTGTCGAGGGATGACAGGTGGTTGCTGGGGCATTTGCATAATTATGGATGTACCACATACACCCGTAGCAAGTCATAAACCCAGAGACCAGAGAGCTGAGAAATTTCCACCGCTCAGAGCGCTCAGAGCTTCTGCCAGGTGGCAAGACACTAACAGTAAATCTGGCTATCGACACTCAGACGCTACTGCAGATGACATGTGCATGCGTTACTTGCATTGTACAGAGCCTAACAAGAGAACACACGTGCTCCGTCAGGGAACATACTTCCTCTGGGTGTTTATTTTTTCCTTCAGGACGAATGTGCCAATAATTGTGGCTAATTTACTCTGAACTGGTTTAATATTTTGTGTGATGTGCATTATATAGAGCACTTTACTGTATATGAAGCATGCTTTGTGTATTATAAAGATATTCTTAAAGTGCCCATATTATGAATTTTTTTCAAGCTGTTTCATGTTGACGTAAAAATGAAACATGAAAATGCACATTTATTCTTCACCACTAGGCGTCGCTTTCAAAGCATTAAAAGATTACCCAAAACACTGCTTTGAATAAAGCCGACCAATCACTGGAAGAATTGTTGATTGAATCGTTTGGTAGTCGTTGCACAAATAGAGTAAACATAAGTGCATATTATAAGAAAATGAAAGTGAAATGCTTTTTGTGTTGTTTTTTTTTAACTACATTTGTAGTTGGAGCAACAACGAATAAATTAAATAGCAATAATGTGTCTAAAATAGAAGTTACTCAGTATTAACTGTGAATACAGCTTGCCCAGTTATGCTGCCTTCTTGCTACTCCGGTAACTTACAGAATTAGAAATGGGATAACCAAACCATTTGTACCATTCTGTGGTTAAAGTTTTTGTTATCAGGCATTTTTATTATAATGCATTAAACATGGAGGCTTAATAAATAGTGTTACCTAAAAGTATAAAAAGGTGTAGACGACCACAAGCACAGAACCCTGGTATCCAGAGCGGCGGGGATCTGAGCTGTGTGAGACAGGGAGTGTGAGCTGGTATCTGACTAATCCCCCCCCACCTGCCCTGCAGTTCAAACCCATTACAGCGCAGCAGCACAGGGACACCTCTGGCTCTCCTCTCCCATCTCTTTCAAAAGCGTGTGTGGTGCATGTGTGTCACAGAACAAGCCCAGCTAAATGGTCCTATTGCCACCGCCTTTCTTTGCAGGGCTCAAAGGAACTGGCTTTGTGTCAGACATAAATGTACTACTGTGTGTCCCTGTCACACTTTTGTGGGGCTGAAAAGGGCCTTTCTCCAGGAAATCGAGGAAACTCCGCTGAAGTGCTGTGTTTGTTATCGGTGGACATGTGGGAAGGATGTCTTGCTGTACTGTAGTGAAGAAAGTGAGAAAATATGGCGTTAACGATCTCTCTCTCATCTCTCTGTTTCAGACATGCCCTTGCATGTACGTCGCAGCAGTGACCCGGCTCTAGTTGGTCTGCCTGAAACTCAGCTGCAGCCAGAGGAACCTTCTCGTAACAACCCCACTCGATGGTCCACTACAGCAGGCTTTCTGAAAGTCAACAACACCAGCGGAACCAACAGCCTAGAGCGACAGGTCGGTTCTTACTATCACAGTACAACACACACATTGTGGATTATGGGGACTTTCCATAGACTTCCATTCCTAATTGTTTTCTATTTTCTAACACTATTTTTCCCCTAAACCTACCCTAACACTAAACCTACCCCTTACAGAAAACCTGTTTGCATCGGTACACTTTTAGATCATCATAGTAAAACAATTTACTGTTTTTAATAATAAGACATGCACTTCTTATTTCTCATTCTTAAGTGAATTACCTCATGAAATGTGGAGTTATATGTATCCTTTCTTCACCTATGTATTCATTAATTGTTCTATAAACATTCATCCATCCATTATTCTGCTTATCCATCCATCTGTACACACATACAGTGGGCACAGAAAGTGTTCAGACCCCCTTCAATTCTTCTCTCTTTGTTAAAACAGAATTGTTGACATTTTTGCAGATTTATTAAAAAAGAAAAACGGAAATATTGCTGTGACACTCATATATTTAACTCAGGTGCTGTCCATTTCTTCTGATCATCCTTGAGATGGTTCTACGCCTTCATTTGAGTCCAGCTGTGTTTGATTATACTGATTGGACTTGATTAGGAAAGCCACACACCTGTCTATATAAGACATTACAGCTCACAATGCATGTCAGAGCAAATGAGAATCATGAGGTCAAAGGAACTGCCTGAAGAGCTCAGAGACAGAACTGTGGCAAGGCACAGATCTAGCTAAGGTTACAAAAACATATCTGCTGCACTTAAGGTTCCTAAGAGCACAGTGGCCTCCATAATCCTTAAATGGAAGATGTTTGTGATGACCAGAACCCTTCCTAGAGCTGGCCGTCCGGCCAAGTTGAGCTATCGGGGGAGAAGAGCCTTGGTGAGAGAGGTAAAGAAAAACCCAAAGATCACTGTGGCTGAGCTCCAGAGATGCAGTTGGGAGATGGGAGAAAGTTATAGAAAGTCATCATCACTGCAGTCCTCCACCAGTCGGGGCTTTATGGCAGAAATTTTTATGAGGACATTATTTTTCCATTATGTCTTCACAAACTGAAGCACCAATTGGAGCATTTTTAGGGCAACTTCCCTTTACTTGGTCTCATTCATCTTGAGATTCTCCCAGTGCCTGTTGATACCGTTTCCTTCTTGACCTGGAACTCTCTTATGAGTTATGGAACCATATGTCTTGGCTTTTAGAAGAATGGGATCTGTGTCCTTAGTTTGTTGCTTCTCTCTTGATTTGGGCCTCATTGCAATGGTCAGTGCCTTTGGCTTTAAATTAATCAAAAAAGACGCACATTCTGTGTTTTCCTCCCTAGCTTCCCTGGGGCAGCCAATGAAAAAGAGGACAATTATCTTTGCAAAATTGCTGGTCTTTTGCAGCAATGACAAACCTTCAGTCCCTTTGAAACAGCAATATTCCAAATTAAAAGAGGTGGAAAGGGGAGGGAGCGAGAAAAGATGGAGTACTCAGAATGTGACACCACAACCCGCGATGAGATTAGCGCATCTCATGGCGTTCACTAGTAATCCTGTTTAAAAGCACTTTGCTTGTCGGTTTCTTCCATAATCCAAACACCACACTCTCATTTTAGCAGAGCAGAAGAATTAAGCTGTTATTTTTACCTTTCGTTCTGCACCAGATCATTTATTTCTTGATTGTTGTTTTTGGGATGTCATGAGAAAAGCTTGAGGTGGTTGGGAGGTCTGTTTTTGGTTGATACTGTCAGATGCCGATAAGCGACAGTGAATATAAATGCACTCTATTTTAGTACCAGTGAATGGGTGAAATGAACATAAAGGTGTTAGTTCACCTTGAAGTAAGAATAGCAGGCGCTGAGAAGAAATGTATTATTTCTGCATTCTGCCTTCAGGCTTACGTATGCAGAGAACTGTCATTCTCCAGAACTTTATGGCATTCTTGTATATGTTTAAACTTTAGAATCTCCTAAAAAAAAGATAGATAGATAGATAGATAAAAATACATTAATAAAAAAAATAATAATAATTTAGTCAAGACTTGCTGGTCTGTGGGTCAGTGACTGTTCAAATGAAAGAAAAAAAATAATAATAAAAACAGCTTTTGGCTGTATTCATGTTGGTTTCATGTGGTGTGACCTTCAAAGTAAAAGTAGATTTCATTAAATAAATAAATGAAGAAAATGAGGTTAGGTTGTTTATTTTTGCAAATATCATGTATTTTTTTTTACAGCTCTGACTACATGACATTCAACACCCTCGACTAACCTTGCCTTGTAATAAAAAGGTTAACCATCTGATATTTTTAGAAACCTACTGACTTAACCACAAAGTCATTAGGGTCTGCAGAAGTCCCCTCTATGATGTCATTTCTTGTTTACAGTATGTTTTCCCTTGTATGTCACACACAAATTTATGATATTTCACTTGATATGTCACTGACCCCTAAAATGAAATCTATGATCCTTCATATTTGCCGGAATGTAGCCGTGTCCATGTTTGGTCTTCATGGACATTTTCTCCTATGGAGCGTAACATCTGTCTCCCAGTATCTCTTCCTGAACTAGTAGAAACCTGTAGGCCTCCTGCTGCATTTGGATGCTTTGCCAAGGTAGGCAAATGCCTCAATCACTACATGCTCCATGGGAAGTCTTGATTCATAAGACTGACCTTATAAATTCTTCACCATCCTTTGGGCCTTTGACCTGTTGGTCTTCATGTTCCTCGCTGTGTCTCTTCCTCTTCATCTTTGTCCTGCTGTTTAATGTCAGAATTTCCTATATTGATTATTTTACCATGCATGAATATCAAAATCACTTGACTGTATGGAATCACTTTTGTCTGGTGTCCGATTGTGAACTGGCTCGTGCTATAACTGGAAACTCTTTCTCATTCCTCAGACTAGGTCTTTAGGCAAGAGCAACGGTGCTCACAAAGCTTTCTAGGGTAAAGGCCCCATGTGTCACAGGATAACCTGTTTTAGGTTGGCTCTAAAAACTCTTAAAATTGAGATTTGACTTGGGCTAGAGACCATTGCTAGAGAGCTTTTGATTTCACCTCTTTGAAAACATGCAGCGTAACATTAGAATTAGTAGCTTGTAATGGAGCTCCTTGTTAGTGAGAAATGAAATTAGTGTGCCCTCTAAATTTAGGTGGCCTGAATGATTTCATTGCAGGGCTCGGATCCAAGATGAGCTTCCCTTGTTCACACAGTGACTCCAATCTGGAAAATAGTTTCAGTAAGGTATTACTGTATAAGACACAGTTTTTTTTTGTTTTTTTAAAAAGTAAATTGGTATCACTGTTATTAAAACCCAATTTGTGTAATAACTAAGCTTTTTTAATTACTAAGACAAAGTCTTGTTTTTAAAAAAGGGGAAACAATGTTTCGTTTTTCCCATTTAACATCAAAAGTCTATTGGACCAATGTTGTTTGGACCACAGTGTGCTTCTTTTGTGTCCCAAAGGAGAAAATAAGAGAACCCAAATCACAACGTTTTTGGTGACATTTCTGCAAAATTACATTAAAATGCCTTTATTATGAGTTATGAAAGGTTCATATTTTGGTTTTGGGAGTCCCAAACAACATGTTGACATGCAGTGTTTGTGAGCACAATTCAAATGTAGTGTTGTACCGGGTGGGCTACTGAGCAATTTTACTATTTCAGTGAAGGCATGTACTGTATATTATGTGATGCAAACATGAAAATATACTTGTTTACAAGTCACAGTGGTTAATATGTTTTATATTATAAAATAGTATTGTGCAAGGTACCATATGAAAATAAGTGTGTATTTGTCATTAAGCTGCCCTATTTATCATCATTTGCAAAGGAATTAAAGCAGTTTGTGTTCATTTAACTGGAACATATAGAGATTGTTTTGCCGAAATGTAGGTAGGGGCATGTTTTTTTTGAGTAAATGATAACAGAACTGAAATTTTTGGGCGAAGAAACCAGGTGTAAACCTCTTTCATCACCTACATTGTGTCTTCCAGGGTAAGGTTCTGGAAGCGTACCGCAGCCTGCCTCGTGATGTCCGCTGGGCCACCCAGTTTCAGAGAGAAAACGCCCGCTCCTCGCTCAGCGCCAATCATCCCATGGTGGACCGATGGCTTGAGCGTCAAGAACAGGTACTTTTCAGGAACTCATCCACATACACCCAGCTCCTAAGTGCCTCTTAACTCCGGCAAACTGCGCTGATCTATAAACTACTGTAGTTATTTTTTTATTGGGATTTTTTTGTTTCTGTTAAAAGTGGATTCAGGAGTCAAGGGGAGGTTATTGAATATAGCACAGAGTAAAAAAGCGTTGTGAAGAGAAAGAAATACTAGAAAACGACACCCACGTTGTTGGATGAGGATTTCACTAACCTTAAAAAACGAGGGCCACGGTCTCCATAGACGTGGATGCTGAGTGTCTTTGAAATTCAGCTCTTTTGTCAATGTATCGGTAAGGGAGCGTGGGAGGTGTTTCGAATTCCTCTCCCTCTCACTCAGAGGAGAGAAATAAAAGAAAGAGGTGAGGAAGGAGATTGAGATGTTTGAGGCGGCCGGCGTGCTGCGGGGAATTCACTTATTAATTTTCGCAATCGATTTTCGCAAGCGCCAACATCCATTTCACTCTTTCCCCCCACTTTTCTTTCTTTGGCCCATTGAAATGACTGTGACAGAGGTTTCAGCTGCTTGTTTGCAATTCAGGTGGTCGCGGCTTCTCATTCTCCAGAAGCTCGAGTTAGTTCACAAAGAAACCCCCTCCACCTCCACCACCAGCACCTCAAGGGCCTGTGGCACCGAGAGTCGTGCATCATCATTAGGGAAGTCGTCTTGCATGGAGGAGCCTCGGGGTTGGATGTTGGGCTGCTGGCGGGTTGAAAGGAGCAGTCAGTCAAGGCCTGGGCTCAAGCTGACAGACTCATTCATTTGAGCTTCAGTCTATTAAAGCTTAGACTGACCCCCCAGTCTGTCGCCCGCCCTGCATCGCTTATGCTCGCTTTCTCTCTCTCTCTCTCTCTCTTTCTGAAGCCAGTAGCACCTCTGCCCTCTTTTCACATTTCTCCTCGCCTGTTTTCCGCCCCTTTCCACTCATTTTCTCTCTTAGCAGGAAGTGGTTATTTGAAGTGACAGACAGATTTCAAGACAGATGCAGAGGTTCTGTTGCTATTCAAGCACAGTAACACACACTCACACATACGCGCGCACACACACATTGTAGGTGGAAGGTTTCGCTAATATTTTACCTCCCTTTCTAAGTATTAGCCTGTTATGTTTAATGTATTTGAATGATTTTGCACATGAAATGACACAAAGGAGAGAAATGAATTGTATATTTCAAACCGGTTTGAGTGAATTAATAAATGACGAACAACTCCAGTGAGACGTGATGTAAATCATTTTCTGCCTAAATATGCTAGTATGAATCAAACTGGTTTCGAATCAGTGACCGCAAATGTAGCTGGTGAATACCTCTTTAGTTTACTACTGTAAATATACAGTGTCGTATGAACATGTGATTTGAAATGTTTGGTAACAGTAGGTTTTGTTGTTGATTTTCAGTTTTCAGTACTGCTGTATTCAACAGCTGTTGAGTAGTTTGTACACTGCACAGCACAATAGATGCACAAGGATATTGCAAGTCAAGCACGTCTGTGTGTTTTATATTCACTCAGTGTGTCTCACAGTATGATAGTTGCCTCTACTGGCTCATCACAAAGTTCTCAGCAATTACGTCTTTATTGCCATCTTAAATGTCCATTTAATCTTTCATTTCCACTTTACTTTTATTGGCTCTAATTGTTTATTTCCCTTCCTCTTCACAAGCGGCTCAGTTCGATATAGCCTCCATTCTATTTGCATAAGGTTGGGACGTTTTTTTATAGACCTTGAGCGAGCTACTTAATTAAACTCGGCTATATTCTATATACATACCAAAGTAACTCACCGGGAGACTTTTCTTTCATTTCGCATCACTTTTTGTAGCTTTCTCCTCTTTTCTATGAAAAGAATCATTAAACTTGATGAACAGACACTAACATACCAGAAATAGAAAGAAACTTTTACTCTTCAGAAACTGTGAAGAGAGAAGGACGAGACTCATTCATTAACGGTGAGCGATTTAGTTGTAACTAAAACACCAAGCCCCGCCCCACGACTGACAAAAATAACAGTGTTTGCGCAAGCAGGCGAGAGGATTTCTTCGAAACCTGGCAACCGTGGCTCCCAAACTTGCTGAAAAATCTGCAACAAGCTGAAAATACTGGCAAATGTGTAAATAGGTGGTTAGCAATCTATATTGAGGTATTCTGCTAAAAAATATAATATGTAAAAAAATAGTAATTAGGATTATTTTTGAACAGTTTAACCATTATTGAATCAGACTTAGTATATTTATATACATTATTATTTGCAGTAAATATCTGATATAAATAAATTGTTTTTTAAATGAATTAATTTCTATTATATTTTAATGAAGTAATTCATTTTGTTCTCTGTTTTCATAAAATTTGAGGCTAAACGTGGAGGAGTCTGTCTCTCTCGTTTTAGTTTTTGTGCAGAATATGCCCCCTTTTTTTCTTCCTCTTCTTTTCTCTCTTTGTTTTTAACTCAAACAAGATCTGATGATTACGTCAGAGATACAACACTCTGTCCTTACAGACACAGCACAGGCCCTGACCTTTCTCTGAAAGGAACACAAGTTGTGTAGAGGTAAGGAATGTCTGAGTGTTTTCAGCCTTCCATTTAGTTGAATGTACAACAGCTTGAGAGGCAGACGAAATGCATTTTAAGGCTCCGTGTTGATTCAAACAGCCCAACTGTGCCGGTGCTCTCACCCACTTGAGTCAACCTCTCCAAAGAGCCCTCAGAATAACACCACAGCAGCGAAGCAAACCTACGAGAGCACTTCGCACAGTCACCTGAAAAGGACGTTCCATTCCACCACTCGGTAAAAGGTTTTGCATCGGCATGATTGTGATAATTTATATTGCACCAGAACCTCAGATTGTGTTCCAGGTTTGTTCCCAGTGATTTTAATTGCACCCAGCCTCGCACATTCCCACCTGGTGCTCTAACAGCGAGGTGCTGCTGTGTCTTTCCATCACAGATTGTCAGAATGGCATTTCCTTTTCCATTTTTAAAACGTTCCTCTCCCTGGTGATGAATTAGAGATGACCCATCTGGGCAGCGTGAGGCTTCAGCTGTGGATTTGTGGGTAATGCAAAGAGCGGCAAGGTCATGAGGTCTCTTTATTCTGGAACAAGAGAGACTGGATTTGAGAATTTCATCATCGAAAGACTGTTTGCATTTTTATTCAAGAGAGTGGAAGTACAGCTTCGGTATCTGTTCATTTTATTCATACAGCACTATAAGATATTGTGAATTAGGTTAACCCAGAATAAGGCTCTGTACGTGACCAATATTACACATTCGCTGGACTTCTGAGTTAGATTATGGAGATGTCATTTTTGTCAAATAAATTAGAATTACTCTTTCTCGGAAGAACTGCAAGAAGCCGGCAAATCAATGCTTTATTATTAAGCGCAATTTTCTACTAGTCATTTGTATGGAATGAAAGTGGTGCTGTTAAGCTGTAATTTAGTTTTTTGTGTGTTGTAAAAATGTCTTTAGAACTTCTTATATGAGGTTTTGTGGATTTCTTTGGTCCGTCATTGTGTACGATCAGTCTAGTTAGAGACTTTTCTCAGGTAGTGGAGGTTACAGTACTAATGTCAAGTTGCTGTTTTGAATGTGAAAAATGCTGAATGGCTGTAATGAGCAAAACCTGCAGAGAGCACCTGAAGAAATTTGGTACTTAATGGCAGATTTTAGATATGCAGTATTAGAAATGAATCATCAGCTCCCAGCATGTTAATTCGATGGGCACATTTAAATTTCTGAAGTGCTTGAATATCTGCAATTCATTATTGAAGCACTCCCTGTTAAAATGACTTTAACAGATGTTTTCAAAACACATGATGCTAAAGCTGAATGTAAGCTTTTTTATTTTTACGTTTACTCAGGCATAAAGAAAGTTACACGCACTTACCCTAAACCAAACCCGAATCCTATTCCGAACCATATTATAAGTACTGCATATGCAGTCAATTAATATTACACAGTACTTCAATATAATTATACTGTAAAAAATAGTATTTATTCAATAAATAAAGTGTAACCGATTAAAAATGTTGTACACCTAGACTTTTTTCAGTGACCAAACTAGAAGCAAACATAACAATTATAATAAAGAAAATAATATTTTTTTATGTTATTAGTATTTGTGATATATTTTTCCCCAGTGCAACTACTTAAGTCTTCATTTTAAGTGCTCAGTAACCAAAAACTGTATCAAAAACTCAAGTAAGAGTAAAAGTACTCATCTGAATAGTTACTTGATTAAGAGTAAAAAAGTATCGGATAAAAACTAAATACCAAGTAGTTAGTTACTAGTTACTTTGGATCATGTACTGAATATCTATAGTCTATTTTTATTTGTGTGTATATATATATATATATATATATATATATATACACATTATATACATGCAAACACACACAGACACAAGACAATCATAAACATCATAATTTTTGATGTAAATGTAATTGCGATTATAAATTCTAAAAGATGTTTATACTGTTTCTGAAGCAACTGCATGCCATATTTTGCTGTTCATTTTAGCTTTCTATTCATAAAGGAATCCTGAACAAAATGTCACATTACCAAAATTATTGGGCAGCAAATCTGTTTCCAACACTGCAATATATCATTATATTAGAATGATTTCTAAATTGTCAAATGACCAAAAACTGGAGTAACAGCTGCTTTGCATCACTGAATACAATTATTTATTTAGTATATTAATTATGTTATATGCTAGGCCTACTGTATAGACCTTTATAACCTTTTTACTTCATGTATAAGGTAGTGATATCCTGTACTGTAATTAAACGTAGCATATCTACACCCAACCTGATCTCACGGCAACGGCCTGCATATTTTACGAGTTGGCTAATTCGTACGAATTTGTACGACCTCACTCGTACGAATTCATACG
>JAUYWG010000064.1:1354158-1366746 GCA_034779775.1 Enteromius afrohamiltoni | reverse complement strand
TTGATGCTAAGGGTTTCCTATTTAAAACTACCGAGGACCCTTTGTAGTCACCTAAATGACTACAGGTGTACCTTGATCGTCAAAAAAGCGACGAAAAATGGTCTTGACCAAGCGTCAAAATGTTGAGGAGTTGGGAGTGAGAACGTGTTGACTAACCAGGCATCTGAGGAAACGGCATCAGACCTTATATGAATGATCTTGTTCATAAAACAATTTTGTAATTATAGTTCTATAATTTATTATAACGTGATTTACTACTCATTTTTTCCTTGTTAGTGTGTATGTAATAGTCTTCGTGGAGTTTGACTTCAAGGCTGACTTCTTTCTGGACCTGCTGTGGTTCTTTGAGTTATTGCTTTCTGCTTCATATGAATTCCGGTGCGCTTCAAAGACTTCTCCCCATTCTCTCCTCGTGGATCAGACTCTAGAGTGGGAGGATGTCTTGGATGGTTGCACCTTTGAACCTGACTGATGCTTTTGTGATTGGTCTAAAAATACAGCAGGTAGCCTGGGCTGTCAATATACCAGGAGTCCGTCTCGAAGCAGAACGAGGGCAGAAAGAGAATCGGCCGTGTTTATTCTATAAAACAAAAAGCTTAGTGCAAAGACGCTGACGCACTTCTCTGCTTTCCTGTGTTTGTTCTTGCTTTCATTCAAATTTCTGCTCAATGCTGGATGTGTTACTTTTGGCATCTGGGCTTTTTTTTTTTCGAGTGGGAATAGCAAGTGTGGATTTGTATTGTGTTCAAATATAAAAGCTGTCCCATTTCAATTGTTGTCCCGGCTTCACAATACAGCCAGTGGACTTGGCGCTTACAAGATTTTTCCTATGAAGTGTTGACACTCGAATGAGCAGACTTCCTGTACAGACAGGAAGTGAACCGACAAGTGCTGCAAACATTTGGATAAGAAGGTTAGTGGTATCGTTTTGTGAGAGGAGGGAACACCATTGACATGACTTCCCACACGAATGAAACAATACCTAAAGAATTATAATCATCCTTGCTGAGTTTTGCCAAAATATGTCAGGAAACGCAGCACATGTTAATGCTCATTGGCCTTTTGTCTTGCAGCCTGAACACAGAAATATGGGCTGAAAGAAATCTTACGAGTCTCAAAGAAATCGTATTGAGCTTGGTAATAGCTATGTTTTGGCCATTTGCACAAAGGAACTAATATCCATGTTCTCTAGCTGTCATTCATTGGGTTCAGATCCTGCCAGCCGTACGTTCCCATCAATTAACTTGTCTCATTGAGTCCAGGAAAAGACACACATCCAGCGGCCTCCTCTGATCCCGCTTCCAGAGACTGTGGACCACACACAAACCCTTCAGCTCTGGAGCACAATAGATTACAGCAGCAGTGACTGCATAGGACTGCAAATAATCAGACTAATCAAATATATTGTGTTGTTCTACCAAAATTAGATTTATCAAGCTTGATTTGTTACTAATGATTCACTGGACGGTATGAAGCACAAACAGATTAAGTTCACTATATGTGTATGTATTTTGGTACATACCAATGTCTTGGTGATAAAAATCTCAACTTATGCTTTAAACTATAAGGATTTTTTTTTTAGTGCAAGGTTACAATTAACAACTGAACCCAAACTTAAATTGTATCATTATATATATTGATATATATATATATATATTAGTGGTGTTCACAAAAATCACGGTTTTCAATACGGCAAAAATACAATAAAAAAAGAGAATTTCTTAGATTTTTTTTTTTTTATTAAAACACAATTAAATTTCGTGGTGTATGTGTCACCAAAGGCTTAGGGGTCGTTCACATGCAGCACGTTTTGCGGGAGCAAGCTCTTTATTTTCAACTGAGCCGCGCAGTTTAAAATCCAAAGCAGAAATGATTTTGTAACTGACAGCGCTTTCATGGTTGCCTAGTAACATTATTGAAATTGGTGGCCTTGCATTTTCCATTCGTTTTTAGACTCTCCGTGAATGTACCCTTATGTTACATTTAATGCTAAAGTATGGTTAACGCCAATACAAACACTATTTTAGTGTGTTAGAGCAGAAAGATGCAGCTCTGGTTAAACAGCTGGATGCTGGGTTGAAATGTTGAAGCGTTACCTGAACGCCGCGGGGATCGTTTGTAAAGTGTGTGTTTCTGGTTCTCGTCTGTTCGGGGGTGGGAGGAGCAGACGCGGGTTGCCTGCCCCGTCGTTTGCGCTGCCTTGTTGAGAGTAGCACTGAAAACATTATATTTTACACAGTTTATTCTCTTTCTTTCTTTTTTTCTGAATTGTTCGGTTCGTATACGTACCGAACCGAAAGCCTCGTACCTAACGGTTCAATACAATACGATGTATTGTTACACCCCTAATATATATATATATATATATAGTAATACAATTTATATATATGATAAAATAGCAAAAAATAAATAAATAAAATAAATTAAATTGATAATTGATATTATAGCATGCTAGAAATGTATACAGTATTTTATTTTTAAATTGTTATTTTTTTTATGCTGGTCATTCTTTGATATTCAGACAGACACTATTGCTGCGTCTGAAATCACATACTGCTTAAGCTTACTACATTTAAAATTAACGTACCATCCGACCGTTAAAAAGTACGCTCTATATAGTCTGAATGTGGGTAGTATGAATGGAATTCGAACGTTCTGCATCCGCCATATTGATGTTGTCACGTGTCAAGCGTCGTCACAACAGCGCAACAATTTAAACTTTTAAACAATTTAAACATCCGTTTATTTCGATTGCGTTAAACAAGTGTCATTTAATCACAATAAACAAAGTTTTTTTCCTTAGGTACTTACACTTGAAACGTCTCAACTTATTTTTCGAGTATGACGCCTTCTCTCCCGGAGCCTCATGGGATAGGAAAGTGTCCATGGTATGAGTACTACAGGATTGGGGCGGAAGCAGTAGGTCATCCGGGTACTTCTCACCCTATATAGTAGGGAAGTAAGCAATTTTCACAATTCAAAAATCACAGCCAATAAGAAGAGCGTGTGGGCGGAGTCTCTCTGCAAGAACACTCACAACAAACTGGAGAAATACATAAACTAATTCATCAACATTGAATGATTTTAACATAATTAAAACTACATACTGAGTTATTCATACCATCTTTGTCATGGATTACACTAGTTTGTTCATATTGAGTTCACAGTTTTTAATGTTTTCTTTAACTTATTTTGCACAATCTGAGGGAAATTATCCATTGTGGCTTTGAGTATGTTCAAAAAGGTCACACAAAATGATAAATAAACTCACATTAGACACTGAATGTAGTTTGCATACCTGCCTAAAGCACCTAAAAACAACCAGTTTTGTAAGGTGAAAGTTTTAATCCAATCGATAACATTAACTAGCATTTTCAGGATAAGGCAAATACTCTCCAGATTGAAGTGACCAGAACACAACATGAAGTTAAAGCTGATGTATGTGGTCGCTAATGGCCAGCTCTCTCCAGGTCTCATATACCTCTCTAAAAGGAAGTGATGTGTGATGAGTTTTTGTGAAATCGCTCTCTGGAGTTCTGTTTCCACTTTATCCCACAATCTCTGCTAATGTCTTTATGAGCTCAGGTTTTTGTTGCTTTTTGTAATCACACATATGCTCAATGACCTTCATGGCTTAGAGCCAGATTAATAGCTCCATATGGAGTTAGTGGGACGATCCTCCCTCTTAATCACCTCTAAATTATGATTAATCATGGAAAAGCATTCATGAGTGTGCGAGATGTGCAGCTCAATGCATTTCAGAGGTACCCTAGCTTTAACCATGTGTTTCTAGATCAGGCGAATCAGCTTGAGTCAAGTATGTTAGACATGCTACTTTAATATGAATATAGAGTACTGAGAGATAAAAAAAAAACATGATGCAGATGTTAGCATGGTCATTTATTAGTAACTTAAAGGTTTGTATTTCTGTATTATTTTTTCAATTATTTCAAATATTTTTAATTAACTGACTCATATTTCTAAATATGTTTGAAATGATTTATCATAATTAATCACATCCAAAATAAAATATTTGGTTCACATAATAATGTGTACTTTGTATGTTTATGATGTATACATAATTACAAACACATGCATGTATATATTGAAGAGCAAATATCTTGTTTATATATTAAATGTAATTATACATAATACAAGATATGAATGTATATAAATATAAATATTTTCAAAATATATACTGTATGTGTGTGTGAACATTTAATATATAAAACTGACAGCAGTAATAAATAATAAATTATTTACAAATAGTTGAATAAATCATTTTAAAATAAATAAATGTTACAAAATATTCATGAATATTATTATGTGTGAATCTTTTTTTTTTTATATAATTCATCTTCATTAATTATGTCAATATGAATTGTTTAAATGTAATTATTCCTAAGAAACATTGCTTAACTGATATCAGTGACTGAATACCGGGGATATGCTTACGATCTTGTGATATTGTCACTCTATCAGTGGACGTCCTTACAGAGTGAACAGCTCTGACTAAACCAACAAATCACTTCAAAAGTGGCTCCAGACAAAAGCAGGCAGTGATAACCTGATTTTCAATAATTCATGCGCTCTTAAACCTCTGTGTGGGATATGAGAAAGTATTCCTGCCTGTGGTTATTGATGAAAGCATGCCAGTTAAAGGCACTGCCTCCTTTAGGTTTTATTATTGACTAAATGATTGATTTAAACCCTCATAATTAGCCGACCTAATTTAATAAAAGTGCAATTTAACGATACTGCAGCCCTCCCGAAGCGTGCCGTGGCATTGATAGATAAGCCTGTGCGTGTATGAAATCACAACTGACAGATGATGTATGCAGAGAGAGAGAGAGAGAGAGAGAGAGAGAGAGACTTTGACATTTCGTCCCGTGTCCCACTGCAGGTCACTCTGGCCAACTTCTGCTCTCCGTGATATAGACAAATGTGAATTAGCTCACGTATCTGATTTAATTTACTTAATAGCATTAAGAACCTGTTTGCCTTTAATTTGCTCAAAGTAATCCTTGGCCGAGCCAAACTTTTATACACCATTAGCGGCGTCTTAAAAAAACAAAAGGGAGACAGGTTTAAAGGTTCTGTTGTCTCTGTTGATTTAAGCGAGGGAAAATAAGAGCTGAAATGCTGTGGTGGAAATAAAACTCTGCTCATTGGATTACAGGATGCCAGGTTTCAGCTGCTGAGCATTCACATATACTGATTGCCAAGTCTGCTTCTGTGCCTCAGTTTTGACTGATTGTTCTTTTTCTTTCTTTTCTTTTCTCTTATTTTATTTAGTTTGTTTTGTGTGTGTGTGTTTTTTTTTTAATTAAAAAAGAATATAATATGCACAGATATTAAATATCAATATATGAACTATATTATCAGATGTTTCATTTTATTCATATATTATGGAAAATATATTATGTGTATATATTAAATATATTTGAATATAATATAACATAAGCATATATGTATATGCATTTATATATTAAAAAATAAGTACTGTTTGTGTGTGTATTTATATACGCATAATAAATCTAAACTGTTTCAACCGTCCTGATCGTTTGCTGCCTGCCCTGAAATCTTCCTGTGTACCTCTACTTTGACTCTGTGTTGTCTCCGTAACACTGTTTGCCGGTATCTGACCAAGCCTTGTTTTGTCTGAAGTAAAAGCGTTATATAAGCTGACTCACTCCCTGAACAATATGGCTCTCTTTGAAGTTGCATCCCCCCCCCAAAAGGGAATATAAAAAAGTGTCTGAACATGAGCTCAGAAATATTACCGACTCACCCCAGAGTCTGACACACAGACTGACAGGCCTCCGACACCGCTCTCATCTCTCCATTTCCACAGGAGACTAATAATGATTGCTGGAGAGATGATATATATGTCATATTACAGAGAGTGAGGCTGTTGAGAAGAACCACACTGCAGTCACAAATATAAATCAAGTCATTCTGTGATAATACCATGTTTTTGAAGGTGAGTTATGTATTTAACTTAAAGTTATGCAAAGAAATGCTTTACTTTTGAATTTACAAGAAACAAATCTAAGTTGAAATAAGTAATGTGCTGACTGACGGCTCTCCGGTTGCCATGTTGCAAGAAATCGGGTGTGAGTGTAGAGGTGTTGTGTGGACATGTTTTTTACTGTCATTCTAAACTAAATGTGAAAATGCATTTACGTTTCTCACTTGAACAGATTCAGTATTCCTTAAAATTAATAATAATAAAAACCTGCAGTAATTCAATCTTAAAGAACACAGAAATATACTTTATGTATTTGATTACGTTTTAACAGTCAATGACTTTGCTGACCTTTAACGATCAATTTCAGTGAATCATACTGTTATGAAAAACTGCTGAGACGTGTAGAATTACTTTCATCACTTTTGGTGTGAAATGGCTTTTACCTTTTCCAAATAAAAAAAAAAACAAGCAGCCCAGGTGAAAAAATAACATGTTGCTCTCCAAAAATAATTTACAACACTGTAAAGAAAATTCCATGAAATTTATGGTAAAAACCCGGCAGCTGTTTTATATTAAATATTTTAGGTTTTATGGTTTATGTTAAATTTACAGTTAAATAACATCAGTGCATTAGATGATATAAAGTTAATATACCAAGCTATTAAAGCACTGAAATCTGTTTCGTATCGTTGAAATACACTGATAAGCACCAAATGCAGTGATGATGAAAAAGTCACTTGATGAACCAAAGCCTATCACAGCCCGCTTTTAAATATGAAGATATGTAGAAGGAGCTCAGCGTCTTTCACACAAACACTAAACACCATCATGATGACTCAAACACACCATAAACATTAATTTAACAACATTACGTGTGACATACAACCCTAATAAACACAATTGAGAAGCAAAAAACTAAGAAGAAGCAGCCTTATTCTTCTTTTGTTGTTGTTATTTTTAAAAAACAAAAACAAAACAAACGTGAGCAAAATTTGAAATGCAATGCAGGGAATTCTGGGAATGTCAGTTTACTGTTTTTCCCTTTAAATGTTAGAGGAATTTACCATTAACTATTTATTATGTTTTTACAGTTTTTTACCGTTAAAATCACAGTCATTTTTTACGATGTACTTTTTAAGGAAGCGATGCAAAAACTGTAAAGCATTACTTTTGAAAGTACCTTTAAAAAAAACAAAACGTTCTTTATTTAAAAAAACAAACAAGCAAGGACAGCAAAAGTGCAAAACAGCAATGCAAACAAGGTCACATTCCATTAAATGTAAGTAATGCTTTTTAGAGAGTAATGCAAAAAGTAACTTAATGTATCACTTTCCATAAAAAGTAACTGCAAATGCTATTAGTTAATTTTTAGGGCGTAACACAGTATTGTAATGCATTACTTTCTAAAGTAAGTTTCCCTACGCTGGTCACAGTGCTCAGTGTAAAAATCAATTAAATTTGATTTACTTCCAGTCAACAAGTCTTTCTTAAACAACGTGAAATAAAGATGAATTTTTGCAATTATAGCTTCTCTTTGTTGCTTTGCTGATGTTTGTTTGCATTGATGGGTTAATTCTTTTATCCGTATTGAGGACATGAAAAATACTCGGGTGAAAAACAAGTTCATCTAAGATTTAATCAATGCGCGAGACGACACGAGGCCTGATTACAGACGTGCATTAATGGATTTTACGGTCGCCTGTTAATATCCCCTGTGACATGATAAGTGTATGAAATGTCTATACCAAATGGGCTATATTTTTTCATTTGACACTCTGAATAAACAGTGGCACAAACGGGGCACAGTGGGATAGTGTTCGTGTAAGTAGATTACAGTAGTGGGTCAGCTTTATGTCCCGTAATGACTTTAGTCATCATTTAGGTCCTTTTAGCGTTTGTTTCCCCAACACAAATACAAATAAGCGTCTTGAAAATGATGAGTAGGGTGATCCATTGACTGTTGTAATGGAGATTTTGTTTAACGGTGGGATGAAATGTGAAAAACCCAAGTCACATTCAATTAAGTCTGATTCTTTTAAATGTCTAATTGCGGTAATTGTAGTTTCCTCTGAGGGACAGACATATTATAATGGCGCCCGCAGTACGGCCTTTCATCTCCATTTTTTTTGGAGAACGCCTACTTTTTGAGCACGCTTTGGCTCTTGAACCTTGATTTTTCCATTTCTTTCTTGTCTCCAATGCTCCACATCAAACGAACTCATTGGGTTTGGGTTCTGGACAGAAACGGCTCCTCATAAGGGTCACTAGTTCCTCCAGCCAGACACCAGAAGTTTTGGACAGCCATGCTGTGTTTCTCACGCCAGTCTAATTAGTTTTGTTTGGCCCTTTCCATGTTGTTTCTTGGGTTTGTTTAACTGGAGGTAATTATTAACTTTTGTACATTGTCAGGAACTCCAGTGAGGTCACTATTATTAGACTATTATCGTAAATATTTGGATAGTCATTGTTTGAGAGGCTCTGTACAAATTGCCCGCTTCCTTATATTTTCTTTACGGCACATTTCCAGCACTTTACGCTAGATAAGAAAATAGTCCTTCAGTCAGTTCTGGGTTAAAAAGGCAAAGCTGTATGTTTACGTATAGATTTGAAGATATTCTCACTCCAAATGTCATCTATTTCTGAGAACATAATAACACAAATAAATGTGTTTGCTTTTGTAAACTCCACTTATTAGCCTGCTGATTATTTATCAAACAGAACGTTAAAAAGATCAATGGGATATGCTGTTTTACACTTGAATATGCATTCAGCTTGACACTAAATGTGATGAATAAAACTTTCAAATCCAGTTACTAGCTCTGAAAAACAAAAACATCCTATGTTTTTTCTTCCAGTGTAGGGTGCATGTTCTGTTAGCCTTAGACTGGAACCTGGAACTTCTGTTTTTCTAAAATGCTCAGTGTGTCTGTGTTCAGTGTGCGTTAGTGGTGTACATGTATTTGTACCAACACGTTTTGGATTTAGTATGCAGGTGTGCTGAACAATACAGCGTGATTTGACTCAATGCATGTGCAGATCGTACTCCTAAAACTCCTAGATTTCTGTATCTTTATTTTATTTCATTAATGTCAATTCTTTAAATCTCAAGACTGTTCTTTAATCTATGCTATTTCAGTTGATGCTTGAATGCATCAATGCAAACTTTGTTTTGTTACTTTTGATAAATAACAAAGTGTTGTCATGTCATCAATTTTACAAGTTGATGTAAAAACAACTTATTGTGCAATTCACGTGTTTTTGTATTATTGTGTCTAAATTGAAATATCAATTGAATTTAATCATTTGAACTTTATTGATAATTGCATCCTTTAATATTATAATAACGTGCTAGAAATAGGGCTCCCCATAAAGCTTACAGCATTAGCTGAGATCATGTAATCATAAACATGCAACTTGTGTAACACGGGCACCTTAAAATGATGTGGGTATTAATTACTGTGTACTTACATAAAAAAGGGGAAAAAAAAGGGAAATGTATTTGTGTTTATATTGTGTTGAGGAGGGCTACAGGACAGGTTTGGTGATCTGGGTAGGTTTAAGGTTAAGCTGTAAGACATGGGTCAACTGTGTAATTACAGAAATTAATTACAGATGTAATTACATGTAGGTATGTTTTTTTAATATAAGTGCAATGTAGGAATATGTGCTGTCTGTACAGAAGAAGTGCATTGCACCAAATTATTAATTTAAGTGTAAGTACACAGTAGTTAGGGCCACCTAATATAAAGTGTTACCAACATTTTGTGACTTTTTTGTGGTTTGTTACACACCTAGTATTTATCAGATGAAAGGAGTTAGTGACAGAGATAGCAATGATTCAAACTCTCGTGGCCTCTGTGTGTAAATTCAACCTTCCACCCAATGCTAGAGGCCAAACCTCTGCTCCTGTCACTAACTATCACATCATCCTGATTTCATCTGCTTGTTCTGGAGGTCAGATCTGCTCGTCTCCACAGATGTGATCTTTAGGGCCTCCGTTTGGGTTTCATCCAGCATTCTGGGTATGTCACCCGTTTCCTCCTACATTCTGAGTTCCCCGTGGAAAACTTTCTCCCTGCAGTCTCTCAATGTGACCGACCTCCTGCAACTGCCAGGAACAATAATCTAATGCAGTGTCTGTCTAATCGCCAGCTTTCTAACCTCTGGCTTCCTGTAACTGCTGCACTGAGTGGCTTCTGGCCTTCACCCAACTCACAAACACTCACATATCAGTCCTAAAGCACTGGATTCATTCCTGACAGCTGATGTCCATCTTCTCCTCTGGGATGCCCAGTGAATGACCTTTCTCCCTGCAGTGGGCTGATGCAGGAGTTTTGATGGCGTCCGGCTGGTGCTCAGAAGCCGACAATGGAGCGTCTGGCATCCAGCCTCGCTCTCTCTGTGTCCGTCATTACCACCGCCACCACAAGCAAAGTGACGCTTTGTGTTGCGTGCGAGTGACTCTTTGACCGGGGCCACTCTTAGGGGCCGATGTGACAGGCCTCGCCGCTCCAGTTTATCTCTCATTGCTAATAAGCTCATTCTCTGGCTGCAGACAGCAGCAGAATGGAGACGCTCCAGCACAGCTGCATGTCTCACGAAACTTCAATACTCAAGATATTTATTTATTGGTCATGTTTTTGTAATAATAGTTGTCTTGTTACCACCTTTTTTTTCTGTCTTTTTTTTTTTTTTTCCTGCTGACATCAGTAGCAGACTTTCTCACTTTGTAGTTAAAGCATGAGCACAAGACAGATCTAACATTTAGCCTACAACAATCATAGAATGTAATATTAAGATATAGTAAGGTATATGTAAGTAATGTCATCATTGTTTTACTAAATAAACTAAAATGATATGAAATCACCATTTTTCCTCCACAATGACATTTTATAGTAATGTTAAAATGGGGAAATAAATAAATACTTAAATGTGTGTACTGTATATATGTATATGCACACACAAAACAAATGAATACATTTAAATAGTAAACAAATGAAGGTAGCATGCATCTTTTATTTATATTTCAGGGTTAAATATGACTTTTAAATGATTGTTTCTTTCTCCTGCATTTCTGCACTTTTAAATATTGTTAATAACAACTAAATATTACAATACAAATACAGTAAGCAATGCAATACCAAAACAAGTAAAAGCTTTCATGGTGTCCAACATGGCTTTTTTGAACATAACTTTTTATTTCTCTCACTTTTCTGATCTTTTAAACCTTGTAAATACTGGTGACACAACATTTTAATTTACTTTTATTTTCAGTGACTGAAAATGAATATATAGTGAAATTAAGGGTAAATAATGCAATAATAAATAATGTTTTAAATCCTTAATTATATTATATATAATTATTTATATATTTATATTATATTATTAAGCTATATATATATATATATTTATGCTGAAGTCAATCTTTGGACCCCTTTATATATGCATATTTATTTAATTGTTTGCTTATTATTTTTTTATTTGTTTCATTGTTTGTTTGTTTTTTAAAAATGTAAACTTTAAACTTATTTTCTATGAAATATTCTATAAAAAAATGGTAAAATGGTTTAAAAAAATGGTTAATGGTTAATGGCAGACTATTCTACCGTCATAATAATATATCATATATCACATTTCAGACATACAGTCTGAAAATCTGTGAGACTTATACACCAGTAAATTAAGAAATCTGACCCAAATGAATGCAGTAATTCTTAATTCAGTGCTGTGGGTGACAAGGTTCGACAAAATATTCTGGATCAAATATAATTAAGAGCTCTTCCAGCTCGATGCTGTGATTTAAAGGCAAAAATCAAGCCATTTCTGCAGAGAAATCACTGCATAGCGAAACAGTGTGTTTGGAGAGGCAGTTGACTCATTTTCAGCAGAATAAGGTAACAGACCTGCTGCCGCTTTTTCCGAGGTTTGCTAATAAAATTTTCATGACCTCCACTCGTTCTTTAACCTCTACAACAATAAAAAAATACAGACAGATGGAAATAGGACTCCAGTCATCCTCTTCAGACCGGCGTATGCGCGTGGTGGAGGGTGACTGTCTGAAAAGACTGAATGCATTTCCATATAAAGACGGAGAAGCGCTTATTTAGATGTGCTTGACATTTTGGTGAGAGGGGAAGGTTAAGGGTGAGACCGCTGGAATATTAATATCTGTAGCTAACAAACCATTGCAGAATCTCGCCCGTGTCTAGACACTCACTTGGCTTTGCAAATGATCCAGAGCCAAAGGTTCGAGTGGAATTAATGTGTGGAATATATTCAGTTGTCATTGGATAAACTCGATTGAGGGGCTTTCATTAATCTTTGGACCCCTTTACATATGCATATTTATTTAATTGTTTGTGTATTATTTATTTGTTTGTTTTTTAAAAATGCAATCTTTAATCTTATTTTCTATGAAATATTCTATTGAAAAAAAGCTATAAATGGTTAAGCATTTTCTCGATAAGCATGGCCATTTTGATATATATTTGCTCTATTATTATTAAAAGTAGTAGTAGAAGTATTGCCAGTATTTATTTTAATAATTAAATTAAATTAAATTAAATTAAATTAAATTAAATTAAATTAAATTAAATTAAATTAAATTAAATTAAATT
>JAUYWG010000064.1:1310336-1334078 GCA_034779775.1 Enteromius afrohamiltoni | reverse complement strand
ATATATATATATTTGTTTTTTTTATTTTTTAGTATTATTATTATTTTTTTTACATTTCTATATTTTTACAGGCAGTTATGTATATTTGTTTTTTTAATTATATATATGTTTTTTTTTACATTTCTATATTTTTTATACATTTTGTTCATTTCAGTTTTAGATTTAAAACTGACAATTGATAGTTTTATTTTTTTAATTTACATTTTAATTTATTTCAAGTAATTTAAATGTGTTTTTTTATGGTTTTTAATTTTAGTTAACTTTAATAATCCTGCAGCTCAAATTAAAAAACTAAACATTAATGAAAAATCTAAAGTATATTAAACAACTAACAAAAATGACACAAGCAAATAACACAATTACTAAAACCTAAACTAACATGAAAACTGAAAATATGTAAAAAAGAAAAAAAAAAAATAGTATTTAATAGTAATAGTAATAATAATTAAAATGTGTAACCATCAGCTCTGGAGGGCACTCCAGCGCCCAGCTGTCTTTAAACTCCTGTGTGTTTACATGTTTTCACTCTGTTTTCATGTCCGGACTTATCCCCACAAAATCATGTCTCCGCCCCAACTCATTTGTTATCATGGTGTTTCATTGTTCCTCCGCCCATTTTGTCTTGTGTTTAAGCACCTGACTGTCGTATGTTTGGTCGCTCGTCATTGTGGATGTAACCTGTGTTTTCCCCCTTTGTCTAGCCCACCGTATTCCCCTGAGTTCTTCTTTGTATTGGATTTACTGTTGCCGACCCACGCTACCCATTCAGGACTATTCTCTTGCCTCTGTCTCTGATGCCTTCGTTTGCTGTCATCGCTCCGAGTCTCATTCATTACAATATGTTTGTGTCAAGTCACTTTTATTTCTATAGATCTTTTAACAATACAGATTGCAGCAAAGCACTGAACATGATCAAATAGGAGAACAGCTGTAATATTTCTGTAACTTCAACTTCAAATGTGTAACAGGACTGAGCACTTTTTGGTAAATAAAGTGTTACACAGGCAATTGCTATGGGTTTATCATGTAATTACTCTGATGTCACACAGCAGCGGGCTTTAAATTAGGCTTTACATATAAATGGTAGTTGGTGTCCAGAATGTTACACTTTATACTAAGTGGGCAGTTCCTGAGGAGTTACCATGTATATACACTGGTATTACAGAGGTGCACCAACTCCACCCACTTCACATATCCCTAAACCTACCCAACTACACCCCCTGATCACCAGTTATGGAAATTAGTTTGGTATAGTGCATTTGGTTTTCAAAATGAAAAAAAAAAATGTTTTCAAGACAAAAAAAAGAGCATTTTTCTGTCGGATCTTCATATGTCTGATGTTTTGTGTGGGTGTAGGTTAACGGAGTGGATCTGAACGGTAAGACCCAGGAGGAGGTTGTGGCTCTGTTGCGCTCGACTCCCATGGGAGGCACTGTAGGTCTTCTCATCGTCAGACAAGAGGACACTTTCCTGCCCCGCGAAGTGGTGAGTCACACACTCACACTGCCACACACACACACACACACACACACACCTAAATGTGCAACCACCCTAAAATGGCTTAACAATAGCCATAAATGGTCTCTTGATATCACACAGAGTTCATATAGCACCATGAAATGGCCTCTTCAACTCTTTCCTGCCTCTGGCCTATTTAGGTCACATGTGTGCTACAGAGGCAGCTGCCACCCTTCCTTAACTCATTTTAAAGTCATTATTATTTCCATAATAGATCATTCAGGAGTGCAGATGAACTCCGGGCTGCCTTGACATTTGTATGCAGATTTATTTTTTTTTCTTCTTGGTCGACATTCCATAAAGATGCTTCTGTTTTCAGCCAGTGCTGAAGGCTCCCATTGGCTGCCTCAATGATCTGTTATTTACAGCATCAGTGAAAGTTTGCACTTAGCAATGTTGATGACTGGCAGGTTTTTTGAAGTCTAAAACCTGATGTATGAATGCTTCTAGCTATGCAAGCTTGATTTGTTACAAAATGCGTCTGAAGACAAATTTGAATGCACCAGAAGCATGCATTGCATTCATAAGCTGACCATAGCGAGAGCTAATGGTTGTCTTCTACAGTCAGTTTTAGCTCTTTTTGGTCAAGGAGAGAATCATGCTGGGCAAGATAATCCAAGTAAGTTAGTGTGCATATGTTTATAGCTAGTTAAATAGAGTTACTAGATACATGAATTTGAAGATAACTGTGGCTGACAAAATTGCAATACAGAGTCAATCAACATTATGTGCTTTCAGCGGGACTATGTCAAGACAGGCTAATTGCAAAAATGTGCCTTTATCTACAAGTTGTATCTACAATATACAACATGCCTCCAGACATTTCACTGCAATTTCCAGGTGAAATAAACACTAGTGGCAGTAAAAACAGTTAAATTGTGTTCTTTTTCATGCAAATTAAGGTTACATCTGCAATTAACGACTTCATTCCATGCAGTTCCTTGAACAATTCTATGTTATGACTTCAAAACATTTTTACCATTGCGCATGATTTGTAAACTAATACAATTTAATGTTTGCATTGCATAGCCAGTTCCAAATATACTGCTTTTCTAATGTAGTAAACTTGCTCTGTTGAGCACCCGGTATAGCATTACGCATTATATAGTTCATTGCAACACAAATCACAATAAGTCTTTAAGAGCATTAAAAAAAAAAAAAAATACTTTTTTTATCTCACTTTTGTTATGCAATACAAGATGTGTCAGTGACCAAGATAACATTGCCATATTCATGCGTTTCTGTTTTTGATAACATTTAACATGCTTTTAGACCATCCATCTTGAACGTTTCGCAGGATAGTTTTTTTTAGAGAAGGACTGGATTGGACTGTGTCTTTGTCAGAGTGTTAAGGAATCTGCCATCTCTCTTAAAAAAAGGATACAAAATAGAACAGTTAAAGTATGCATCCAAATCGATGGAAGAGTCCAACATGTTTTGATCTGCGGCATCTTCATAGAGGCTTGAAAAACACCTCCCCGGAAGCGAGTTCAAACGCAGGCTGATTGATTTTAGACTTATTTAAGCTTGAGGTGATTGAGAGCGGGCGAAGATGAGCTTTGACTTGCTTTCTCTGGCTCCGGGAAGATTTGATTAAAGACACCATCATGAAGACACTGTTTCACCAAGTCTCCCTCTCCACCTCGTTTCTCATCAACTCCCCCTTAAAATTTGGAGTTTAAGACATCAGAACGACAGGGGTGGGAAGAGAGAAAGCGAGGGAAGAGATAAACTGTTGGACGCTTCATTACTCTTATTGTCACATTAACATTCAGGAGGCTGCGGCGTTTCAACGCACCCCATTCAGGCTTTAAAGGATCTCAATAATCCATACAAGTATGTTCATAAAAATCAGATTACAAACGCATCGCTCTACCGCTGACAGTTATTGCAAATAAAGTGGAGAGAGAGAGGACAGCAGAGGATTATTGATGCTACTTTGTAGGTCTTCGTGAGGGAGAGAGAGAGAGCGTGCTTGGTTTAATATGATGCTATGGGAACGTTGTCATGTGAGCCAATCACAGTGCCAGACAATTAACGCATCATCGGGGAAGTTCTAAATCAAAAAGACTGAGTGACACGCTCTGTTACAGAGACAGGTTACAGTCTAACAAATCAACACAGCCAAGTGCTTAGTCTATGCTTTATGATATTCGAATACACAACGCAATTAACGTCACATTATTATAATGACATCAGGAGAGTGGTGATGTAACAGAATGGAGGCCTTTTTTATGAAATGGGATACAATACAAGAACTGCTAACGGGATTTTGCTGAGGGATTTTATTTATTTATTTATTTTCATTTATCTGCACGCATACGATTAGCCTCCGAGCCGTCGAGGGAATTGCAGACGTCAGATGCGGGCTGGCAGAGGCAGTGACTTATTGATAGGGGCGTCAGCTTTAACCTTTGCTCACAGCCGAAGCCTGGTCCTGAGGGAGCCGCAGAAAAATGAGCTTTGATGCCCCCGGCCGGCCCTCGCCCTTTAGAGAAAAAGAGAAAGAGAAGCGAGAGAAGGAGGCCGCACCACGGGCATGTTCAGTGAACTCCAAAGAGACTGTTGAGCCAGGATCGATGAAGCACTGTCCTTGGAGTGTGGCTGAGGGGCTGGTGTTAGTTGAGTGCAATTATAGGTCATGTGGCACTCAAAGTGCTGTGTGTCACGGTCAGTGTCAGATACTCACAAAATTACTGAGCTTTAAACAACTGAGTTGTTTTGGCTTGGTTTGTGGCAGATCACAAGCACATCAAAAACGGTCACCTAAAGTAGCCTCATGTCAGGTTTAATTGCGAAATTCCATTGACGCTTGTGTTTTGTGACCGGTTGCATAATGTTAAGATTCATCTTTGTTAATGCCTTTGTTAATGTTAACGTTTTGAGCAATTGAAGCCTTATGTTTCATTCTTTTCCTCACATTAAGATATCGAGTGTCTTCACAAGACTTAGAATATAACATAAGTTACTTTTAATGCTTATACTTAAACTGTCAGTTTTGCAATACATTTCTGTGACTGTATTGTTGAGAAATTGTGGTTGTGGTGCTCACTTTTACAAACACATGCAAAGAATTACGTGGGTCTGAATCTGAGAGGTAGAGGCATAACTTGCACATTGAAAAAAAAATAGGTTTGAAGGGCACCCAGTGCGTTAAAATGACGCCAAGGGGTAGTGAACAAGCGTCAATATGTGACGAGTTGGTAGTTCAAGTTCATCTTTGGAAGTGGGCCACTGAAGAAGTCTGCAAACTTGTAAATAGGTCTTTGTTTTCTGCAGTTCAATAAAATCCTGTATACACAAACGCTCAGGATTTGTGTAAAGCTAATCAGATTGGATTTTGCAAGAGCTTCGTTATGTGTGCCGCATGCATAAAATTGGTCTGGAGCAGCCTGTTGGCGCTCTACCGCAGTGACGTCTGAGACTATGGAGCACCTTGCCATCTTAACATTTGCATCAGGTTTGTTTATTGCGGAAATTGGAAGAGAGCCTTGAATATAAACCACTCATTTGTGCTTCAGAACTGGAAAAAGGGAAGTCAGAGGAGCGTTGGGTAGTCGGTGTGGGTGAAGAAACCCGGAGAAGTGATGAAAGTGGGAGGATCTGGGAGGAGAGGGAGGGAGCGCGACTCAGCGGGAGACGGATAGGCCAGAAGATGGAGAGAGAGGGAAAGAATGAGAGATGTGATAGGCATCTCAGGGAGCCATCAAAAACTCCACTGAGGAGAAAAGACGGGAAAAAAGAGAACTGACAACAGCGGCAAGGGAGCAAACGTGTTTTGACAGACATCCTGCACTTGATGAAATCTTACCTTGCCACTTCGGTGAGACACACACTCACGAACGCACTCCGAGGCCTGACAAACACCCTGCTGCTGAATTATTCATGTCAGAAAACACAATTATCCAGCACACTAATGTGGCCAGCGGCGGCGTGAGAGCATTAGAGCAACACAACACACACACAATTCCATCGTGCAAACAAAAAGCCCACCGCACTCTTCTGCCGACCGTCTGCTCTGCACTGGCCGCAATTTATCATTCTTTTGGATCTCCCAGTGGGCACTGCTGAGAACGCTCAGAAGTTAGGTGTGTTTGTGACCGCTGCTAAGACTTGGATATCACCTCCTTCCCTGCTCAATATAAATAACTCTTTGTGAAATCTTCAGCCACACCAGGTAGAAGGAAACAAAGGGACAAGAGGAAATAGAAATTATCGTGTGTTGGTTGACTTTAGCATGTTGAGTCAGCTAACTGGTAGCAGCAAGGCATCTTGAGTGGGGATGGATGCATGGGGATGCCTTGCTCGCTTTTGCTTTTGTTTTGCCTTTGTTTTGTTTCACTTTGCTTTTGGTTTCGTTTGCTTTCCTTTGTTTTGCCTTGTCTTTTTTGTTTTTTCTCTGGTTTTAGTTTTTGCTTTAGTTGTGCCTTTTTTTGTAGTTGTTTATTTGTTTAATTACTTAAAATGTCACTAAAAATGTTAACCCAGAATTGACACCATACATAGTTACTTCCTTTGTGCTTAATTATGGGGATGTGCCATGGTTAACTGCACTGCCCGACACTATTTACTATTTACTAGCATGGTGGACTATGTTTAGGTAAACATCCAATTTTTTTCAGCTTTTTTTTGAGCGTTTGAGAGTGCAGTTTTTTATTTTTTGTTTTCCGTTAAGACACTGAGGTTGCTATGACACAGAATATCCACTGAAGTAACTGCAGACACATTTCGAATGAAATGTTTCTCCAAACATTATATTTCCTAACAATATTATGGTAGCATGGGAAATCAATCTAGGAAAAAGATATTTAGAGACAAGCAATATTTACTTCTTTATTGTTGTTCAGCTGTAGTATGGTCAGTAGTCCCGCCCCTCCTCTACTCTGATTGGTTGGGTGACTAGAACTAGTGATGAGAGCAGTGTTGAACATACAGCTCCCAGCATCACGGAAAAAGCACACTTTCTTTCACTGATATTAAGAACAATTTTATAAATACGCTAGCTGTGTGGAAAAACACTTTGGTGGACACACAGTCAGTCTGATGCTGTTGTATAAAAAAGCTATATAAAATGGTGCACCCATGGCTCACCCCAAATGCATGTGACTTTTTGTATCTGTATAGCACTTAAGTAGCTCAAATGACTAGTCTTGACTGCAGGAAGTCTCCGATGTCTCTCCGTTGAATTCTTTCACGGAAAACTTGACAGATCCGAATGAAAGCTCTCACAGTTTCGAGATGGTCTGTTTGGAAAAGCTTGCTCTCAAAGCCTTTTTGTATTCCTGAAACTATTTTATATGCATAATTTTCTGGCTCAGCTTCCCTGAAAATAACCCCGTGAATGACGATGAGCTTTTTGTATTCACGTTCAAATAATACGCCCATCTGTAGTCAATTGGAGCTCTCTCCAAGCTGGAGTTGATGCTCACGACTGTTGCCTTGTTCAAACATACAATAATTGCAACTCGTCAACGCTCTCGGCTGCGCCAGTCCAATCCAAAATCTCCCAGAACGGTCCAGATGACAGCGTATATGGGAAACTTGTTTCAGCTCGGCACAGAACACTAATTAAACACTACATTAAATTCCTCTTCATGACCAGTTCAGACTTTTCATGGATCCATTAGAGGCTGGATCTGCCAAGCTAAGAGAATCTTAATTGCGCAATTAATTTGAACGCTGATGTCTACTGACAGTTGGATTTATGGTGTCTATTGAGGCCAGATCCAGACAAATGTGTGACAGGTTCTATTTTAATACGGCTGATGAGTTGGCTTGAAATCCCGCTAGTGACGCCCGTTTTGCCAGTCATCTGAAAATCAACTTGTTTCATAACTATGCGAGTTATTGTTTTTGAGTTATTGTTGCGCATTTCCTGTTTTGTTCCAGTTTCTCTCACTGAAGAGCATTTCTATTTTTAAATGTGGCTTGGAAGTATTTTGTGAATGTTAAATTGTTAGGAAACGACAACAACAATCCAACTTTTGTTTCTTCTCAAATGGTGGCAATCATTCACAGCAGATAATATCTTCGTTTCTCAGAATCACTTTGTACGCTCACACTTGCACACTCGTCTTTTCTAGCGCCAACAGAAAGGTCAGATTTTGACATTTATTTCCCCATGCATCCATATTTGCCTTTAATCTGTTCACTGGACGTGGGAAAGTTTAGTCACTCAGAGGGGGAAGAAATCAAATCAGCGTGTTACCTGAAAACTAGAGCCCAGGCTAGAGTTGTTAAATGAGAGATTGCTGGATGTTTTGATGGGAACGGTTGAGAGGGCTCTTTTGTAAGTTCTGTAAAAAAGGAGGTATGCTTGTTTGTGCTCAACAAGTGCCTCTGATTGTCCGAGAGCTGTGGCAATCACTCACAGGTTGACTTAAAACAGTGTTCACAATGGCATACTGCCTGCTGTTTTTGACAACTAAGAAACTAGCATGTACATCTTCAGCAACAAAAAAAGGTTTTAAGTGGGTTATTTCAGTTGGAATTGTACTAATTTTGTCATTAATTGTAATAATGTAGTGAGATTATTGTCTGATAACAGCCAGTGCTCCACACAGAGATCTGATCTGATCATCATTAGTCTGTCTGAAATCACATGAAGTAACTGTGACAGACCAGAAGAGCTGTGGCAACATGTCCAAGATTAAAAAACACACTCTAAAATGAGGATGCTTTCAAAAAAGTGCATCTCCTGTTGTCTCTCATGTCAAAATCCAGTCACATATTTGTTTAGAGCTGTTTTGATCTGCGCTGAACACGTCTTCACTGAAGGAAGAGTTATTGTGAATTAAAACACCTTAATGCTGGATTAGTGTCGTCTTCTCCAGATGTTAACTGATGGACTGGAGTGATGTGGATTATTATGATATATTTATTAGCTGTCTGAACTTTCATTCTGATGGCACCCATTCACTGCAGCGCTGAGACATTTCTTCAAGTCTGACGCAGAAACGACCAGAAAGTGAGCATATTGCCCGCAAATGTATTACATTTTTTGTGGGAGAAATATTTTTTTATTTCTTTAAATAAAAGTGCGTGTCGTATCCACAGCTCTTCCCAGGTTGATAATAATTGCCAGAGCTGTGATTTTAAAGTCACAGCTCTGGTCAAAGTCCTGGTGGACTGTTCCGTAGATGGATGTGTTGATTGCAGACAGGTGTTGTTCTGCGCTGATTGCTGATGAGCCGCCCCTGAAGCACAGATGACGCTCTTATGTGAGTTCGGTGTGTCACATGATGTCCAGATCTGTTGTGTTACCAACCCGTTGGACTGTTTCCATAGCAACGGCCAGTGGAGGAAGTGAGCTTGGGCAGGAGGGCATCCCGCTTGATTAAAATAATTAGCCCCTTTCTTATTTAATGGGTGTGTCTCCGTGGTTTTGTCCCAAATTACAGCTCGTTGGTTTCAACTGTCATAACCCTGACCGCATCCCATCCATCTCCTCACCACAGTCAGATCCTTGGGGAATTATTTAGAAGACGACCAAAGTTTCCTCTTTACTCAGGACCTTGCGTTCGGTCTCTGGTATAATTCTCCTTCTTTCAAAGTTCTGCTGTGCCTTTAAGCTAAGTGTCATAGTGAAGTGAGGTAATTCTCCACAGCGTGTGAGATCTGCGCTCCTGTCGCTGTCCTTGCTGGCAGCCGTTGGCCAGAGCGTTTCGTCAGTGATGTCGTGACGGGAAAATGGGCTCGGTACCATAGGAACGAGCCGATCCTGAGCCAAGATAGCTATCAGGATCTATTTGTAACTTGGCAGTCTTTCTGGGTTTTTTAACAGCAAATGAATTATCACATTCACTAGGACCTTGGCTCTCTCACACCTGCCGAGAAAATGTAGTACTGTAAGACCCTTAAAGCAGACGCTGTTATTATTCACAGAGAAAAGAAGAGAGAGAGAGAGAGAGACTACTTTTGAAAGTTCTGAATAAGATTTGTATAATATATGGACTTATTCAGAATGAGTTTGGTAAAATAACTGACAGAGAAGTGATGCATTATTCCAGTCATTTTTACTGTTCTGTTCAGTTGTTCTGCACATAAAATAATATACGGTAAATAATAATCACGATAATTACAAATATTTATTAAATATTCTAATTAATATGTTTGGTTGTGAAATTTTCAGAGCACATTTTATATTTCAGGAGTGTTTCCTTCATTTATTAGGTTTCTTTTGTAAGTCTTCTTTATTTTAAGTTACACGTTTTTTAAGAAATCTTCATTTTGTTTGTTTGTTTGTTTGTTTTTACTGTTTTATTTTTCTTTCGTTATTTTAAAATGCATTTATTTGTATTCTTTTGTCAAATCTTTTGATTGTTGGTTTCTGTCCTTCGTATTTTGTTTCTTTTTTTTGTTTCTTTTTTCTCCTTATTTTATTTTATTTTCTTTGTCTTTTTTATTTTCCATTTATTTTTGTTAGAATACCTGAAAAAAAAAAAATGCTTGCTAGCTAATTAGCATGTTGTGTAGTACCTTATTATTATAAAGTTAATTTTAATCATTTTAATATTTTAATACTATTACTACTATTACCGCTGCTGAAGATAATATCAATAATAAAAATAATGATTATTTTTATTAGGAATTTATTTCTATAGTTAAAAATAAAACTACAACACTATAGTAAATGAACAGAAAATGTTTAAAAAGTCTGAAAGTACAATCAGAATTCAAAACCGATGCATATATCTTGAAGGTATCTGCACAAAACCCAGTTTTTGACACAGCGGGTCAGAAAACCTCCCAAGCTGCAAATGCAACATCCATTAACCGCTCATCCCAATCTCCTCTTTATCCCGAGGCCGTGTTTTTTTTAGGATAGTCAAGCACGGCGAGTCACTCTCTCGTTTTAAGCACTACGCCTGGCATCCCTACTGTGAAAATTACCTCACCCGTCTCCATTAGCCAGACTGGCACGCTTAAGTTCAATTGCTTGTTCGAACCCTTTTTACTCCCCTGAAATTGTTCCCTTGTTTTCCTCTCTTTCTCCCCCTCTCTTTTCCCCCAGAGTTTGCAGATGAGCATCCGTTCCCTTCACGAGCGCTTTTATGGGCCGTGTTTAAACGTGCCAGCTTTGCGCGGCTGCAGACTGGGAAAGCCAAGCACTTCCATAATTAAGCCTAATGTCGCAAAGTGCATTGGAAGACAATAGCATTCTGCTAGCTTTTTTTTTCTTTTTGCTTCACAAAACAGTTTTGAGCTGCCACCTGTTTATGTTTAGCACTTTTTCTCTCAGCTGTGACAGCAATTAGCCTAGCTGTTCATATGTAGCTGCTGCTGTACAGCGCTGATAAACAAGCGAGTTTAGAGCAGTTTTGGGACAGGCAGAACTTGCTGAGAGCATGTGGTGTAGTCAAGCACAGTTAGGTCTCATCCTTGTAGCACATACGCGTTTATATGTATAACATAATGATCAAATATTGGCTCGTTATGAAATCCTCTGTAGGCATCCTGTCAGCTTATTAAACATGATGTAAATAAGATCATCGTATTTGAAGAGTTAAAATCCTCCAATCAGGGCAATGTTTAATAACTTGGAGCTTGGCAACTTGGCAACCATGCACAGATGCACTCTCTGCAAAGTGGAAAGGGGTTGCCAGGTCCCAGAAAAATGTCCAACCCAAAAAAAAAACTTTTTGACTTTTACTGTTATTGATTTTTTACTCCAAGCACATGATAAACAAATTGTGCTGCCAATTGATGAATCGTGATTAATCGCATCCAAAATAAAAGTTTTTGTTTCCATAATATATTAGTGTGTTCTGTGTATATTTATTGTGTATACATAAACACACACACACACATTAAGTATGTATTTTGAAACATATATTTATATTTTTTATATTCTAAATAAATAGATTTAAATTATAAACCTGTATTCTTGCATGTGTTTGTATTTATATATATATACATAATAAATATACACACAGTCATATATTATGGAAACAAAAACCTTTTTGTGCTTATGTGAAAGTGCAATAATTTTGATCAAATGTAAAAACTAGTTAAAATGAGAAGGACTGTATTTTTTGATTCGACTTTTTAACCGTTATCATCCATATGATATGTATAGGATATATATGCATATATGTTTCTTCTTTTTACCCTGTATTGGGAACTTGGCTCTTGTAGAGCGGTGTATAAATGAGGTGTTTGACACTCTTGGTGTCACCTTGGCGTTTGGTGCTGAGCTGTGACAGTTCTTTCACTTCTCTCTTTGCCGGTCTCATCTAATCTCCTCTCTCTCTCTCTTCCTCGGGTCTTCGGGTCTAATTGTACCTGAAAGTCTTGAATGTGCATTAGTCGGAGGTGTTTAATATGCAGTCTTTATCAGAAGGTGGCGGCCCAAAGAAACAGTGGTGAGAAATTTCACGTTTCTGTACTTATCATGCGCGGGCCTTCTTTGCAATTACATACTTGACTGATTTCTTTTAGCCTCTTAGATTCATTTTCAGTGACCTTTATGTCGTTGCCCGATTGGGTGAGAAAGTTTCAGGGATGCTAATTGTTTCAAACCTCGGCAGCGGTTTGAAGATGGAGAGAAATATTTATATTTGACTTTCTTCATCCCTTCTTTCTCTTCATTGCATTGCTTTATTTGAACTTTTCCTAACCTTTCTGTTATTTCCTTCCTTCTAGAGAGCAACATAAATATTTTCAGTAGTTTGCGCTTCCTCATAATTGCGGTAGTGATAATAGCGTGTTTGTTAAATTGTTTATTCTTTTTTGTTACTTGCTTAGCCTTTTGTTTGTCTTTCAACTTATTTGTTTTATCTTCACTGTTTAATTTTTGTCATTTGAGTTTCCTTTTACGTTTGTTTGTTTATGATTCTTTTTCTTTTAGTTTGTTTATTTCATAAATGCATGATTTGTGTTACATTTTTACATTTGTTCTGTTTCTTATGGAAGACCATTTCTGCTGAACAAAAAAATAAATACAATAAAATGTAAAGGCCTGTACACACCGGGATGAATATCGCACATGCGTTTCGTAAGCGTTTTTCGAGACGTTTTTGGCCAGGATACCCATGCGATGTGTTTTACTGTAACTTCAGCAGCTCCGGTCACGTGAACAAAAGCACTAACCTCACTGGTCGGCCAGTTTTTAACGCGGCGCATCAAATAAAAAAAACAAGTCCGAGGCGTTTTTTTAAAAAATTACGCTTTTACGTCTGCCGTTTTGCACGTTGGTGTGTACACTCAAATTGGCGCACTTTGTTTAGTCACAGCGCGTTAAACGTCAGCGTCTCGGTGTGAACAGGCCATAAGAGTGACTTTGGTTTGTTTGTTCATCAATGCATTCTCTTTTAGTTCTTTTGAAAGTGTGTTTATTTCATGAGGTTATTTTTCTTAAACTCACTCAAAATGTTCCTTTTTCTTTCTTTCTTGTGTTATTTCTGTATAATCTGTCTGTAAGTCCCAGTGGAGAAGGCTAGACATCTCTCTTCTCTCTCTCTGTGTTCAGACGCTGTCTTATCTCTCATGGGCTCTTCTCTTCATTGTCTGCACACTGACAGTATAATTCAAGCTCACTCTGGAAACAAAAGCATGTAATGAATGCACACCATCCAGTCAGCTTATGAATGAATTAATTACTCTCGAGCACAATGGGCCAGGTTGAGCTGGATGTGCCTTTTAGAAAGTCACTGTGTGAAAGAAATGCACAGTGTTGTGAAGGCTTGTGAAAATGAGCCAGCTGTTCGTAACACAATTTCAGACCTTCAAATAAACTACTGCATGCTATAAAGCTGTTTAGCTTTTCAGACTCGCAGCTTGCTGAACCTAGACTCAGTGTGGCTGGAAAAGCTGGTTTTAAACCACCTGTGACTCAGGTACAGGGCTTCTTTTAAAATGACTTGGCACACTGAAGCTTCACGGTCGATACCAATACAATCAAGACTTCTGTTTTAGGGTGAAAGATTTCTGCATGCAGAATTTGCCAAAACCAAAAAAAGAATAAATAAATAAATTTCGTAACATTTTGATAATTTAACCTCAATTTTTAGGGTCTTTTTAGAGCTATAAACCATATAAAAAAATAAAAATACAAATAAACACATGTCCAGTTCACATTCACAAGGCAACAACTTCAAGTAAACCAAAACGTGCTGTTTTTTATCTGACATGTTTCTTAGTTTGAACTATGTTGAATTATTGGATGGTAGGTCCTTTAGGTTTGATTACGTTCTCATCAAATTGTAAGAGTTTGTTATGTAGCAGATCTCAAACTGATTAGTTTAGTTAGATAACTTAACCACACAAGTGCGCTCCATTCATCCAAACTCCACTGTTTATTTTCACAAATAGATACAGTATGGGTTCTTTCATTTTTCCTTTTTTTAATTATTAGTCTTTTGTTCATTCATGGTTTGTCAAACCTTATTAAACTTGCACTCTTGCCTTGTCGTGGCACTTTTTGGACAGACAAGTAACACACTTTCTTAAGATAATGTTAAATAGCATTTTTAAAATGATCTGAATCGTCAGTCTGCTGTTTGATTATGACAAGGCTGATTTTGATTACTTGTGAATGTATATCAGTTTCTCTGGAACTTTCTTGTGTTGTTAAGCATTTCTCTCCCAGCACAATAAGGCTGTAATTGATGAGGCTCTGTGTCTTAACCTGCTCCGAGTGCATGACGTGTTGTTTCTCGGCTGCCACGGAACAAAACTGTGTTATCTGTCAAAGGAGAGAATTGGAGTAAAACTCAGAAAGATGTCTTTTCCGTGTTTCTATCCATAATGCATATGAGTAGGGGCTGCTGGGCCTCTCCAGGGGAACGAGAGCAAGCCGATGAGAGGCTCTTCCTTGTGTCAGTCCGAATGACTGCGGTGCTTTTGCGTACTTGTTGACGGAGTGACGCGCGTGAACGCTGCTTTAGCGCCTGCCGCGTGTCTTCTTCACCTGGATGTTGCTTCTCAACCTGAGAGCATCTATTGTCTGCTGAGAGACACCTGTATTGCCATGGAAACTGCTCGTGTGTGTGTGTGTGTGTGTGTTAGGGTGTATTATGAAAGGAAGGAGAGATAGGGGCCTCACCTGAATGCTTGGCTGAATCTCTATAACTCGTCTACAGCCTGTTTGCTCTCGGCAGCTGGACTAAAGCCAAGCACCTGGCATTCTTCAGCTGTGTGTGTGTGTGTGTTCTTCAAACACTTTACCTTTCCTTTGTATAAAAGTGTTATACAGAGTGGGTTTTTCCCCAGTGAGACACCTTTTAATGACTTCCCTGCTGGAAAAAAGCTGATTTTGGAACGCAGTAGCTGGATTTTTGCTGGTCAGCTGTGACCAAGATGATCTAGGTTGAAACTAGGTCTACTTGACCAGCTAGAAACAACGGCAGTGTCCAAATATGATATATAGTGACATGGAAATGTATTTCTGGATTTTACTCCATCGAGGTGCTATATGGTGGGTTTGACAGCACCCACTCAACGGTTGCTAACACAGATCTCCATGGAAACCATTGTAAACATCCTGTTTAATGAGTCATGTGATCCCGCTGTGCTAATCTCTCCTTACCTCTCGAAACTGTGTTTTTTCTGTTCATATTATTATATTCATTTTTTAATAGTAAACGGCATTGTATTAACGTGTTGACTGAGTAAATATGCTGAAGTGATGCTTTAAAACATATTATATTCAACTACTGTGAGCAGCTTTCTTTTTGACAAAATCCTTTCAATTTTGAAGGGAAAAGCTCCATAATTGTGAGGTATAAAGTGAGGGTTAACTTTTTAAAGTCAGATTTAAAATCAAGCACAGAACTTTGTGAAGAAAAGTAGGGGGCGTGAGCTTCAAAATTGCAATTGAGGGAAAAAAAAGTCTGAATTTTGTGGAAGAAAATAATCCAGTGATGGAAACCGCATACAATTAGCTTTTTTTTTTTCAGAATTGCAAGAATAAAGTTAAAATTGTGAGAGAAACCATGATGGAAAGCTTCTATGCTTTCCCAGCTTTGTCATTGGTCAAACAGGCAGAAAGCCCCACCCCGTACTCATGCGATTGGTTAAATTGTTGCTATGCTGGGCTGGGCGGGATGCTTTGGAAACGCCACAAACACAGTGTTCAAATATGGAATGAGTGGCTTATTTTTCAGATGCATATTAAATTGTGAACAGATATATGACCCTGGACCACAAAACCATTCTTACGTCACTGGGGTATTTTAGCAATAGCCAAAAATACAATGAATGGGTCAAAATGATTTTTCTTTTATGCCAAAAATCATTATGATATTAAGTAAAGATCATGTTTCATGAAGATATCTTGTAAATGGCCCACTGTAAATATATATATATATATATATATATATAAAAATGTAAAGGTGATTTTCTCAATATTTTTATCTAAACACCATACATCGATGACCATACATCAAGCTTATTTAATCAACTTTCAGATATTGTATATTTTTGGTCCAGGGTCACATACACTTTCCATGTTTAACTCATCAATATCATTTTACCATCTCTTTAGAAAGAACAAGATGACTTAATTTTGACCCCGGACGGAACGCGGGAGTTTATGACATTTGAAATCCCTCTCAATGACTCGGGATCAGCTGGGTTAGGGGTCAGCGTCAAGGGCAATAGATCTAAAGAGAGCCACGCTGACCTGGGCATCTTCGTCAAGTCTATAATCACTGGAGGAGCCGCCTGCAAGGTCAGGAGCAGCTCTCCGATTGGCTACGGGACTCATCTCTCATACTTTTTTTTTTATGTTCTTATATTTTTAATATGTTCTTGTGTGTGCGGTCACAGGATGGGCGGCTGAGGATAAATGACCAGCTGATAGCAGTTAATGGAGAATCTCTGCTGGAAAAAACCAATCAGGAAGCGATGGAGGCTCTCCGTAAGTCCATGTCCATCGAGGGGAACAAGAGAGGCATGATCCAGCTGATCGTGGCCCGGCGGGTTGCAGGGAGGTCAGAGGTCAGTCATCCACAGTGACCACAGAGCTGCATTACATTATTTGACTCTAAACTTTGGTTTGAATTCCCAACATGTGAAAAAAAAATTGTGTTGAACATGCTCTTGTAAAAAACAAGTTGTAATAACTGTACTGACAGATGATGTAATGGTAAAAGTGCTGTCAAACTATTTACTGTAATAAATAACATCCAAAATAAAAGTTTGTTACACAGTACACATGTTATGTAAACAAAAGCGTTTATTTTGGATGTGATTAATTGTGTTTAATCGTTTGACAGCACGTAAAAATTTTAATGAAACAAAATGGCACTCGAATGTACATAGACACACTTTCTATATATATATATATATATATATTTATTTAAATATGCAACACACAGAAATGACATTAAAGTACAACTTATTTTAGATTGCCCTACATTTGAGAATACACTTTAACTATTTGTAAAAGACGATAAAAAATATGACGAAATGACATACAAAACATACTTAAACATACTTCTTAAGTGGGACATAAGATCACTCGAAAGTTCAGAATATTGCATATATTATTGCAGTTAATTGCAATGAATTAACATGCAATTAAGTGTGAGAAAACTTACCAGAATTTATTTTTTTTTACAAGGGTTTACTAGTTTTTGACTCTTGAAAAAAATTAAAATACTTGTGTCGGTCTGCTGTATCTGTCATATATATATATATATATTTTTTTTTTATAATTTCCTCAAATTAGTCCAAATTAAGCATTAAGCTCACTAAATGTTATCAGGCTTATTCAGAATGAAACTTGGAAAACGTATCATCTTCATCCTACAATCGTTCAAACATCAGGAATGTAGTAAGAAAAGAAGCTTTAGTCTAGGTCCAATTCTTCCAGTTTTGTCTCCAAACTGCTTGTGTTTTAAGGGTGCTATAACAATAATACCAAGACGTCTTCCTGGCTTGCATCCTCTCAAATGAATGCATTCGTTTTGATTTGTTGCGTTTGAATGGTTTGGTCTGATTAAAAAAAGGTTTATTAATATTTGCTCAACATGGCTTAAAGATTATCTGACCCGAAATTGAGGATGAAAGCTGAAGGATAGATTTGAAAAATGTGTTTTGCCAAAATGCTGGGAAATGTAGCATGGCATAAATTGAAAGACTGAACTCTGCATGACCCGAGGAACCAGAAGTGTTGGTTTTATGGACGCGAGAGAGTTGCTGGCGATTTGAGAGAGTCGCACTAAACTTTATCTGTCATAGACTTTACTGCAATGAACTAACAGACAACGGCTTCTTAAATTCTGATGAAATAACTGTGAACAGAGCGGCCTTCTGAGTGACTGACAGACCGGCGGAGTTGAGTAGTGTCTGCAGACGGAGAAGTTTGACTGCAGAAAAAGTGAATTAAAGTGAGTAGTTGTTATCAGACAGACTCAGGAGACGGAGAGGGAGAGAGAAAGTGACACGGGGGGTGTGAGAGGCGGATTGCGATCGAAAGCAATTTGACCGCTGAAATGCTCATGCTGATTTATACTGATAACAGATGGCAGTATGAAATATCAAATATCAACTTCAAATGCCGTCTTTTCCATCCCCCCTCTTTCCCCGATGCAGTTCTTTGGATGGGTGTTTGTGTTTTGCTCTTTTTTTTTTCGCAGCAGAGTCATAACATCTGAAAGTGTAATCTAACACTTATCTTTCTAAAGAATATACGACAGGCGCTTTGAAGGCGCTGCTTTAGGAGGAGATGAAATTCAGAATGATGACTGCTTATGGAAATGAGAAGACGCTTGGAGTCGAGGAGATGTTTCCCAGAGGACAGAGTCGATGCTCAGAGCTTGCTCTTTCAGAGCTCAGGGGACTTAATAGAGTCTTCCTTATGCTTCTTTTAGATACTAGCTTTGTCTTTGATATTTTTTCTTAAAATTTGTTGGGAGAAATAAAATCGGACAGGAACAAGGCAATGGGTTTTCGTAAGAGTACAGTGCGGTAAAATGAAGTGGCTCTTATTATATAGTTTCCCAACACGCTGTCATTCTTAAGTTATAAGGTGAACCTTATGGTTAATTTGTGTTTCCTGAAACGTTCTTACCTAAGTATACCTGATAAATAAACTATTTCAACTATTTCTTGTTGGAAAGCGCTCTCATTATTTTTTTTTGCCTTGCTATGCTTTCTTTTTTTTTTTTTTCAAAAGCTTGTCAAATGATTAGAAAGTGTCCCATGTACATTTTCTTTTAACTGTTATTATACGTGGCGTGGTGTTTTTTATTTTGTTGCACTTTTTCTAATAAAGCACTGAAGCAGCCCCTGCATGAAAGGAATAATCCATTCTTGCCTCCTGAGGTATCCAGTAGTTTCGGGGAACACACCTAGAACAGGTACAGCTTTAGTTAAGCTCATAGACGGAGATTACGATAATGTACTGTTATTTAATAAATTAATACATAAAATTAAACTTACCGATGGCTTCCCAATCTCGTTAGCGTAAGAAGTTGTCATGTGCACACCTGCAGCGCAATCTGAACAAGAACAAAATATAGAAATACATTTTGGAATATAAACTGCTTAATCTGTCATTTTCAGTACAGTTTAATGTTACTAAATGTGTTTGTGTGCCTGCTTTTGTGCATTTGACTTAACCTTTATAACGTAATGTCCAACAGATGTAAGTTTTAAAGCAGCGGCTAATTCACTCGTTGATTTGAAGATTTACTCTGGGCAGAAATAGCAGCCTTTACAATAATTTGCGCCAGCTTCACAACCGCTTTCTGCAGATCTAATCACAGTAAAACCATTCTAATGCTACACAGATTGTGACTTTGCACATTTACTTTAGAAATGCTAAAATGTACTTAAAAGTTTGACTGACCAAATCTCAAAAGTCAAGCTACGCCCATTATCAAGGCATACCTTCGGGGTCTTTGTAGCGTGCTGCTAAGAGAACGTTATTGGGAAACGCAGCCAAGATCATTTGCTCCTTATGATGCTAAATGTCTGAATTTATAAAAAGCAGCACAATTTTAGACATTCATTAGGGTTCAAAATATTCAAATATAAATGAGCTGTTTGAATTCATTGTAGCTTAGATTACTAACCCTAACAGAGGAAACGTCATCTTACACACTGCTGTTCATCAAAGCCTTCACTCATGTGTTGCTGAATCGGACTGTGTTTGTATTTGTGTGCATCCAGTCAAGGAAACAGTCTCTGTAGTACCTTTTGTACCTGTTCTGTCTCTTCCTGTAAACTCTAAACCCGACTAAAACATAACGGATGTTGCCCGCGACACACACTGCTGCGCTCGGATCAGCCTTTATTAGCGGCTGTGTGGAGCTGATTGGACCTGTTTGAGAGCAGCAGGCCTCACGCTGACTTCTGTCCCCTCACACACACACACACACACGTGTCCCATCCATCCTCTCTCACTCGTCCTGGCCAAGGTCACTCGTGGCCTTCAGGAGCGCCGGGCTCAAGGTCGCTCTTATCTGTCTGTCAAACGAGGATGAGGACGCTTGCTTTCATCCTTTTCATCCAACTTTGAAGAGCAGCCGGGCTCCCGCTGTGTACCAACTTACACTACAAACTGCGCTTTGATATGGCATTCAGAGAGGGGGAAAGCTGAAATAAGAAAAAAGAGAGATGGAAAGAGTAGTGAAAGAAGATGAGAATGATGGGTAGTGAGAGATTGCAGGGCCACTGAAGGAATCAGAGATTGTGCTGCTGTCTGTGACAGCCGGCGCTTTCTTACTGTCATACTGCAAATGCTGGAAAACACAGGCCAGCATTAAAATGAATAAGATCCATCACTGTCCTCTGCCCTGTGTGTGTGTGTGTGTGTGTGTGTGTGCTCAGTTATGTTTGAGAGAAGCACATTTTGTCTCTGGTTCTATCCTGAATGCGAATCGATGCCCTACACTGTCTGTTCTTCCAAAATACAGCAAGTTCATTCGTTCATTCAGCAGGTATTTATATGTAAAGTGTGGTTATACGTTTGCACAGGCGCTAACAATCTACATCTGAATATATAGATGCTGGACATATGAGAAGCACAGATTTGATCAATTCTTTTATGTTGTGCAATGTTGAATTTACTGGATTACTAGGTAGATTTGTTTAGGTTGTATTTAATAAGAAATTAATGATTAGAAATGCTCAGTGTCGTCATATTTAACTTTTTTGTTCTGTGAAGTGAAGTTCAATGTGTTAAACTTTCACATTTCAGAATGATGAGATTATTACTTAATTATATATAGACATACACTTTAAAGCTTAATCTTATATAATAATGAAATAGTTGAAAAAATATTAAATAAGCGATAAAACCAAAATGAAATAGTAACTAAAGTAATAAAATACATTGTAAAAAAAATTTCGTTAAAATAAATAGTCATTTCATTAACTAATATAATGTTATTATATTTTTTATAATTCACTGATAATTGCAGGTGATGATGAGAAAGACAAATGAGCTAGAAACACTAACCACCATCATGACACTCATTAAACTCAAATATGCTATAAACAATCATTCAACATTAGACTGAAATACATACAACCCTAATATATATATATATATATATATATATATAAATAAAAATCTAAGAAGCAAATTTGAAATGCAGTGCAGTGAAGAATGTCATTCTACAGTTATTGGCTGTAAATTATGCGTTTATTTTTTTCCCCCTTCCAAAAACAGTAATGTCAAATACAGTTTGTCACTGTAAAAACATGTAAATACCTTTATATGTTAGTTGATGTCAATATATGCCTCGTCTAAACTTCCTGTGTGAATGTTGTGAGATGCATGTGATACAGCTTAAAGGAATAGTTCACCCAAAAATGAAAATCCACCCTCGAGTCGAGTTTCTGAATGGAAGATATTTTGAAGAAAGTTCTGTTTTGGGTCACCGTTGACTCCCATACTGTAGGAAGGAAAAAAAAAAAAATACTATGGAAGTCAATTCATACATATTCCTGGAAATTCATCCAGGTTTGGAGCTACTTGAGGGTGAGTTGCACGGTTTTGCTCTTCTCACTGAAGGCACGTTCTCTTTTTGCTCATAGATGGATCTGGGAAAGGAGAGAGTGACCTGATTTTGTCACAGTTACAGTAGATTCAAAGGCTCCAACTGTAAATGAAGGGTTTAATAATCAGCCGCTGACTTGAGTGAAACGCTCTTGTCTGAAATGAGTTTCAAATTGAGAAGTGAAGCGGAGAATCTTGACTATCTCCCAGACTGCCTTTGGTAATTGAAGCAGTGACGTTCTTCGTAAGGGATTGTCGTGACCCAGATAATGATGTAATGTATTATTGGTCATTGCTTTTTCTTCTTCAGTTCAATAATTGAGGCTGAGCTTCAGAGAGGCGGCGATTCCAATCGATGGCTTTCGCTTTCTATTTATATAAGGTCATAAGTTCCCAGGCAATTAAAACTCTTGCAGTCGTTTGAGTTCAATTAATTTCCTAAAATAGTTGAAGACTTCTTACGTTGCTGGGATTTGAGTTTTACCCCTGTCCTAGCACAATTAGCAGACGAGAAAAAAAAAAACCCAAATCATTTTAGTTCACTTTAAGCAAAAATTGAGCTTTTAGTATTTAACACACTTAATATTCTTATTACTATTATACGTGTCTGGTATGAAGTTATCAAAGTTCACCAGAGTGTTCAAAGACAGCTTCTGAGGATTGTGGGTAATTGGAAGCGTATGTTGCTCTTCATAAAGGTCGGCATCTGAGCCTATCAGCGCTGGATTATTGAAATGAGAAATTAATACATTTCCCCGGATTGAGTGTGTCCAATTAGTTTCCACGCCTCTAGTGTGCTGCTAAACGGTCTTGTGTTGGTCTGTGACACAGAGCTGTCATTACACTTCAGTCAGGGACTGTTTGTGACATGAAGATGTCATTGAGCTAAAACACATTTCTTTTTAATGCTTATTATATTTTATTATGCGTTCCAGTTTTTATCATTTATGATTTTTGTAAGTAAACAGCAACAGAGATATAACAGAGTAACTGAGCTTGACATAAAGAAAACATGATGAAATAAATACAGTACTTGTTTAAATTATGTGGTTACACCAGAAATACTTTTATGATGCAACTCTCATTTTTAAATGGAAAGCATCAATGCATAACATAAATGATTCAGTTGTATTGTCTAATTTAATTTAATTTAATTTAATTTTCTAGTTAAATAAATAGTAGATAGAAAAAAAAATGCTCAAATGTCTGCATATACAGCGTAAATATTAATAAATAATATCTATACAGTCATAATATAGACATAGGCATAATAACAATTGACAAAATATAGACATCATGTAGACATGAAGAGTTAAAACAAAAAACTGAATGTTTAATAATTTTCAAAAATCATGTAGGTTAATGAAATAACAAAAAAATACAGCTAACACAATAAAAAATTCTAGCAATAAAAATGTTTTGTTTTTTTTAATTATCTGTTTTTGCAAATAAACTCTTCATATGATGTTAGGCCTTTTTTTGCTATAAAAAACACTGCATTTAATAATGCAATTACTTTTCATTGTGACTGGAATTTAATATTCAGTGTAAGTATTTTATTCTGACTCTGCAAGTGTGAATTAACATATAACACACCCATCTTCATGCATATTCATGAGTTATGTCTGAAGAACCGTGAAGGGCCCTCTGGTCCACTGTTTTATTCACGGTTTCTTTGAGGATATTTTCTTTTTTCTACAAAGAGAAATCAAAGTTATTGCGCATAGCTGGAAATCCTTCAGGGAGCAGAGAAATGCACACGCGGTGCTCACTCAGAGATGCTCCGTTCTTTGAAACTATGGAATTTGCATCAAGCCAAAGATAGTCTGATGTTTTACGAAAGTACTGTTTAATATATCCTTAGAATTCTCATTTCGTTCCATTATTTCCTTCTAGTTCGGATTTTATGAACTTTGTAGATTAGTCTCAGAGGAGGCGTACAGTAACCTGGTAGATGTTTGACGCAGTCTGCTATAATTGCCAACCAATGAAAGAGAGCGACATGTGGAGTCTGAAGCTGGTTTACACTGTTTGAGTGAGCAAAGAAACAACATGCTTGCGTTGTGCTTTCATACTGACTGCGTAATCGAGCTGAGACTCTGTTTAGCACCTGGTGGATAAATATGCTTGAGAAGCACTACTGCAGAAGATATAGAACTTGGCTTTGGAATGAGTTTTTGATATAAATACTTGTATATACAAACCGGATTCCAAAAAAGTTGGGACACTAAACAAATTGTGAATAAAAACTGAATGCAATGATGTGGAGA
>JAUYWG010000064.1:1282082-1303100 GCA_034779775.1 Enteromius afrohamiltoni | reverse complement strand
ATATTTAATACATCTTTTTTTAGTTTGATCAAAATCAGTGATACCTATTAATGTATAAAATTAGTATTTATTGCAGTGATTTATTTTTTTTTTCTCTTTTGTCTTCACTTCTCGTTCTGTCCTAGTTGGTTTACACAAACAGTATGCACTGACACTTTCTTTCAAAAAGTACAGGCGTGATTTTTCCCCAGCACCAAGGCAAAGATACTCCAAAACTTCTCAAAATGCAGCACTTCAGAGAGTTTAGCTGTGCATCTTCTCCGGTGGAAAGTAAAAAGACAAAAAGTTTGGGAAAGTTTACCTGAGGAGAGCTGGCACCCTTCAGCTGTTGCAGGCCTGACACGTTGTCATAAAACTCATAAACTCGCCCCATGCTCCTGAGGATTGCTTCACCACGTGTCAGTCACTTGCATGACACATTATTTTTGTTTGTAAAAATGTGAAAAATGCAACAATAACATATCACACGTTAAATGGTCCATTGCCGAGGTTCTGAATGACAGAATGTCTGTCACATAACTTTACGCACTGCAGGACGGAGGACGCACCTTGATGTATGGACTCTGCCGTGTTTGTCAGAGGTCGTTTTCTAAAGGACCAAGGTGGAGACCTGATTGACAAAGCGTGCTGCATCACTGTCAGGAAAATAGTCTTCAGCAGCCACAACTCATTTCAGACATATTTGCTGTCACTCAGGAAGGAGCAGACATGGCAGGGTTTGAGCTACAAGGTTAGTGAGATAATGTCGTCTCGCATGTCTGTTATGACAGGCCCGGGATGAGGAATGAAACTTTAAAGCTTGAAAACAGACTGAAATGAGAGAAATCTCACAGGGATAAAGGGCTATAAATATGAACTAGATAAAGTTCAACAAGGAGTTGAGCTCGTGCACATAATGGTAGAAGATTTCATATACTGTATATATATTAAAAAAATAGACTAGATAAAGTAACATTTATATTTTAGACTGTGTATCTGATCTCTCTTTATTTATTTATTTATTTATGGGTTTGTTTGCTTGTCTGCATTTATACCCGTTTTATTACAAATGGCCCTGAACAAGCATAAAACAAACAAACAAAAAACAAATGGAACAATAATAATAATAACAATAATAATATTGTCAAATCACATGCTGAATGACCGAAAAAATACTTTTTGAAGTGTGATCTAACCTTTCAGACTGAAATTAATTTCTAAAAAAGTCAGTAAAACTGACACCTTTTATTCCTTTTCACACAAATTTACAGAGGTTTTATTACAGGGAGTCACAACACCCCCCTGTTTCAGAAGTGCTTTTTCACACCTCTTGTTTGAAAAACTTTTTGGCAAGATGGACAGCGACACCGAGAGCAGCAGCTACAGCGGTTCTTAGCGCAGTGTGGAAGTGGACCAGAATCCCCACACTTTGATCAAAATCATGACAGTGCAGGTCCACTGCTATGGAGGCAAATTTATGCCAATAATACGCGAGTGCACCACTGATGCTGGCGCGCGTGGTAAATCACATACGCGCGAGAAAAACAGATCTACACGCGAACAAACAGGAGCCGCGAGCTCATTTCAAAACCACGTACGCGATATGTCACCTGCACGCAATTCAAGCAGTTCAGTTCAGCACGCCTCCAAACTTTAGCTCTGGTCGCAGCGCGGGGAAACGTAAACAACTCTTTTGTTTTGTTACAATGAAGAAAGGCACAAACACGAACCATGTCTCAGAAACAGCAAGCCAGCCAACGTAAACATGTGACACAAGTGCTTATTTCCAATGCATAAATACTGAGATAGCTCATGCAAAGCACGGTGCAGAGATTGGATTAGACGAGTCCTGTGTCATGTATAATGTTACACTGCTTGTTAATAATGCATTAATAGGGCCGTCAAGCCGATGACGTAGATAGGTACTGTACAATCCACGCAGCCAATGAAATGGTCGCAAAAAGCGCAAAAATGACCAATTTCCACTTTGTAACAATTTTAGTGACATATATTACTGTTTTAAGCAATGCACACCATGTATATATGGTATAACACTCAGTGTTTTAGGGATTTGTGACTCTTTAAAGCTTGATTTCACAGCTTGATTACTTGAAGAATATCATGTTGTGACTTGAAAACAATATTAATATGCTTGGATATTTGAAAACTGATGCTGCTGAATGTTGGCTCAATTCTGTATAACTAATCTGTGTCAAAGGAAGTTGAGTCAACAAATGCCTTTTTATATCAGATTTGCATTCGTGAACACTATCACTAGGTTTAGGGTTGGATTTGGTGTAGGGCATATTTCCAACATGATAGAGCATCTGAACCATTGCGATATATATGTACCTGGAGCAACATAATTAAAACACAGCAAAATGTACCTAAAAATGTGCCGGGGGTCACATATTGAACCTGTGTTTAAGCGCCACTCTTTTCATCACACTTCTCTTTGAAACTGTGGTGAAAGGTGCAGTAAGGCACTGTACATAAAAATGGTGTTGCACACCCTTGAGGTACTTTTTGGTAAAGATGTAGGGCTGTTCAGATTGCGGAATTACAAATAGCTAAATGTATTCAGGTCTCTTCTTTCCTCGTTACACATAACATTTTTCTACTTTCTGGAGTACTGTAGATGTTGGATTCTCGTAGCCTTGTGGGTTCAGTTTGCTCTTAGCGTTACTTGAACATGTTAAACACAGTTAAAGCGACACACCGAGGGACTTTTTCCTTTCATTTAAGGGGAGGTGGTGTACCAATTTGAATTTGCCCTTCACAACTGTTGATTTCCGGAGAGAAGTGCCTCTAAGTAAGTGACGAGGAAAGGTTAGCCCCATTAAACAGCGTAAATATAGGCACTGTGGCCAAGGCTCGCTCCAAAAAATGGCGTATAGGGACGCATTAATAGTACTTTGTGTAAAACGACGTTTCTGTGACCAGTGCTTCTTGGAGACATTTTGAGGAATATTCTGAATGAATCTTCCTCTGAATGGCAGTCATTACAGTAGCGAATGCACTTGAGGTAATTACAGTGGCAGAACATTTTTAGCATTTAGACAGAGTCCTCACAGCACCTTTGAACAAGCTGAAAATAAGCCTTGTTTTGGATTAACATGTATGATATCACATCGTAACATCCTAAACATTACAGTATAAATGAACTCCACGGTAGGGTGGTCATTTTGAGGTCATCATTTGTGATATTTAATAACTGCTCTTTGACGTGTGTATGTTTGTATGATTCGGCTAACAGGAAACATTCTCAAAGTGTTCTGGCAATGTTGTCTTAAAACCCCTTCATCCAGGAAGATTAATAGAATGCCTTTTTCTGAAGTTAATGGGTTTTGTGACGTGGGTATAAGAGTGGGGTAGCTTTTAACTAGCAATATAGTCTGTGATTTCGACTAGCAGTTTACCTTTTAATTTAGTTGATTGCCTAGTGATTTGATTTGAGGTTTGCGTCAGCTTTTAGACTGGTCTCATTGTTTCTACGTGCAGTTCTTTTTATGTATTCAACATTTAAATAATCATTTGTATGTGTTTGAGCAACAAAAAAATAACTAAATAGAAACATAAAATGTTTATAAATATTTTATACCATTAAGATATAATAAGTTATAGCAATCAGGGGTGTCGCAATATACCGGTTTCGGCAATAACCGTGATGTTTCAAATGAACAGGATTCTTATGATAACATGACACATAAATTATCCATCTAGTGCCTGGTTGATCCCCTACGCAAGAAGAATCAGAGAGGTGGATGCACACTGCCAGTTTGCCACTCCTGCTTCTAAACCTTCGTTGAATCAATCTAAATTGATTCCTTTTGTAATTGTGTTGAGTTCTGGTGTATATTAGCTGTGTTGCGTTCCATGACAAACTATGTAAATATTACATTGTTACAATATTACAAGTAAACAATTTAACAATGCAAATGAAAACATAATGCCAGTGATATGACAACTAGTTACAATGATAATGCAATTAATGTCATGATTTTGACGTTCATAAGGATTCATGTGTATCTCATTTATTTGTAAATAATTGACATTTTAGGGTCACTGTTGTGTCAGTATCGTTTAAATGCTGAAAATGCAATTGTTTTTGTATATTTATGTAATATTTATATTCGAAGTACATTCAGTCATTCGACAGACGCGTTTATGTGGAATGCTCCATCAGAACTGATTCATCTGAGGGAGACGCCTCGTATATCACAGCGCCAATTATCTTCTTTAGACTTCTTTTATTTCTCAAACATAAAACTAATTAACAGTAAAGCTAATGTTGCTTGTCTTTGCAGCTGCGTTAGTGATTAAACTCAGCTGCTTCAAAGTTAAACTCGTCTCTGATGTTCGTTCTACCACAAATACATTAGGTTGTAAATGAATGAATCGTGAAATATCATGTAATATTTGATCTTAATGCAGTTTCTGTTCGCTATCTGCTCTATAAAGACGTAAAAGAGCACTAAAACTTAACCCTGTGAGGTAGAGTGATGGGCGGGGCTATTAATCTGACAGTATAGTGCCATCGCATTGATTGGCCGCAGTCAGCGTCAGTCAGATTGATTGGCGGCGCTGTCGGTGGCTGTCAGTGGAAAGGGCTGCCGGCTGTGAAAGTGTGTGAAGATGTAGCATATACACTCAGCCTTACATCAATCTAACTGGCAGTGTGACTCCACCTCTCTGAAGCCGCCACTGTGTCAAGGTATAATGCAGCAGGTGGCAGATACAAGACTTGGGCTGAATCAAATGAGCTTTATCTTCTTCTTTCGCCATTTCTCTTTTCCTGGTTCCTTTGGCCAAGGCTCTGAGGGATAGATTGTTTAAAGGGATGGCAATTTACAAAAGCACAGAAAATAAGCAAGTTCTTGACTGTTATTACTTTGATGTGAGGTGCATTAGCAGTCGTGCTCGCTGTGAGCAAAACTTTGTCCGAATTGAAAGTCCCGCCGGTGGAGGAAAGTCACACTGTGTCGCAAATTGAGAAGCGGTCGCTTTCTTCTGGACGTGCTGTTTTGCAAAGAAGCTGTTAATGAAAGTATGGACAGAACAAAGGGATGAAAGGTTTTATGGTGGATATGTGTGGTCAGCATCAGGAGCGGGAGACTGTGGAGTAAAATTCACCACACCTGGTAACGAACGGCTGGACAGTTTTGTGACATTTACAGACCAGTGATGTTTTTCAACTGGAGTTTTCTTTGACTTTTTTTACTCTAACACTACTCTCTGTAGAGAGTGTTTATCTCTTTTATACTCATTTGATAATTCATTCAAATTTATATATATACAGTATGTATGTATATCTATATAGTAGTGCTGTCAAGTGATTCATCACGATAAATATGGATGTGTCTTGTGTTTGTTTATTATTATGTATATATACATGCATAAATATGTCAAATATGTAAACATAACACATTTTTCTTCAATTTAAACATGCATGTGTTTGTATTTACTGTATGTACTGTATACACAGCACACCATCATATATTATGTAAACAAAAACGTTCTTTTTTTTGGATGTGATTAATCACGATGAATCATTTAACAGGACATCTATAGAGAGAGAGAGAGAGAGAGAGAGAGATAGTGTGTGATTTTGCCAAATTATGGTTATTAACCCATGTTCAGTGCTTTGGGATCAATATGGCTAAGAAATATAGGCAATATATTATGAAATCTATAGGATTCTTTGATGTGTAGAACGTTCAGAAGAACAGAAGCAGTAATATGTTGTGATATGATACATTTCTGTGCTGTCACTCCTGAGAAATTGAATGTACTCTTACTAAATAAAATCTTGATATGATTTCCTCGCCAAAGCTGATTTATAGCACAGACAGGGATACATCAGACAAGATTTTGGTCTTTTAGTTTTCACTCTTTCATCACATCTGCGTGGATCTCTGTGTTGTGACCTATGTTTCTCCAGGGATCTCTGCCGAATCTCTTGGGAATGGCACTGCACCAGAACTAGAATGACAGAGATACGCTGGGAATTGCATCACGCTAACAGCGCCTCCTCAGCCTCCCTCGGCTTCTCTTAAGTGGTTTGTCTGAGCCTGTCAGATTAACACACTCGCTGTATTAATCTGCTGATGAAGACTACAGGGTAATGAGAGCTGTTATGCTAACAGGCGGAGGGCTGATGGGAGATAACAGACTTATAGAGTGACCAAAGACAGGCCGAATCACTCACACGACAAGAAGTGTCTGAGGCCACATGTGATCTGTGATATTACTGTGCCATGCTCTGCTCCGGGACACGGCCTCTGGAGTATCACACACACGAAAACAATGCATGTGTACATAATAGGCTGTCAATTAGCACATTAATTCACTGCAAGTAGTTATAAAACAATAACATAGCAAAAATCTAATAATAGCAGCCACGGTTGGTTATGGGGTGTCTATGAGCACCCTTCTGAATTGTAAAATGACAAATGAGACACAGAAAGCATGACTTTAAATCCACCTCCACTGGGCTAGTTGGTACGGGGCCTACATGCGAGATTGTAGTCTGGCCAAGAACACTATTTTTGGAGCAGTTTAGCTTTTAGCAGTATTTCATGCTTTGCCTTTTGTTTTGCTATAATTTCTGTAAGGGAAAATCTTTCAGGTCATGCGAAAGCTGTTCTTTTTTTCTTGTGCAATACAGCCGTGCTTCTAAAACCTGGCTAAGTGAAGTTAGATTTTGCTTTTACAAATTACAGTGAGTTCACTTGTGAGTGATATTTCATTCTTCTATTCTTCCAAACAAAGGATGCTTTGTTAAACATCCCATCTGGATTTCAGTTAGGTCTTTCTCAGAGAAAGTTTGTGTGATTGCCCCCAAACTGTCAAAATTTGTGAAAGACAAACTAGCTCAGTAGTCTCATTAAAACACAGGAAGCTACTTAGGGAGTCTACTTTTCTCTCTCGGTTTTTATTGTTTTTAGTTTAAAGATGGATTGTGGTCATGACGTCTTAACTTTAATAATCAGCCTCAATGAGATCCAGAACAATACAAGCCTAAATGTAGGGGTGCATCGTAATCGATATGTATGCATTTGCCAGATAGATGTCTTTAGCTGAAACAACCTACATCTTACGGGTTTGTACGGGTGAGTAATTTAGGACAGAATTATTAAGTGGTTATAAAGAGGTTAAGTGTCTGGATTGCCACACATTGTATGAGTTCTTGCTTTGCTGGAGACTTGAACCTATGACCTTGATGCTGCTAGTGCTGTGCCGTTCTGGTTGTTCTAGAGCTACATACAGGCCAATGTTGTCAACCCAAGCAACTTATGGCTAGAACTAATTGCTGGAATTGTCATAATAGTGATAATTCCTCTTGGGGGTCTTGAACCTTCAACCTTCTGGTTATGTCCCAAGTGTTTAGATTGCTGGTTTTAGAGGGGTTATGGCTATTATTAAGTTGGTGCTGATGAAGGGTGTTAATGCATTAATGCACTTGACTCATGCACATTGCATTCAAGGAATGGAACCTGTGACCTTGACATCACTAGTGCTATGCTGTACTGAATGAACCACTGTACAAGAGGCCTACTATTGTCAAACAACACAAAGTCCAAATTGTCACAATAATTATTATTCATGGAATGTCTTGTGGGTTTGGAACCTGCACGCTTCTAGAAACGTCCCAAGTGCTTGTATGGATCGTGTCACTGGTTTTAGAGGTTATATGCAGGCTGGGAGACCAGCTAAGCTTAAAATCACCTAAAATCAGCTTAAACCAGCAAGTTTGTTAGTATTATTTTGGCATGGAGTATATGCAGTGCTTTGCTGTTTTAATGGCCGAGGCTATTACTTTCATGATTTCCTGTGTTTACAGTAAAAGACCATTCTCAAGTATCCTAACTCAAATCAAATGTGACTGCGCTAATGTTGCCAACACATATGATGCAATACAATGTCAATTGTGCGCTGTACTTTTGGAAGATTTATTCTAAGAAAATACTGCATCAAAGACCCTCATTTCAATGATGACCCTCTGGATTTCCCCTGACCACAGCAAGTCACTATGGATGGACATTCATGACAAACACTTGGCTTTCACTTGCTCCCCCGCTTCTGGGAAAAGTTAAAATGATTGTTGATGACTTTGTCCCTAAATACATGGGAGGTTGTGATTAATACCACATGTTGGCCTATTTCTTTCAGTTAAACATTTTTTTGGATTACCGGATTACACAAAGTTGAATTATGCTTTTTTTTTTTTTCAGTGACTGAAGGAAACCGAAACCTTCATGTTCCCGCAAGCCTGTTCAGATTCAAATGACCTTATTTAGATGTTCTTGAAAAACCTTAAATCAATGTACCAGCTCATCAAAAGCCTTTCCTCACTGTAAGCAAAATAAATGAGACTGATAATGTGGCCTGTATGGGCTTGCTAATGATTTTCCATCTGCTTGAAGAAGTCAAATGGCTTTCAATCTGTGCTCAAAATGTGGGATATATTTTGGACTTTATGAAGTTGAAAACTGTTCTGGAGATATGGATGCTGCCATGCTGCTTTTGTGCCAAGCTCAACTAACTCAACCATCAAGACCACCATGTTCAACCAGCTTCACCAGAAAAACCATGATGTTCAACCTTTTTCTTCAGCTACGTTGTACTTGTATTAGCAGCTTAGCAACCCAGGAAATGTGTGCTTTTAAATGCATATCTGCAACGCCGTTATGACATAGCGTGCTGCACATCAAAGTGAAATGTCCAGTGAATGGCACATACAGAGCTCTTCATCACTCAAGTTCAACGCCATATTCGAGAGCCATCGAACAAACTTACTGAGTTAGAAAACTCATGCATATGAAGTTGTATTTGTGAGGAAAACAGTTATCAAATCAGCTTAGAGTTTTGATCATCTGCTTTATTTGCACTTGATAAATACAGTTAGGATATTTATTTCCTCTAATGAGTGATTGTTCAAAGTTAGCTCCCCTCTGCATTCTGGATGCACCATCAAGGAACTGATTTCATTCAAGTTTATTTGTTCAAACCCTGATTCGTGGGGCCAACGATGCACCGAACGCCAAGCAGTCGATTCCCACAGTGTCTTGATGCAAGGCCCAGCAAACAAGCATGGGGGGTCTATTTGTTATAGCAAGAGAGACCCTGCGAGGGGTCGTTTGATCGCAGCATGACAGAAGACAACAGTAGTCCACCACCATGCCATCAGCACCCTGCAAGCAGAATTCAGTGCGGACTGAACAGCAGAGAAGTTAGAAACACAAATGCTTTATTCATGAGACACAATGGTCTGGGAAAGACCACACATGATAGCCTTGATGCTTATCCTCAAATGACCAGAATCAAATGTCCTCGGGTAATCTTCATGATTAAACAAAAGCATGATGTGTTTGCTAAGGAAAGCAACAGTCTTGTTTTTGCTTTAGTCAGCCAGTTCGGGACAAAATGGCATGAACATACCTCGGTGTATTTTTTTTTTGCGATGCGTGAAACATGTACCCATACGTACATATCAGTGCAGTTACCAAAAGAAAAAAAAAAGAACACTAGAGATATACTTAAGAGACGAAGAGCTCTGGTTCAGTCCTATGTAACCACGCTTCAACGAAACACTTCAGATCTGTGTGAAAGGAAGCTGAAATGACGCGGTTGCATCAACAAATGAGTTTTATGTCAGTTTTGCATTTGTTAACACTATCAGGTAGGTTTAGGGTTGGATTTCCAACACTTTTAGCAGCAGTCCCCAAATATTTCAACCCTGAACCACTGCAATACTCACCTATATATATATATATATATATATATATATGTAATAAAAACGTGTCAGGGTTCTGTGTTTTAGAGCTACTCAGTGGATATTTCTCTTTAAACGTGTAGTAAGGTGTTGCAAAAAAAATGCACATTTTTGTGAGACCAGATTGATGCATATTGCATGCGATTATAGAGGAACAATGCGTTGTTTAAGTGAGCAGTAAAGTTCTTTTTGCACTATAGGAGCCACTAAGACGGCAACAATTAGTCTTACTTTTAACCCATCACGCCTCGACTCATCCAGCCCCGGATAATGGATTCAGACAAGGTGCTGAGAAGATATCAGCAGGATTTGTCTGTCACTAACACCTTCCCTCCAGAACAAAGCTCTCTCAGGAACATCCAGCAGAGCTTTTTTGGTGCTGCTTTCTGAGCAGGTACCTCATCGTGCCTTCACAAATCATTAGAAAGCAGGCGATTGAAATTCTGTGCTGATTTCCTGTTCTCTTCTCTATAATAAGCCTTTGCTATTTTTCTTGTCCTGCAATTAAGAGGTCCGTTTTTAGGCAGATTTTTATGATTCACCATCAAATCATGAGTGTAAGTGGGTGGACGGAGGATATAATCTCAATAAAACGGTGGACCAATTAGTCTAGTGCAGCAGAATTGTGGTCGCTGCGTTTTTATCTTCCGTGTTAAAGACTTTCACCTTTTCACTGTGTCACAGCGGCTATTTCTATAGGTGTCTTTACCCCATTTAGCATAGCCGAGAGTAACTCTCCTTGTATGAGCAGGTCAGCACTTGTGTCAAAAAGCCCGTAGGAAGGGCCTCATTTAATGCAAGAACATGGCTGTATTCAGCAGTAAAGCCAATTAAAACCATGTTCTGCATGAGCAAAAAAATGACCTTGCACCGACAGCCTGCCACTTGTAAGTGCGTGGATCCTTTCTTCATTTAGTTTTCTTTTTTTTTTTATGTGGATGTAATTTTGGTCACTGGCAGTTTCTGGAAATATTATATGCTATAGGGTCATATAAAATAATCATTTATCAATTTGTTTAAAAAATGCACATTTTTACATTTAAATTACATGTATTAATCTCTTTTATTAAGACTCTTCTATGGTCAGCATATATATATATATATATGCATTTCTGTTTCTGAATTAAAGTTTTAATAACTAAATTAATTTATTAATTCATTCGTTTGTATATTTTTATACTCTTATTTTATTTTGGGGGTGATGTTATACTGTCCTGATACGGTTATGAAGAAAAAAAAAAATAATAAAAATGAATTATTCACTCTCAGTAAAGTTTTTCAAAGTAGTTCAAAGTAGAGCAAAAAAATAAAAATAAATAAATAAATAAAATAAAATGAAAGTAAAATGGATTAAAATAGATGAATTGAAATATATATTTAAAATGTTTTAGAAAATAATTATTATTCATTAAATGATTGTTACAAGTACTGTAGATTAAGATGTCTACACATTATGAAAAATATTTTATTTATATATTTATTCCATTAGCTCTGTGGACTGTTTTTTTTCCTCAGGTTTATGTATTTATTATTGCAATCGTGTTGGGATTTGGCTTTTTGCGGTTTCTGCTACTGAGCGTGACTGTGCATATGTTTCTATGAATATATTGGTGTACACACATGTATAAATGTCTTCTCGCCTCAGCAGGTGTGAAATTCAAGTTCTCACAGTTGCACGCACACACACACACACATTTGTATGCCGGTACAGTATGTGGCAGAAGTTTCCCGTATCTCCTGACCCACCGCTCGCTGTGGTTTTACTGCAGTGAGAGCCTGTCTTTGATACGCTGATGCAAGCGCTCAGTAACTGCTTCTCCAGCGTTATGGGTGATTGCTCTGGGGTCTGCAAGCTCTCGTGGATCTCCAGCGGGGCTCCTGTCCTTCAGGACTGACCGCCTGCAGCATCAAGGACTCTTGTAAATGTCCAGGTGACCTCGAGAGCCAGTGCTTTCTATTTTCTTAGCGTTACATCAGTGGAGTTGATGAAATCAAATGAAACCTCTTATAGTCTTCGTATCTACCCCCTTCGATGCTGGCTTTAAATGTCTGTGAAAATGCTACTCATCTTCAAGGTCCTCAAGCTGAGCTTTGTAAATATGTTGTCATGTGTACATGTTGATGGATCAGATTGTTTAGTGTGTGATTAGTCTCGCAGGTCAGCGCTGTGATTGTGTTCATCTCCTGAAGATTCATGCTGTGTGTTTACCGTTCAGGGCTGTGTGTGCATTCACACATTTCAAGAGGCCTTTTACCATGTACTCCGTGATGCCTGCGCACTAAATTAACATGACAAAGCTTCTCTAATGGACTCTACTAATTACAGATTTGTCATTTTGCTGATGATTAATCCGAAATGACATATACTTATTAACAGACACAGCCCTCGTGGAGTGATCTAAACTCATCTAACTCATACTTGTGTGATCTGCCCCAAATGTTTATGAACTATCAGCAGTCTAGGTAATAGAATATGCTACGATGTCTAATGTGTAGATCTCTAGGCTACAAGTAATTTCATTTAATTTAATGTAATTTTCAAACACGTGCATGATGGTACACCGCTAGTTTAGTTTAATTGATATTTTATTGTTTTACATTTTTACATGCATTTATTTATTTTGTGTTATTTATTATTTTATTCCTTATTTATATTTTTGTATATTTATATTTGATTTAATTTCGTTTTGTTTTGTTTCAAAAGCATGCATGATGGTGCACTACTAGTTTAATTTAGTACATATTTTGTTATCTTATATTTATTATTTAATTTATTTATTGTTTTGTGTTTTAGATGAAAACGAGACGATAACGAATGAAAACTCATTTCAAATGACAAAAATTGTGACGGAAATCTATTGACATTTTTGCCAACGAATAAAAATGTTAAGGAGGATGACCGGGACGATTGGGAGGCGATTAATTCAGAACGAATCTGCTACATTGAACCGTATTATAGCGTGTTGATCTATATCCTGTGGGACATAAACTAACATACACTTGCTGCGCGTGTCATAAAACGTTAAAAGATTTCAAAGTGTGGGATTAAGAGATGAGCAGGCATATGGATAAATTTGACGATACAAGAGAGACCTCGATTCAGTCAATTCTGAGCGCGTCACACACCGCTCGAGTAACTTACTCTTGAACAGAGAATTACACACGAAAGGGTTTCAAAGCCTCATTTAGTTGCTATCATATGACTAAAAAAGACTGAGACTAAATCAGAATGAACACTGGTTTTATGTGATTTTATTTGATTTTAATAAAGCATGTTTGTTTTATTAATTTGTATTTTTTTATTTAACTGATCTTTTATTCATCCACTTATTTTTTATTTTTTTTTTATGATTTGAACTCTCTGAATTGTTTTTTTTGAAAGGTAAAATCCCTGCGTGACCTGTGTTTAACGTGTGTTATTAATCGTTGGCAGTTTCTAGGCGTAACGACTCGAAGCACATACTGTAAACACTCACGTACTTCTGCTCAAGTATTTTGTTGTCTGGGCCATTTTGAAACTCAATCTCAGGATTATTTTTGCTGGCAGGACGCCAGGGTTATTTTTTCGTCTAGGAGCAATTACATTTGATTGCTCTTAAGCTGCTAAAGTTGCAAGATGACTTGTAGTTGAAATAAATACACTTGGAACGAAACCCAGCGGAACTCCAGAAGTTCATGTTTGGACGGAAAAGCCTCGTTTTAATTGTGAGCATGTGCTTTCTGTTCTGCTCAAACATCTTCGTTTACGCTCCGCCTGCTTTGTGTATTTTTTAGGGATTGCTGACTTACAGTAAATGACTTTTTTCTACCTGTGCTTTGGTTTCAGACACAAACGTAATTGTTGTTTTTGCCGTGAATAAATGTTTATATGGGACAGTTAGGTCATATCTGAGAGTTTGCAGCTTACTTCCTAACATTTTTGGATAGATTTGCGTCACGGTTTTGTGTTCGTTTGTCCAATCTCAGAAACATGTTGACATGCTCTCTCTGTCTCAGGTCACTATCAGCTCTCACCGACTGTGAATATGCCCCAGGACGACACCGTCATCATTGAAGATGATAGGCCACCTGTTCTTCCTGCCCACTTGTCTGACCAATCATCATCCAGCTCCCACGATGACATGGGATTTGTGACAGAAATGCCAGTATCTTGGCCCAAAGATGTCCAGATACAGGACGAAAGGTAATGTCATCATCGGGACAGTAATGGGTTGAATTGAGTACTTCACTTATTTCGATCGGTTTAAAGGTGCACTCCTATTAAAGTGGCTTGAGACCTTGTTTTTGGACCCTTTTGAAATATATATATATATATATATATATTGTACATACATACAGACACACACACACACACACATACAAATGAATAAATAACACATACATATAAAATACACAATATTATTTTATAAACTGTAAATAAATAAACAAGCAGGGATATTATATTTAACAAACAAACAATACATTAATTAGTTATTTAAGTTTTTTTTTTATTATTTCGCTTAAGTCCAAAACGGAAAATGAAAACTATATTAAACATTAAATATATTAAATACTAACTAAATAAATAATAACACACAACAAAATGACATTCAATATAGAAAAGTATAAAAATGAAAATAATTCAAAATACGAATAAAAAATATAATAGTATCTTCATACTGACACAACACAGTTTTTTATGTGGTTTTATATTTTTAATTATTCTATTTATGTCTAAATGTGTTAAGTATGTGTGTGATACGATTGATATTTGCTCTATAGTGTGTATTTAAAGGAATAGTTGCGAGTTGGGAGACTGGCTGGCTGTTTGTATATCACAGATATGATTTTACAGCTACAAAAACTACAAAAACAAAGCCTCGTTTTTAGACCTAATGTGCCGGTTTCCAGGTTAGGAATTGGATCAAGCCAGGACTAGACCTTTGCTAATTTAATTTTGTTGAAGCCTAAACGTTGAGTATTACTCAGCTGATGTGTGTTGTGTCTGGGGATGTGTGTGTGTGTGTGTTTTGACTTCAGCTCGGTGTCTGGAGGTCGTGTCTTGTATACAGTATGTGTGTTTAATAATGCCTCTGGTCTGTGCAGCTCAGCAACTCTGGACATCCTTCTTTTTTTTTGTGTTTGTTAAGTAACGTAAGCACATGGATCCTCCTGTATAATACATGTTGTTAAAATGACCAGATGGCACCAAAAAAATAAATACATTTGCAAACACTAATATTTTTCACATGCTAGTAGCTGTTGAAGCTACAGATACAGATGTATGGATAGGCATTGTATTAAACCCCTTTTAATATGAAAAGAGTACGCTAGCTTTGCTAACAGGAACAGTGTTATTAATATGATGTATTTGCTATTACAGATTCTTTTTTTTATTATCATATCTGCAATGTGTTTATATTTTATGTCTTTATATTTATTTAGATTTTAATTTCACTTCTATTTCAGCAATTTTTAAATTTAGATATATTTTTCAGCTTCGTTTACCTTAAAATGAATTCTATATGTGTATATAGAGCTGTATTATCCGTTCATCATTGATTCAGACGCTGCCGACTCTACCTGTGTGTGAATGGTTTATTGGCTGCTTTGGGAACCGTTTAGCTGTTTGGTACATTCAGTCCTGAATACAGAAGTTTATTGCCTTGTGTGTGTATGTGTGTGTGTGTGTGTGTGTGTGTGTGTAAGAAGGCGTCTTAGGTCCAGTTCACGCTCCTTAGGCTAAAAGAGGCTCCTAAAGCAAGTGACTTGAGCAATTCATTTCTGTCCAATTTCAATCTCTCTCTCAGTCCCATGAGAAAACTCTCTCTCTGCACACTTTCCCACAAAACCTTTCAGGCCACGCACACACTCACACGCTCTCTTTCTCTCTCGCTCTCACTCTCTTAATGAATGAATTTACTTGCTGTATGCTGTGTTTTGTCTGTGATGTCATATGTCTGTCCTCATGGACTGAGGCCATAGCAGTGCTGTCATTCTCTCACACACACACACACTTGGCAGAAGTGTGTGATACAGCACTGCCTCGGGTTAGTCTGAATTATTCATGTCTAAGAGGCCTTATAAGCGCACCACTGTCTTTTCTCTGTTTTCATGCAGATTTATGACAAAATTAATTTAGCAGAAGACACACATGTGTATCTCTCACTGATTAATCGTCTCAGCTGTGTGTTCATACGTTCACATGTGAGGGTCCAGATGTCACTCGTCCACCGGAGGGCGCTAGCGCAGGAACATCACACAAATTCAATAAAAATGACAACAGATATTGCTTATGGTTCAGTTGCCACATTGCAAATAAAAAATACACTCAGACACATTGCATTGTGGGATACATACTAAAACGTACAGTGTGTTTTTTTAAGCAGTGTTTCTCAGCTGGCGAGTCGTGGAGTGTACGACACTGTAACATTATATCCATTCATTAAAGCGCAGAAACTACGAGGATGAAACACGTGCTGCAGATAAATCACATAACTTATTCATTTTTTACGTTTCATTAACAGTTCATGTTTGTATATCACCATATATTAATAGCTATATATTAATAGCTATTAATAGCTCTTTTTATTCAGTATTAGTCATATTCTTAACAGTCTTACCTTTTTTTTTCCCCTTTTTTTTTAACTAATTATATCTCAATTTGAGTGACTGATCATGATTATAATCATAGGCATTAAAGCATACATAGGATTTGTCATAAATATAAGCACACTTTTATGCACAGTGGCATTCCTAATCATAATTCTAATATTAGAAAATTACCAAAAAAAAAAAAAAAGACATTTGTATTGTGGTTGCATATGTTCTTTTACAGTTCAGCACAGTGGATGAAGTCTATATCACGCCAAGATTTATTATTGAAAAGACCAACTTACATGTTTTCTTTCTTCCTCTCTTTGTCTGTTGAAGCAGTTTTCTGGGTTCAAGCACAGAAGCATATCTCTCATTAACGCATTAGTAGGCCTCCTCTCAAGACAAATGGCTCTTTAGCAGGGCCAAACCACAAACATTAATAAAGTGACCTAGTTAGAGCAGAGCCACAAGCTGCCATTTCAGTGTGCATACAGTACATACAGTGTAATAACCATCATTAAATAAAGCCTAATGTTCACGAATGCAGGTAGAGCGATGAGTTCCCATGCATTACTCTCTTTTGACAATGGGATGATTTTGGAGCCGGTCATACAATATTTCACCACTGAACTGAAATAAAATAAAATCACATGACATGTCTTTACTATAGTAGTGAAAATAAATGATGCATTTCTGCATGCACTAACCCTAGTCCTACATCAATTGCATATTGTTAATTAGTATTAATGCTTGTGCTTGTTCTATAATTTGTGTAATTACACTGTAACAAAGACACATGAAAATAAAGTGATATCAAAATTAAATTTTGCATTGTATGTACATGTATGCATATAAATAACATTGCACTATGATCATATATCCGTATGAGATGTTCAGTAAAGAATGAAGCTTTACTATAGGCTGTTTACAGTTGCTAAGCAATTCAGTAGCATCTTTGTGCATTAATATAGAATCCAGTTGATGCGAGGTGAACTTCCATCAGCTTCACTTTAATAGCTTTGAATGTGACGTCACTTAACGATCTGTACAGTATAATGCACTGGAATGTGTTTTGTTTGCGCATTTATACAATAATCCTTCAACAAATATAATCGGTATCTTGGTTAATTTTACAGTAATTTACCATCAACAGATTTTTACCGTAGCATTTTTTTACAATTAAAATCTCAGACTTTTTAACTAGAAGTGCAATAAAACAATGTCAAACTTGAAATAAAATGTACAGTAAAAGTAGCAACTTCAACAGCATCTCGATGATACCTAATTCGGACTGAATTTAATTCACAGCTGACAAACCTGACAGCAAATCGTCTGATATCTGAGCTCTTTTTTTGTCTTTGGTTTAGGTGTTGCGTGTTTAAAGGCCGTAGGTTCGTGTTATTAGCAGAGCTTCAGTCTGGCCAGAGTTAATTGGACGTGTCTCTAATGGCCTAATTGAGTGGAATGGAGTGTCTGGACGGTCTGCTCGACTCAGAGAACTTGTGTTAAGAAGTTCATTTGTATGCATTAGTGGTGTGTGTTTGCACGCAGCCGAGCCGTACGGTGTGTGACAGGCACAGGCCTGCATGTGTTGGTGTACAGTGTCTCATGAAGAAGAATGAAGTCATGATATCTCATGTGTGTTGATATGTTACTCGACTGTTTTAATTACACGTTCCCCTCTCCCTAAATGCTAATGGATCCCTGTTGGATATGAATATTAAGACTGCACAGCAGTGCGCTGTTGTTCCTGCATGCTCAACATATTGCAGCTTCCTCGAGCTCATTGCGTGTGTGTTCTGAACACCTCCCAGATGTGCTCCAGCCTCTGGAGCCTCCTCCATACTGGGCTTCTGATTCATCTCAGAAGGCTTTATGCTCTGAGGTGACTTGCTTTCTTTCAGAAAGACAATAAACAAAGCTTAAGACAATTAAGATTTTTTTTTCAATCATAACATTTTCATGATGACTGAGCACTCTTCTCCTTCAAATTATTATTACTGTAATGAAAAAAAAAAAAAAATATCTGCCATTATGGTGCTTTTATGTTCTAAGAATATCCAGGCTTTTATTATAATGAAAGTGCTGTCAACTTATTTAACGTCATGGTAGATAAAATGAAATAAAGTCATAGAAAAATGAACTAAAAGTATTACTGATAGAAAACCCACTAAAAGTTCTCATATGAAGAGAGTTGCAATATTAAGCACAGATTGCAGGGATATCAATTATGAAAAGTTTTGAATTTGATTTAGTTTTTCCCATACATTACTTTCTGAAATAAATAAATAAATAAATAAAGGAGTGATGAACCAGGGAAGAGTTCCACCTCAAAGAAGGCGGGGCCACATAGCCACACCTACTTATTACATCATCGCCGCAGACCAATAGGCGTTTGAGGGTGTTTTCCAGCTTTTGGAACTGTATCCAGAAAAACAGATAACTCCGAACGAATCGGTTTTGGTCTGCTCCTGTTTCTAAATGAAGTATATCAGACCTGGAGAGTTCAGGGTTGCAGTGTATAATATGCTAAAAGAGAGAGAGCAACATTAATTACAAGAAAGTTTGGATGGAATTGAGTGTCTGAAGAGAATACATTGACCTAATCCTCAGTATAGGGTGAGCTCTCGTTCTCTCGCTCTGTTGACGTTCATTCAGTCGATATCTTCTAAACGGTATGCATCATAACATCAGGATCAATACCAACAACATACCCGTCTGCTCTCGCTAATAAAGCACATCCTACACATCTGCACGTGGAGCAATATCGGCTCAGCTGCGTCTGAATGCTGTAAAGCTCTGAGTGAAAGTGAGGACAGAAGGAAAGGTTTGTAAGTGTGTGGGAGGCTCACAGGAACTAATGCACTTTAGAATCCCAAGGAAAGCTTCGATTCTGATTGAGTGAGGAACTTGAGTCTCAAGTGTCTTCTAAACTTGTTCATTTCAAATTAATTGTTAAATATAAACATTTAAGCGCTTCAGTAAGACTGAATTAATCATGAGTAAAAGATGTCTGCGGTGGTTCTACAGTTTTGTTTCGCTGATGATCTAATAACCCATTTTCATTAATATGTTATATAATGGACAACAAAATATAGAAATTTTAAAAGCAATTATTATTATAATTCAATTATATATTATTAATAATAATAATATAACATGATTACATGAATTAACAGAAATTATTACAAATAAAAAAGGGACTCAAACAATCGAATATATTAGTCATATTTATTTATTATTTATATAGCACGGTTACATTAATTTAGAGAAATAATGATGCATATTAAAAGGACACAATCCATCAATCAGTTGAGTAATTAATAAATCAAACAAGCCGTGGGAGTCATATTTATTTATTTATTGATAATAATAATCATCATAATAACAATTTGATTAATACTAAATCAGGAAAATATGTTTGTTTTTTTTTATTGTTTAATAATATATACGATATATTTTCAATAATATATGAAAACAGCTTCTTTGAGAAAGCATCTGTACATCATGATCTGAAGCAGCTTGTGTTTCCTTCTCTTTCAGTAGGTTGGTAAAGTGTGAGTGTGTTTTCTCTGGTCATTCGGTCAGTTCTGTTGTGAGTTCTGTTGGGCCTCCATCTGATCCAGTCCGTCTCAGCTGTCCTTGCTGGTTTTTACTCTATTTCTGTATTTATTCAGTTTGGTCTTTCAGAGTCCAGGTCTCATGTCTGAGATGCAGTATGTCCTTATTCCCTCTCCGGGACACAGTGTGTGAGTGTTTGTTATGAAGTAGGGAAGAAGAATGCATCATTCATGTGTTAGTCCTCCTGCACTGAGGGATGTTTCTGTGAGAGCTGCTGTGACTGTAGGGAGTGATGGAGGTCTAATCCAAGGACTTGTTATTGTTTAGACACAGTCGCCGTGAGGCTGAGGAACAGTGTGCTTTAAACTGAGCTGCTGGACAGAGTTTGCTGGAGTAGAGCTGAGACTGATGTGTGGAGAAAACTTCTAAAAATACCACGAGTTGATCTCATGCCAGTCTTACTTTAAAAAATCATTTTATGTTATTATTCAGTTCCTTAATTCATTGTTTATTATATTAACACTAACAGTATTTTTTTTTCCCTGAACCAGTCATAATAGTCAACTTTCTGATGCAATGCGTTGTCTAAAAGCTGAATAAATAAGCTTTTCAGTTATGTGTTCTTATAATAAGACAATGTTTGGCCGAGATACAACTATTTTAAAATCTAAAGGGTGCACGTAATAAATAAATAAATAAATACATAAAAATATTTTTTTTAAAAATCACCTTTAAAGTTGTCCAAATGACATTCTTAGCAATGCATATTACTAATACAGCATACAGTTTTAATATTTCTACATTAGCAAATATCTGTTATTATTAACAATAATTGTTATTATTCAGTTGGGCAATATTTTCCAGTGAAGACAAAATTAAAAGTTACTATTGTTATCATCATCATCATCATCATCATCATCATCATCATTATTATTATTATTATTATTATTATATTTTCAGTAGCCCTATAAAAAAAAAACAGTATTAGCAGGCTATTTATTTATTTATTTATTTATTTATTTATCTATCAATTAATATAATCATATTTTAGTGGTTTAGTGTTTTTTTTTTTTATAAAGATTATATGTGTATATGGGCGTGTATGTGTGTATATATATATATATATA
>JAUYWG010000064.1:1255319-1269532 GCA_034779775.1 Enteromius afrohamiltoni | reverse complement strand
GTGATGAGTCATTATATTTTTATTTATTTATTTATTTTTCTCTATATAATTTTTTATTATTGTTTTAGTTTTGGTTATTTAAGTTAAAATAAGAAATGCTGTCTTGGAAACTTTTTGAAGTCAATCAATCAACATAAATGAATTAGTACATAAATAAACAAATACTATTTTATTCCAGTGAATGTTGTCATTTTCACTTTAACTTTTGATAGACAAGAAAGCTCAGTTGTCTTATTATTAAAAAATAGTTAAAATATCAAATTTAAAATATGAATAATAATAATTCATAATTCAATTAATTTATATTAAATAGTCACAATATAAATAAAATTGTAATAATAAATAAAATAAAATATGAATAATAACTATGGCATGCGTAGTATGTGTCTGAAGGTGATGAGTGTGCTTGAGCTGATAATAAGTGTTCAGGACAAAACTGTTATTAAAAGCAGCACTAGAAGGTGTTTTCTAGCGTGAAGGCTGTAATGTCAGTCTGTGACGGAGCACTGGTAAACTACATCCTTAACTTTCCTTTATTACCAGAGCTCCAGCTTCTCATCACCTAATAAACCTCGAAGCCTCGTGGTTAACATACAGTCACCACACTCAAGACGTCTCTGCTTACATCCTTCAGACTGTCAGTGAGAGTGTGAGCTTCTGACCGAGCACAAACACAGAAGTGAGTCAGCAGATTCTGAGCATCACTGATATCACCAGTGAGACAGATGAAAGTGTCTTGACTGATTGGCTCGTGGCCTTCGAGGTTAATTATGACAGATGTAGAGGAGTGAGGGATAACCTGGACATCCTCTGGTCCACTAATGATCCAGGACAGGAGGGTATGGGGGGGGGGGGGGGGATCTAACCCAATCTTCCTGGACACAGCAGGACAAACCCTCCTTGGCCGCTGCAGAGCTATTTTTAACCTAATAACCCTTTTAAGTTGATGCATAAAATTACAGATTGCTGAATTAATTACATGCGATGGATGGCGCTTTCATACGCAAATGATGGCCTGTGTGTATCACTCATGAAGATATCTCCAGCCGTTTAACAATAGTGCGGTCATCCTTCAGAGTTAAAGTGCTCCAGGTGCCTTTGAGGATTGGAGAATATAAGGTGCTTTATGATATAGATGCGCTGCGTTTTTACTTAAAGTATGATATTACATATTACATAATATATGATACCATGATACCAGTGTCTTAAACACTTCCTTTTTAAAATGTTAGGATCAGAATGATAATGGACTAATGTATTCCTGAGTTTTCAACATCAGATAAATAAAAAGTAAAATAGACATTTCAGTTTATTTGAAATGTTTTTGTAATAATTTCATTAGTTCAATAGTTCAATGCATTGTGGAATAAAAAAAAAAGAATAGCAAAAAAGTAATACATGTTCACATAGCCTACAAAAAATATATATATATTTACGTATTAAATATATTTATATATAATATAACGTAAGAAGCATACAAAAATATATATATTTACATATTAAATATATTTATATATAATTTAACATAAGAATATACTGTAAATATATACATTTATATGCATGTGAAAATTTCCAAAATGTACGTGGTATATTTCATCATATATAAATATAAACCTAGTTAATTTTTAAAACTGCAGTTGGGTTTTTGTCTTTGACTAGATAAAAAAAAGCTAACTAAATAATAAAAGCATTATAACATAATAATAGACATGATTCTTGAAGAAAAGAACAACAACAACATCAAGAGTTATCAGTTTTTTTCCTAATAAACTGTTCATATACATATGCTTTATGAATGCTAAATGAATATGAAAGTCACTGTTCCTCATGAAAACTAGTAGGACAAACTGCAGTGAGATCATGACATGATTTGTGACATGATAGGAGTCCAGTGAGGGTTGTGCCTCTGATCGTCCCAGGCCTGAGAGCGATGCAGATGTGATCTGTGTGTGTTTCTCTGCTGGATCCTAGCATCGGTCCTGCTCTTCAGTGAACTAGATGTGTGTGTAAAGCTCTGAAAGCCTCGTGTTCACATCCTACGAGGAGCGAGCTGATTAAAGAGCTTCTCCAGCATATGGGACAAGATATTAGTTCACATGCGTGCCAGACGGATTGGATTCTTTCCTTTTTCATTTCTGTTAATAACAAACAGAGACAGACGCAGATACAGTGTGCTTCATCAGAGAGCAGAGCTGAAGCGGGAGGAGATGCTCTGCATTAGTCCACAAGTGGACCTGAGATGCAGGCTAAGGCTTTTGTTAATAAGCTTCAGTCTGAAATACATATTTTGTCAGTCTGCATGACTGAATGACTTCTGGCGGGCAGAAAAGGTGATTTTCTACATATATATATATATATATATATATATATATATTTCATTTTCACTTTTTTTAAAAATGTTAAATTAATGTTTAATTATATACTTTTACTAATAGTATTTTATTTTAAAACATTGAACTATTTTATGGTACATTCATGGTGGATTTTTTTTATTTTTATTATTATTAATATTATTTTTATATAATGTTGTGTTTATGAAGCTTTTTTGATACATTTTATGTCATTTTCTGAACGTGACACCACTTTCCTCATTTGTTTTAGTTAATTATCTATGATAACATTATAATTGTATTATACTTTTAGAATATTTGTATGTAGTTTTAATTATTAATATGGCACCTTTATGACTTTTTTTTTTTTTTTAATAACTTGACAGCTCCAGTCCTCATTCATTTTCACTTTGTTATTTAATGTTATTGTGTATTAATGTTATAACTTTACAAAAAGTGTTTATATTTTTATTTATTTATTTATTATTATTTTTTTGCATAGTGTTTTTACCCATATGGAGCGTATAATTTTTGTTTTTTTTTTTATAAAAAGAGGGAAAAGTACGTTATTCTCATAGATTTTCATGAGAAATGGTGGCATATTGTTCAGTTTTGAATACACTTAGGCTGGAATGTCCCTCACAAAGGAGGTCAGTCACTGGTTTGGCACTGCTTAGGTTATTCAGTAGCTTGTGCAGCGCTGGTTTGTTTGATTAAAGGTTTAGGAGGGTTATAAAGGATCCCTGGCTTCAGATGTGAATGAATGCTAACAGCGCCAGCTCTGGTTTGATTTACTTCCAGCTGCTATCCTGTACACCTCAAAACACCTGGAATCATTTCCAAGCGTATACTGGCGTTAAAACAATGTTTAAAGCACTCGTCTTTCAAGGGAAGGTAATAGATTTCTAATCGTTTTCTTACGATGTTGGAGGTTTATTTTGCTAAGCTAATGGTTTTGCTTCACGTCTCTCCTGCTGAAGATGGGCTGCTGAAGCGCTCCATTTAGAGTCTGAAAGCAGTCAGGAGTCTCAGCGTGCTGGAGATGGAGGGAAGATGTTTTTAGGAGAAGGCCCAAACCATCGGGCCCAGCTCAATGCATCATCTGAGAGCCGGAATGAGGACGGGAGAGACTGAAAGACAGCTATGTTTATACAGAGTGCCACCATATGTGACGTTCTTGTATATAGAAAACCAGTTTTTTAAGGTCTGCTGAAATGGTAAACATCAATTCCAGGAAGCTCTCGAGATCTTAAATGTGCCTGAACCTGTGTCACTGATTTCAGCTCTGTTTGTTTCTATAATCTCTATATGAGTTATATACTCTGCACTCAGAAATAAACATAAAGAAGCTATCACTGGGGCGGTACCTTTTGAAAAATCGCATGTTTGTACTTAAAGGGTCCATTTTGGTAACTTAAAGGTACGTATTTAAAAAAAAAACAGCTTTTGTACCTTTATCTCTGGGAGTATATGTGGCTAGTTTCATGCACTTTGAGCTATCAGTTTAATTCAATACGTTTAAAGTAAAAATAAATAAATAATAATAATATAATTCGTAAAAAAATAATACAATTTTAAAAATCAAAATAAATAGATAATAAATAGATAGAAAAGAATTAAATGAAAATGCATGCAATTAATTAAATTCAATTTATTTTATTCTATATTCTAGAATTAAAAACAAACAAAAAACCTGAGTGTTTGTATAATACAATTGTATATACTGTATATGACCAGCATACAAAAAAATTTGACATGACAATTTTAGTTTAGGTAAAATGTATAATAATAATAATAATAATAATAATAATAATTGAAATCCACAAGTTGTTACACAAAACTTGTATATTTAAAATATAAATTATATTAGATTATATTTTAAAAATGTATGAACCAAAATGTTATATATTTTCCAAAAATGTTATAATATTTAGAATCATGTAATAAAAGTTTTTTTTTGTAACCATATGAAAGCGAAATGTATATAAATATTTTATTTATTTATTTAATAATAATAAAGATAATAATAATAATGTATTGTATCATTTTTATCAAAATCGTATTCATGCATTAATTTTTTTGTGATCCTTCTTATATTTAATTGACCCATATTTTCAAACCAAACCTCGCTGTTGAACCTCGGTTCAGGGTCACTGTTCCTGAGGCCCTTAAACAGGCGTTCACTGACAGAATGAGCGGCCAGGGCCCGAGTCTCGCCTCACTAGCCAAACCTAAACATAGAACAGCAGCCATTGGAAAAATAATTACAGCTGTCCAAGCGGGAGGCCTGTTAAATGCTAGAGTTTGAGGGCTGTATTTTCAGCGTCGCAGCTGACTCATTTTCCATCAATGCCTGACGTGAGGGTCTTCGAGCGAGAAACGACGCGTTTACGCTATGCCAGCAAACAGAAAGGACTCTGCTCCGGAGAACTGTAGTGCTGCTGTCATTTCACGTTTGTTTATATATCATTTGCATGCTAATTGTGTTAGAGCGTGAGCACACCGACCCCTTGCGCTATACATTTCAATGAGACGCACACAGCTGGACTCACATTAATGCTTCATCTAGAGTTGATCTGAGAGATGTTATGTGCTGAGTGGTGCTATCATACATCACTGAAACTATTGCGCAGGCATGTGTGTGAAGCAGCCGTGCATGCTGCCATTTATCAAGGTTTATTGTTAGAGGTACACAGACTATTTTATCCAATCATGCAGGTGGCTTAGATAAGTTTTAGTACTTGGCAACTGTTTCAGGTTCTGTTCAATATGTTTCGCACGATTACACACACACACACACTCAAACATCACAAATTCACACGTACATGGGAATCAAAATTAGCTTTTTACCGCATGAGCCAGCTGAACATGAATTGAGAATGTTTACTGGCCATAAATATTTAATTGTCAATATTTAGTATTTAAGTAAGTACTACACGGGACATGAAAGTGTATTTGTAAAGTTATCGTTCAAAACTTAAGACTAATTATTTATTTATAAAATGAAATTATTTAATACAATTTTATTTAATTTAACTATTTTATTTCATTTCGTTTTTTTTTTTTCATTATACTTTTTAATTAGCAAAAAATATTGAAGAAAAGACCACACATAACATTAACGTTGGTAAATATAAATGTGTGTTGAGCAGTAAATCAGTATATTATTATGATTTCTGAAGATCATGTGACTCTAAAGACTGTATATTACAGAAAATTGGTTAAACTGTAATAATATTTTCTAGTACTGTTAAAACATTTTTGATCAAATAAACACAGTGTTGATGAGACTTCTTTAAAGACATAAAAAATATCTTAATTATCCCAGATTGGATGTCGTGTATTTTTCTTATTCAGTGTGAATATTTAGTCACAATAAGATGAGATTGCATTACAAAAACAGGTATATTACATTTTAGTTACTTCTGCACCAAATTTCCCTTTTAAATGAAGAGATTTCAGAAAAAAGAGTATTAAATAATTGTTTTAATTAATGCATAGGGAAAAAAACTATTTTGTCAAATGTCCCATTTCCATATGAAATTAGAAAAATTAAAATTTTAGAAAAATTAACGTTTTTTAATTTACTCTTCAACGCCACTTTTTACTCCCACACACAAATCCTTGACCCAAGCAGCCAAGCCCATTTGCTCCCATTGAGGCACTTCCAGAATTCCTCCTCTACAGGACTCCATAAGCAGGATTAATGTTTTCTATGCACTGGTGCATGTTTGAAGTGTGGGCCTGCTGTGTCTTTGTGAGGAACCCTTAACGAGAAACAAGTGGATTAAATGCATGAAAAGGTCATTAAGCAGACCAGTTGAGGGAGTTTGGGCTAGGATCTGAACGGACCGTGTTTAGTCTACAAGCTTTTGCTCTTCCTCCCTCTTGTTCTCCACCTCCTCCCACGACCACACAGGGAAGATAATGGGCCTCATATATGGGCCATCCATCAGTGCCTTAAACTACAGAAAGGAGTTATGTGCGCTCTCCCTCACTGTGTCACACACATACACATGCAGTGGGGAAAAAGAGGCAAACATGACCTCAAGAATTAAAAATGTGACGAATGCATGACAGATAATGTGTCTGACACCTCACTTTGCATCCAGGGGAGCCATTTATATTCCATATTATTTTAGCACACCTTTCCCCTTCCATCTGCAGATAAACACGCATTCGTCTTCAGCGAGGGATGTAAATTATAGAAGTGAATTAGGAGGGAAGGATTTATTGAGGAAAAAAGTGAGACAGCATATTTTCTCTGTCTGGCATGTTTTCTTTACTCTCTCTCTCTCTCTCTCTCTCTTCTTCTCCACCCCTAGGCAACTCCACGCGAGACGTGGGACCGTCGCTGGGTTTGAAGAAGTCCAGTTCCTTGGAGAGTCTCCAGACGGCTGTTGCCGAGGTGACGCTCAACGGAGACGTCTCGTTCCACAGGCCACGCCCCAGAATCGTCAGGGGGCGGGGCTGCAACGAGAGCTTCCGGGCGGCCATCGACAAGTCTTACGACAAGCCAGGAGTGACCCTGGTCAACCCCGATGAAGATGACGAGGGGATGGAGACGCGTACGTATTGGAGAGACATCATGTAGATTTACATTGAGCAAAGTATATCTTGAGTTATGTCCCAGTTTGCATTGTATCCATCCTAAATAGTATCCGGCATAAATGAGTATCTTAGAAAATTGGAAGTGCAATGGCTAATATTGGCCGTATAATTAAATGAATCAGCTAAAACTATTCATGATGCATCTCCAAATTCACTTTTGCATCACTAGACTCATTCAAGACCCTCATTTTTTGTATTAATCTTGAAATGAATTAGAGTCCAATTGTACCAGATGTGCTTAAATTACAACCAATCCTAGTTTTAATGTAAAGTGAAGTAAACGTATGCATTAAACGCACACAGATTATGACTGAAAGCATTGCGTTATGCATAGTCTAGCAAATGGCACATAAAATGCTTCAGAGCATAATCGCAGTGGGTTTGCATGAACAAAAAATGCAGCGGTCTATTCTGATAATATTTTAGTCCAGCCCCTGCTTCGTCATCTGCTTTCTTAACCTCATGTTTTCTCTTTATATTGAAAATGGCAACTCATGTAATCACAGCTATTACCATAATTGCGCAGACACAGTAAAGGCGATCTGACACAATATCAATGGCAATTTCATCAGTTGTCTCGCACAATGACTGGCCCAGAATATTACGAGATCCCCGTCAATTGAGGTTCACTTTATAGACAGCGCTCAGTAGAGAAACAAGGTCTGATGAGGACGTCTTGTGTTATTCTGAAGATTAGAATAGCAGAAGAGATCCTTGCGCTGTAAGTAGGTCAGGCCTTCCCTCAAAGACCCTAAAGGAAATAAACAGCCAATGTGTATAACTTTCACTATTCATTGCGCCCATGACCAAATGAATTTCTAGACGTCCTCACTGGGCATTTTTCTCTAATGGTTTTAAAGGATTTTTTTTCTATGCGCGCAGACTAAATGCGTTTGGGTTCATTTTTACGGTTCATTGATTGCTTGCAGCAGCGATTTGTATTCTTTTCATATTTTAGATTGGTTCATTTATTAACCCATTTTAAAATATTTTATTGCCAAGGTTTCTTGCACTAAAGGCATTTTTTTTTTTTCCCCTGGCATGATAAGCAAGGAATCAAATTAAAATATGCATACCGTACTTGTCAAGCATTATGGTTTTTAAAACAGTAACAATTTAAAATGTTATTGCAATTTAAAATACTGCAAATATTTACTATGTATGTCAAAATAAATCTTTCAGCGTCATTACTTCAGTCTTCAGAGTCACGTGATTATTCAGAATATGCTGATTTGCTGCTCAAGAAACATTTAAGATTATTACGATACCATTTTAGAGGAAAAAACATGATTTGATCAAATGAACACCAGCTCCTTGAGCAGAAGAGACTTCATTAAAAACATTTTTTGACAAGTACTGAACTAGTAGTGATAAAACATATATAGTTTCACACAGTTTGCCTGCAATCTGAGTTCAGTAATACAGTGTTAGTCCCTAGTGCTTTTTTATTCAATTATTATTATTTTTTTTTCTCAAACGAGTTTATGAAGTCTGTCCGACAGACCTGTCTATTTAATAACACCTGTCAGGGGGAAAATCACGCCATCCCTTTGTTCTCTATTAAAAGAATCCATTAAATGCAGGCAGAATTTTTTTTTCAAAAGAGTCAAATTATTCCCACAATCGCTTTGTTCTTGTAAGCTGTGTCCACACTGAGCTAAATACTGTCTTATCTCTACGGCGGAGCAATAGAGGGCAAACGCGTGAGATTCGGCAGTAGAAGCATACTGCATTCCCATATTCAAATAACTCTGTTTTTCAATTTAGATAAGAGGAACCTGCCTGTGCCTGTCACCGAGGTTAATAGTCAAAAGTTGACAGATAAGGGCAGGCTTTTTCTTTTCACACAGACACTTTTATTTACATAAAATGTGAATTTGGCATCACCCGAGGAAAAATGTGTCACTGGGAGATATCCAGCCGAGAAAATGAGTTGGGCTGTGTTTCGTTGTGTTTTATGTTTTTAAATATCAGACTTAAATGCGCTCGGCTCTTTTTCCCACCGGGTTTTTTAGCCAGAGTGCCAATTTCAAGACTCCATTAGAAGTGATCGGCGTTCTAAAGGAGAAATGAATACCGTGAGACGTCAAAAGGAGACGACTAATGATGCCTTTTGATTGCGGTGTCAAAACATTTACCACTCAGTCCTGTGTAGCTGAAATTTGCCGTTAATTACCGTAATTCGTTCCTTTTTACATTTCAGTCAACAATTAGCAGAACTGTAACTTACTGTGATAACCATTTTAATGAAAAGGCCATTGATCGGTGATGTCGCTGCTGTATTGACTGCTACTCTATAGGCACGGATCTGCTTTTTCAACTTAATAGGGATGGTTATAAATAAGAGCCCTGTCCAATGCATTATTGCCTGTGTTATTGGTTGCACTTTAGACTTTCGGCTAATTATGGATCTGTTTTCATTTGGTATTAAGAAGTGTTTTTGTCCATCCTTCAAAGAAATCAGGAAAGTGGTTGAAAGACGAAGGGAACATATTAAAGCAACAGGTGCAAACAGTCCACATGTGATCTGATCAAGCAAAAGCCGATGAGCTGGGTATCGTTTAAAAAAATTAGATACCACTACCGATAGCTTGAGTTACTGAACAATTTTATGAAATCAGTTTTAACAAAATTACATTGTCTCAAAAAACATTTTCAGCTTGTTTACATTTCTACAGACTCGTCAAAAAAATATATCCAACACAATGAATCAGTGCTAATTAGTTTTAATAAAGTTCCAATAGTTTTTGAGTTTACACATCTGTTGTGCTACCTTTACATGAGTGCGTTATTATTTATTCTTACAGTAACCTTATCATTTTTTCCCTCTGAATATTTTTAAGGGCGTAAAATTACAGTCAAGTTAAGGCAATTCATTGCAGTCGTGTAAGTGATATGAGTAACATCTGACCACTTCTGGTCAAACACACAGCTAGTGCTGCAGTCTCACTCACTCACTGACGTTGAAGAGATTAACCCTTTAGGTATCGAAATCGGGTACCAAACGATGAGATGTTTTTCAGTACTCAGTTGTATCGAGGCCATTCGGTCGGTATCTAAAAAACTCGATACCCAGCCCTAGTGGTAAATAAGGCTAATAAATAATTTTGCAATTACCTGTCAACAAACCATCATTCATTTGCGGCTACATGCAAACTGTTTCTCATTAGACTCTTCGGTTCGGGTTAGTAAAAGAAGTTGGAAAAACATTGGTTTAAAACCAACCCAATTTGGGTCATTTTTAACCCCAGGTATAGTACAGAACACATTTTGCATTAATTCTGCCTTTTCATTTAACCCATCAGAGTGGGTGGATTCTTGTTACATCTTTAATTTCATACAGGAATTAATTCATGTTTACAGATTACGTAAATCCTCTAAACTTTTGCAAAATGCTTCACACAACCACTCACTCAAAAAAATTGTTGCTTACAGTGAAGCAACAATTTCACATAGATCCTACCTCATTCTATGGCGTTAACACAACGCAAAGAGTTTGCATAAATTCAACAAAATCCATTCATGGAAATAAAACACAACTTGGTTTGTGTGGAAACAGGATGCATGATTACATAAGTGAGTTTAGTTCAAAGAGTGATTTTTTAGCAGGATAAAGTGTTTTATTATTTAAAGCTTTGTTTACAATATGTAGGCTTATTTAAGAAACATTAGACATAAACTTTAAACATTAAACAGAAGACCATCCCCCTTCCTTCAAAAAGATCTTAAGGTACATTTTTAAAACTCTACTTCTACAAAATGATCAGTCTTTAATTAAAGAAGATTCATAATTGCATTTATTTTCTTCCTTGATTTAACAAGATTGCAAATGATAAATATATAATGCTTTTAATATTTTCATGCATTGCATCTGACATGTTTCCTCTCTGATACTCTCTGGGCTTAACAAAAGTTATTTCCGAGATGATTTGAGCACTGTTACTTCTAGTCAGTAAAATGTCTAAAGTGGACTATCTAAATAAAATGTCACCTTTCATTTCGTCTCTTGAGAGTCAATCTTTCTGAAGGCAAAAATAAAACTAACCAGAACCATTTCCAGGACATCATCACGATCGAGATGTAGAAATGTCCACAATGGCTAATTTCAGACTAGTTTTAATAGCTGCATCTGAGCTCGGTCACTTTTGCTCTCAGCCATCCGATAAGCAGCCAGCAAGGGGGGAAAAAAAAGGATGAGAAATGATACCCCAATAAACGTTATTATCATCTCTTCAGCTGAAAAAGAATTCTGTAATAGTTCAGTGCAATGATTTTACAAACTCCTCGTCTTATGCTGCTCCACTCGGGTATTGTTTCAGGAGATGGCAGGATGACAGAAAACACAGAAAGTGAATAAAACAAAAGGAGCATTAAAGAGCACGGATATTTCCGTGACGGTCCCCTGCTTTCATGAGACCTTTCTTCCACTTCTCACTCGCGTCAGAGATTTGTTGGTTATTAATAAGCTCTAATCACACAGGCATCTGTCTCCAGCGCCACGTCTCCGCCGTTACGTCGCTCTATTCAAAAGCACTTTGCTTTTAGTGCCCTCTAATTTTTTCCTCCTTTCCAAGCGTTTTTAAACTTACAATTAGTGACAAATTAATCACGTCCAGACCATCAGGAATGGAGACAGTAGCTGTAATCAGACGCTTGCTGAAATGGAAATGAGCAATATCAGCCAGCTGCGGTCCCTTATGATTATACTGATATGCGACGTATCATGAAGATAGGTGGTGTAGAATGAATTAGCATTGCAAACGATACTTCAAAATAAAATGTTCCCACAGAGAGTCGCTCGCTTTTCCAAAACAGCATCAAAGTACTTGCATTAATATATCATTAATGAAATACATCATCCCGTTGACTGGAATCCATAAAATCAACGTTACAAAATTCATGGGCTATAAGATGCTAAGAGTGCTCTGAGAATATGATCCTCCTTCGGCTTGTCCATTAGAAGAGATGAACTCTTTGTCTTCCAAGTAAACATCTTAACAGTGTGGTGACGTGATAAAATAAAGGGTCAGCAACACAATTCACAGAAAGAGTTATTCTGAAGCACACTCAGCAGTGTTGGGGAAGGTTACTTTTAAAAGGAATGTGTTACAATATTGCATTACTTCCTAAAAAACAACTAATTGTGTTGCTTGTTATGGAAAGTAATGCGTCACAGTACATTACCTTTTAAATCTGTGTCTTTACCTTATTTAAAAAAATGGTAACACTTTTTAACTACGAGTTCCCTCAATAAATTCCTCATTTTCTGCTTATTAATAGTTGGTAAGGTAGTTAGGCATTGGGTAGGGTTATGGATGTGGAATAAAGTCATGGCATTAGTACTCTATCTGCTTTATTAGCACTAATTAATGGACAGTAGTTTAGTGGTACGCATGCTAATAGGCAACTAATAGGTGTAACTATACAAAGTATATCTTTGTTATTTAACATTGAAATATTTCAGGTTTGCATACTATTCTAAGTTTGCTTTTCACAATTTGTAATCATTTTGAGGAATACTGAATAAATGTTTTGTGTGTGTGAATTCGATTAATAAACGCATGCTCACATATAGTCTTGTTCTACAGTAACATACAATTTGCACGCAACACTTCTGCATTTACTCCTGATTTCTCACTTGGCAACCGTAGAGTCGTCAATCAATACAAAGTAGCTTCTGTTACTTATTTGAAAAACAAAACGCAGTGGAAAAGCACCACTTGTGGTCTGTGTGGGTCCTAATACCCCACTATAGTGATGCTGCACACCTGGTGGTGGTTGAGAAGAGACCCCCCTCCCCCTCATGATAAAGTGCTATATTAATGCATCATTCTTTCATTCTAATTCTTTACTGCACATTTTTAGTAAAACCGGCCAGAGCTGTTTTAACTGCCCCTCAGTCTGCCCCTTTCTAAAGCACACAGTCAAAGCCCAGGGCCTTTATATTCTGACTGCATGATGTCTAGACCTCGACTTTACAGTAATCGATGGCCAAAAACTGCAGTATTTGAGACGGACTGTATATGTGGTACTTCTGATACTCGGTGAGCAGAAGACGGGCCTCTTCTGGTGCACTTTAGCCTTTTGAACTTCTAAGTTCACTTTCTCTGTTAGTTTTATTGGGTCAGTGAGGAATAACGCTAATAGGCTTCCTTCACTGCTCCTGGGCAACCAAATTTGAGACTGCCGAACTGTGGTAGGAAGATGTGACCCTTTAGAAGCAAAAAGATAATGGGGTTCCTTCTGACTGAGTAACCTCTGAGGTAAAAGTCTGCTAAGGAAAAAATGAAAAGAGATTCAGGCAAGATGAGGAGCTCATGAGCCTCGGTTAGATATAGCTGGACTTCAAAACAAGGTCTCATTAAGATGTTTTATTAAGTCAATGTTCAAAGGAGTCAGACCATTGAAGGACATTAGCCCAAATTCCCTATCAGTGAAACTATGGTATCAGCTGAGCTACAGTTAAAACCAAATGTCTAGAAAAGCATTTTATTTCCTAGTGAAACTTGCAAAGCAGACACTATGATTCTATTTTTTACTTATATGGTTTTAAGTTAAGTTTACAGTTAAATACCATAATCTCATTAACTGATATAATGTTAATGTACTGTACCAACCTATTAAAGTACTGAAGTCTGTTTTGTATCTTTTGAATATTTTACTGTTTTTGTATATTTTACTGTTAAAATCACAGTATTTATTCTCTTCACCTTCTCAGTGGAAGAAGATACAGAGGAGAGCTCTCGATCAGGCCGCGACTCCGTTTCCACAGCCACGGACCTCACCCTCCCACCCTCCAACACTGAGAAACAGCTGAACGGAGGACGCACCAAAGAGGACCAAAAGAAGGAGCGAGGAGGGAAGGACAAGAAAGACAAGAGCAAAGCTAAGAAAGGCGTGCTGAAGGGCCTGGGTGACATGTTCAGGTAGAGTAAACGGCCTTAAGAGCCCAAATTTGTTTGTTTTTTTCAGCTAATGCTGACATAATATAAGCATTTGGGACTCTCTGTTTTATTTAATTTAATTTCATTACATTTTTTGAGTTGAGTTAAAATGAGTTGACAGTTTTTTAACAAATAAGTCGTGTAAGTCACTATAAATTACTTTACTTTATTGGAAATGTTAGTACTTACCTGGCAATTCAATCACCAAAATATAAAGTATGTAATAATAAAAACAAAATTGTTGAACACTGTTATTAATTTAATTTAATTTAATTTAATTTAATTTAATTTAATTTAATTTAATTTAATTTAATTTAATTTAATTTAA
>JAUYWG010000064.1:1239019-1250463 GCA_034779775.1 Enteromius afrohamiltoni | reverse complement strand
CTCTCTATATATATATATATATAGAGAGAGAGAGAGAGAGAGAGAGATATCTCTCTATATATCTATATTAATTTTAAGCTGAACAGTACCTTTAGCTGTCAGAGGAGGCAGATGCATTCATTGGCCTCAAAGATATGGGTGGCTTGAGTAATATGTGCTGGAAGAGTGGAGAAATAAGGGATGCAAGCAGAAGTAAAAGACATAAACGAGTGCATCGGAGTGAACTGGGGCACAGGGAGGAGGAGCGCTACAACCACTCCTGTTTTCACGCAACTGGTCACGGCAACTTTGGCTCAAGGGAAGACATGCCTCTACGGCTTGCATTAGTGGACACTATTAATAGGATATAATTGCTAATTCTGATGCCCTCTCACATTGAATTAGTCCATCCAGACCCTTCCCCCTTCACTGACCTTCAAACCTCCATGTAGCTCCATCCTGAACTCCCATCGCAACCTCCAGCCTGGAGCGACAGCATGGGGCCTCAGGGACCTCAGAGGTCTGAAGGGGGAAGAGTGCAGATGCCTCCCCCCAACCATCTTTGTAATTTTCCCTTGATGAGTGAACATGTTGCTTAGGAGGATTGTGTGTAGTGGTACCTTTCAACACATGGGGCTTAGATGCATGATGTAGGCGTTTATATGCTTTTCCGTTTGCACAGCCTGATCCCTCAAATTGTTCCAAAGTAGTACGCTCTCACTCGTTAGTTTAACATAAACACAGAACGCTTTACCATGAAGAGGTAATTATAGAAACACTGGAGAACAGCACACCAGTTACGTTCACCATAATCAACCTCAGTCACAGATAAATGAAGCTGCCGTATGTAATGACTGAAACTTTCATAGATGTGAGCTGTGGAAAGTGCTCATAAAATCTGCAGTTGTTTGTCTAGATATTTCTGAAAGGACACATAAACAGTGTTAATTTTTACACCGTTTTGGGTTGAAGTCTTTTGATGTCTTTTCACAAATATAGTTTTACCCTCTATTACTCCTCTCATCATGAAAAATTATAGATTTTTAAAAAAACTTTATTTTAGTTGCCAGGTTATTATGCTCTGCATTTAACCCATCCAAGTACGCACACACAGCAGTAAACACACAGGTCTCAACCCTAACCTCAGTCGTGGCATTGAAGGTGGAGAGAGCCCTGGTTATTCACTCCCACCAGCTATAATCCCTGCTGGACCTGGGACTCGAACCCACAACCTTTGGGTTACAGGTTCAACGCCTTCCATTAGGCCGTAAATTGTAACACTAAATAGTATTTATTCAATAGTTATACAAAATTGTGAAAAATTATGACATTTGTATGACATATGTATTTCCCCAAACATTATTATTATTTGTTTGTTTTTTGTTTTTTTCAATAAAAAACTAAAAAAATTAAATATGATAAATAAATTAGGGCCATTTAACTTAATTACGTTTGTGATTTTTGTTTGTGTGTTCACACATTTGTATAATAATACATAACAATAACCTTTATCAAGTTTTACGCAATACAAAGTAAGAAAGCATGAGAAACCAAATATTCAAACATTTTATATATGTATTTCAACCTCACAATTTACCAAAAATATTTTAAAAAGTTCTTGTGAAAATATGTACTACTAACCGGATTTATCCAGTGATTAATTCATGCGCATCTCGTCAGTTATTATTTTTTAACTCAGTAAAAAGTGTCTAAATGTAAAAATATTAAGCGTTTTTATATATTTTCAGTTTCCTAATTTCTGCAAAACTAGCTGCCAACTAGTAGTTTCTCTGCAACATAGTCAAAGAATTGGCCACTTCACTTACAGAGCGCGACTGAACAGGAAGTCAGACACCGAGGACTTGAGATATTGCAAAGTGATCACTTGTCAAAATGCCAGCACCTCGGTTGGTGCCGCCCATCTGTCTCCTCTATATGACAGAGGTGTTGTTTGTGTCATGACCTCCTGAAATGAAAAGAAATTAAAACAAAAGAAGTGAGATTGTCCCTCAGTAGGCTTAACACGGGGCTGTGTAAATATCATATCTCTCTTAAAATAGTCCTCGCCGTGGTGGTCTGAACTGATTCATCGACAGGCTTCCTTCAGGGGTCACGGAGGGAGATATTCTCACCTCTATCCCACCATTCCATTATCCACCTGCCAATCAAACAGCCTCCGCTCACAGCAGGGTGCACAGGGGTATAACCAGAGCCGCCTTCCAGAAGATGAGCTCCCGGAGACCCAGTAAAATAAATAAAGTCATTGATATAACAGAGATTGCCATTAAATATGGATGGAATTTAATTTAAAAGCTTTTATTAAGCATGCGTTGTACCATGCATGGAGAGATTGCTCGTCATTGTGCGTTTTAAAATGAGAGATTTAGCCAAGTTGGGTGCAATGGGAGGCCCGCTCTGTTCAAACCTCATCATACACCACTGGCTGCCCATCACAGAACTACCTGGTGCAACTGCATTTGGAGCTATCATGTCTTTGCTTCCGGTTTCCAGTCCCTTTGGGTCAACAAGGCACTAAGGGAGGCAACATAAGGCAGTTAATTGAATTTGAAACCTGGGCAAAGTTGAAACCAAACACCGGTGTATCTCTCAAATTTGTAAAGGCTTTGTCAGAGAGGCAGGACTTGGACACCACAGGGTTTGTTCAGGCATATTTGCACTCTCAGGTTTGAATAAGAGCCTAAAACACAATTATTCCTGTGATCAACAGACTGCTTCGTTTCTAAGAGCTCTGATCTGCTGAAGTTACGTTGAGAATCACTTTGTTTTGATCAGTGTAAAAGCACTGCACTTTTTGCTTTGTGAGTTGCGTCCCTCGGGACGATGATAATCTTAACAAGACAACAAAACCAGCTTGTGAGAGCTTTTATTATCGGACAAGATCCGGAGACGGCGTAAGATGAAGCCAGAAAGAACAAATTAGTTTGAGTTTCAGCTTGCTGACTCTGATAACAAGTCTGATAACACTAGCCATTTAACAGTTTATGGAGATGAGCAAGTGACCACTACATTCACGAGAATGGAAGGGCAACAAATGAGGGAGAATGTTTATCTTGAGTTACTGCAGTGAAGTGCCAATAAGACGTCTTTGTACTCTCAACTTGTGATGGATAGCATAACATTTCATGAGAGATTGCAAGCGCTGTCAAAAACACTCCATTAGAGAGATGCAAAAGTGCTGCACTTGAACATGTCCTTTCATTCACAAGACAAGTATGTGTGTTTCTGAGCATGTCTAATGAAACCTTAGTGGGGTTTATCATTATCAGAAGAGTTTTGAGAACCGAGAGCTTATAGTGTTTCTGATGTTGCGTCATAAACATGTCTTGTCCGCTTGAAAAGGAAAATGGGTTCTCGACTGCATGGTAATTACACAACCACAAAATTAAAACCTTGAAAGACCACGACCTCAGACACTGAGCCGAACTAAGGAAGCTGATATGAATGTGGGGGAGTTGAACAGGTACGATAAGGCAAGTGAAAATAATTATGTAGATAATGTAAATGAAGTGGTCAGAAAAGAGCCCAGCTATAGGGATGCCAGTAATGAGACACAGAAAGTGAGTCAGAGAATTACAAAAACAGTACAGGGAATAATGTCAGGAGGGAAGCGAGATGATGAGGCAGATGCAGTGTCAGAGGTTGCTGATGAGAGAATGATACAGTATATAATAAACACTAGTTGAGTGTGCCAGTAGTTGAAATCTGTACTCAGTAGAGGAAGGAGGTTGGACATTTTCCCTTTAGAGTTTTAACAAATGTGTTGATGTGTTGTTGAGAAGTTTTGACTTCAGGAACCAATTCATGCAATAAGAACAGTTTTTAAAAGAGATGCTAACTAGGTGAAAGGTGTTTTGCCCTTGTAGGCTATTAGGACTGGGACAAAATATCGATATGGCGATATATCACAATATTTGGACTCACAATTGATTCTCGATGCGCTCTTTTCTTTAATTTAATTTATTAGCGCAGATGTACAGATTTCTTTACTTGTTGAGCCGCTACTTGAGGCGTCAGTTAGGGGGCTAGAATGACAGTAAAGTGGGCGGAATACAACAAGCGAAGAAGAAATATCAAGTGGGACAAAAGGATAGAACAAGGCGAGGAATGCGAGAACTTACGAGATGCAGTCACCAGCAAGTTTAAAATGAAAAGTGTGGACTTGCTTTGAATTTTATAGTGTGGATGGGACAAAGCTGGACAAAGTCTTTGCGTTATGCAAGAACTGCCTCACACAGGCAATACAACGAACATGCACAGCCACTTGCTTCGGCACCACCCTGAGCTAACGGAAAAAGTTCTAAGTTAAGCTTGTTTGTTTTATGTTACACTAAAACAGTGTCTGTCACTTAAAAACTTGCACTTGCAGATCTGTTTTCATTGATTTTGCACTATACCTGTCAAGGAAACTTTTAGCTCAGGGTGGTGCCGAAAAAAAGCCATTGATTGTGTTTCAGTAATGGAGCAAAATAAAGTTGTATAATGTATATAAATATGTGTGTGTGTTTTTTTTTTTTTTTTTTTCTTTTTAACTTTAAATATTGTGATATATCGTAGGTTATCATGCGCACTATATTGATAATCTTAGTATCGTGTTATCGTAATAGTATCGGGAGCCGTGTATCGTATTGCATCGTATCGTGAGGTACTGTGATTCCCAGCCCTATTGGCTATGTGCCATAGCTACCCTCGTTAGTTACCATAACCACGTATTGCAGTGTTTCCAAGTCCGTAGTTTACCTGCATAGTAAGGCTACTCTAATGCTATTTCCGCAGTATGTTTTTCATGTCCGTGGGTTGAAGGAACCCCAATAACAAGATGTTTAGCCCCTGCAATGCAACTTTTATCAGAGGAACTCTACCAAAGAACTTGTATTTTACTTAACTGGAAGACGATTTTTATTATGAATCCCCCCTAACAAGTGATTGGGTTAGGTTTCGGCTACTTTTGAGTGGCATTTTGGTGGGTTTTGCTGTGAAAACCTGGCAACCCTGAGTCATTGGACCACACCCACTCCTTGTTAGTTTCCATAGTAACTCATTGGTTCCTTGTGTTTACCTGTGTATTGATAGCCCTTGTGTTTTGCTCTTTGTCTGTCCTTGTTTTGATTTTAAACTGCCTACATTTAGATCCATATCCCTTGCCTACTCTACCTCCTCCAGCTCATAACACAGTTTATCCCTGTATTCATAAATTATTTCTTTCTAAATGATTCCACAGTGTAATGAGCTATTTAATGTTTATTTAGAATTATGTTGCCTCTTTTACAATAAACAACTTGCAAGAGGTAGAGGTTAAACACATCCACAGAGCTCCATCTGAGAAGAAATGGCATTCTTGTGAGAAGATCAGGAGGTCTCTCATCTATTTATATTCTGCAGAGAACTTTAGATGGCAAGAGCAGAACTGCAATTTTGCAAAACCTTTAACCAAAGGTTGAAGTACAGAATTAGACTGGCTGGGCAAAAGTACATTGACAGTCCTTTAGCAGATCTGCTTTGGCTGATCTCCAGAGACAGATGTTGGTGTTGATCATGCTGAGGTGCTGCAGGAATGTGTTTGGATGAGATCCATTCCCAAGATTTGGCAACAGAAAGTTCTGACACAGCTATGAATACTTTTAAAATCCTGGAGACCTGTTGTATGGGGGATTGTCATGGAGGGATTTCAACGTCTATGTTATGAATGGTTATATAGGAGTGCAGTTATATTAGAGTATTTCCTCAGAGAGATAATCAAGATTTAATTCAGGGCTTCCGTCTTTTTTGAGGGGAAATATTAATTGGACTTTTAATGGGAGCTGGGATGGGATCATTGTTCGTCTGCAATGAATATTGAAACACTTGCTTTGGCAGGACTAGCATTATTCTACAGATCAAGGCTGCAACCATGAAAAGTAACTTTGAAGAAGATCTATTGCTACACAACACAGCCTTGGGTCTGTAGCCAGCTACCTTGAAGGAGGTACTGTTTGCTGTAAGAATAGCCAAACATTTCCACTTGTTACCTATAGAAGGGTAGATATCTGCTGAGAACTTGGCAAAGGGCCACACACTTGGCACAGAGACTGCTGACTGAGGTTTTACCACCTGCCTTCAGACTCACAGGTTTCAGAGACAGATGAGGGCATCTATTGACTGACACTAAAGGAGATGACAGCCCTGCCCTCCTTAAGGACACCACACCACTCCAGCCTATTAAGCTTTTGTCTTCACAAGACATCAAGGCAAGTGATGTCTTGTTAGGTCAAATGCTGTGTGTTTGTTAGAAACAAATTTATTAAGACATTTTAACTTTTGTTTTATCTCTTCTGGCCAACATATGAGCCCATGATCCATAATAAAACCCGCAGATTTGCATTGTACTATTTTCCATGTAAAAAAGTGCACTCTCGGAAATAAAGGTCACGGGAACAGTACTTTTTTCAAAAGGGACACTTGTACCTATTAGTTTCTAATGTGTACATGTTAAGTACTAATGTGTACCTTTAAGGTACCAAAATGGATCTAGATTTAGGTACAAACACGTACCTTTTGAAAATCTACCACTCCAGTGAATAACTTTATTTCTGAGAATGTGTTAGATTTGCACTGATTAACCCTCTGGAGTCCGAGGTGATTTTGGGGATGCTCTGATATTTGTGGTTATTTCAGCTATTTCAGCTGCTCCTCTATGTGTTACCTGATGAACTGAAGTGGTGTGGATTATTGTGATGTTTTTATCGACTGTTCGGCACCCATTCACTGCAAATAGTCATGCAATGATATATTGTTTCCCATCACTGTACTTACAGGTAAACCAAGAGTACACATTTTAGACCTTTTTCTAAATAAACACCTGATTCAAGTCATCAGCTTGTTCATTTATAGACCGTGAGAAAGGAGACATCAAACTAACATTATGAGGTGGTTTGAATATTTATTTAGGTAGGTGGTTGTTTGGTGTAGAGCACTAGATGTGTGTGTGTGTGTGATGCCATTTTGAGTAGCATGAACAATAATGGGTTCTTAATAGTTAAAAGCATCTTTATTTCATTTCTTTTCTTCTCCACATTTAATTTTGTTGTCTCTCTTTTTCTGTCAGACCATTTTTAGTGTCTCGTGTGATGAAAAATGAATAAAGAAGATACATAGCTTTCACACTGATGATTTGATACCAATCAGAGTGGAATTATATGTATCATTTCTTTCAAAGGAAGGCAATTACGATCAAACTCGCCATTCAATCTTTCCTGTCAGGTACATGTTTTCGATTCTACGGTAAATGACGAATTCCTTTTCTTTTTGTCCCCTCCTCCCTTCTGTTGTTCCCAGGCTGATGATGCCTTAAGTGCTAGTTGTTCAACTCGTTTGTCTTCAGGAGGTTGTAATTGGGCATTTCTATGGCACTAGGGAGACAATGAAAAGAAAGAGCTGGAAAGGACAGGACAGAAGTGAGGGAGGGGGGGGGAGAGAAGGAAAGTCGCTGATGGTTTGGTGATTGTACAAGGTTGCACGAAGGAGAAAAACAACATGCATGCATACAAGCACCGGCATATTTCAGCTGTTTGTTGTTGTTTTTTTTTAGTTCCTATATTCAACTATTTTGCTGTTGTTGTTGCTCATACATAACTAAATTGACATATAATTGCACAACATATTTCCTGGGCACAAAATATGTATTTTCTTGTCACAGTTATATGCTGTATTTAGAGGCACAGGCATGGCCCATCATTAAAATGTGCTTCAGAGGTAAGCAAACCTTCCTCCACCTGTCTTGCCCTGAGGCTGTGTGTGTGTGTGAGAGAGAGAGAGAGAGAGTCTGTGATCAGACTGTCCCATTGAGTATGCGCTGTGAGGTGGCATATCTAGGTCACACACGCTGGCACATTACTCCTGTGGGAGCTTTCTTCTGCTTCCCTTTCTCTGTCTTGTGTTCATGTCATGGATTGTCTCCGCTTTCTGAGGTCACACAGGAAGTATTGTGTATGTCGAAAAGGGTGCTATTGTGATCCCACTCAATTAATTTAGACACATTTATCACACAAACACACACACAAACTCTTTCCAAACACAAAATGTCTGTGTTCCTGTTGAATAAGAACATGAATAAATAGTATTCCACTCTAAGTGGATCACAATGTACTTAATACAGTGTACTAAGGAATACTGAAAGAGTTTGCATTTTGGGTTGCATTTTGAGTTCTGTCCAATGATTAATCGTTGTCTTTTGGCCTGTTTCTGAGTGTGTGATGAGTGCTGGGTTAGGTGTCAGATCCAGACGCTCATCTGGACGGAGTTACAGAGCTAAGAGAGAAGGGTCGAGAAGCCAACAATATGTTAAAATCATGTTCTGTGTCGACGTAGTGCAAAAGCTAATGACTCCCTCAGAGAAGCTGACAGTGGCGTACGCTTCCGTCCATGACATTCAACACGTGCACTTCCCATAAGCATCCATGTTTGATCATTTTGGGTTTTTTTATGCACTGTGGCATATCATTATTGCAGTATTTGCAAAGCAGCACCTCTTTGAATTCCTTCCCCCTCGTCTTTCTTCAATTCATTTATCTTGAGCATACACACAGTACTAAAACACCCCAGGAAACTAACATAAACAGTCTAACCAGCAATGATTAAATAGTTCTGATAATTGCGTGCAATATCGGGATTGGTTTTCTTTCATGCATTTATTTATATTTTTTCAAGTGCATTTTTATTTTATTTTTACACACTTTAGTTTGACCACTGCGCTTGGTAGTCTACATGTTTCACGCCTCTCTTGTTTTCCTGCCTTGCAAACAATGGCACATCCTCTTGGAAATGCAAATTTAGTTCTGTTCTCCTTTTTTGTGCCCAATATCCCTTCAATCTATTTGGCCTCTGGGGATTCCTGTAAATTGGTTAAAGCTGTATATATTTATGATGTCCATACACATGTACACACACACACACAGAGGATGTGTAAAATAACAGATTCCAGCAGTGATATCATGAATATATTCATTAAGTGCCCTTCACAGATAGCAGGACGCTCCCCATGACCCTCTGCACCGAGACCTTTTCATTTTTTGTAATTCAGACCACAGAAATAACAACGCTTGGATGCCAACTTGCTTCTTGAGTGTGTGTGTGTGATCCAAAGTGTCCGTCAATCTTACATCTTCTTTGCCAAGGAGGAGCCTTGAGGCTGGAACATCTTCATTTGCTGTTAAAAAGTGCCATCTTTTTTCTCGCACCTACTGTGACGCGGGGTTTGTGAGCGGACGGTGTGTGGCGTTAGAGGTCAGGGATAATGAGGTCCGTGGGGACCGGCGTAATCGGCAGCTTTGGCACAGAACATAGCTATAAACAACAGAGCTTGTCGCCTGGGCAACGCCGGCGGTGCAGCGACTCGGGCGTAAAATAATGATGTTCCCATTAACATGGGCTAAGTACTGAAGGCTAGGGAAATTTGGAGAGGCACTTGATACTCCTGCACTTTCCTTCATTCGTTTTGTCTCTCTCCTCATAATTAGATATTACCAGCCGTCTTTAAAAGGCTGACTGTGATTTCTGCCTTTCTTTGCCCTTGAGTGAACATCCTCTGCTTGCTTCTGAACACAAGAGGAACGGGAGGAGCTTTCTCTTCTTCTCCACCCTAACGAGGAGATTTTAAAATTGCATCCGGCTGTGGAGACGTGGAGAAGATTTTACTTTCTCTAAAAGTTTGGGTGAATGTCATCTTAAGACTTAATGAGCATAGACATGTAAAAACAATATATATATATATATATATATATATATATATATAAAAAAAAAAAAAAAAAAAAAAAAATGTTCTGTCTTATTTCAGCGGTGTATTGTCTTACATGATAGTCGATGCTGTAGTAAGGTGTGCTCGGTCCGGTAACGCTCTCAGACTGATTTCTTCATGGCAGCTCTGTTATAGCTCTGTGTTTCCTGACTCCGTTTTGTCTGACCTTCTGATCTTTAGCTGCTTAACGACCTGCTCATTTACTGCAGGAACAACATAAGGCAAGACTCTTATGGCATTCACTTCTTGAAGTGTTTGAGAACACAGCTTGCTATAAGCATTACCGGCATTTTCAGCCATTGTCTTCTTAATGTCTCCTCTTTGGCCTTTATAACAGAGTCATGTCCTGGTGTTTAGAGCGCCGAGCTTCAGGTCCGTCTGCGACCGTAACGTCAGACATCTTGTCTTTTAGACACAATAATGTGGGTCTCCTGGAGCCATGGTTGTACATTACTGCACTCTAAATCAATACAGCTGAGGTATCTTCCACGTAAAAGCAGAATATAAACCATGCCGCTGACAGCAGTGAATGGAGGACGATGTGAAGCGTACACCAATAGAGGGAGGAAAATAAAAAGGAAGTATTTTTAGGGCTGTCAAGCTTGAACTTCACCGTTTTTTAGGGAGGTACAATATATTTTGCTACATTTTTACATGCTTATTTACTATTTATTTATAAAATTCTATATTTAAAAACAATAATCATGCTTAAGTTAATTGAATTTAATTAGCTGTTTTTTTTATTACAATTAATCAGAGCATTGATGTTTTTATTAATTAGCTGTAATCATTTAAATGGAATGATTAATCTGCTGGTTTGCTTAATCAATCAAATAAAATGTTAAAAAAATAAAGTATCATTTATCACAGTTTAAATAGTCTTTTTTATTATTTTTTATTAAATAATTATTAAAGTAAAAAAAAAATCACACTAAATAACACATTCAGGTTTTCTTTTTTCATCTTGTTGTTTTTGATAATTTAAATATATTAATTATTTTAAATAAAACAATTGACTTTAACAATTATTTAAAGTAAAATAATGTTACTTATTTCATTTTCTTTTTTAACCTTTTTTTTATATTTTTTTGTCTACAAAATCAAGAGCATATTTTAACATGAAAGGTCACACACACACACACACACACAGTGGGTTGAGAATGCGCTACATAAATAGCTGTGTGTTGTGATTGCTGTAGACACAGGCTCTCTGCCGTGTAAACAGGCCATTGTAATGCATGGCTTTGTGTGATGAAATGCTGGCTTTGACAGCGCTGGTGACAGAGATGAAGGAGTGATTGAGGAGATGGCATTATCCCGCCGCAGACGTGGGCTGTGGAGTATAATAGCACAGTCCTTTGGGTAAACTCATGTTTGTTGAACATTAAAGCAGGATTGGCTCGTATCTTGATGAGTGCAGGGACTCCTGAACGAGGTCTTGATTGAGTAAAATCTCTGATTCTGTGCTGAAGGTGTTATTGTTTGTGTACATGTGGTCTTCTTCATGCTCCCAGTGTGGAAACAGCAACATAACGGGACTAAATAATAGATACTGTACAAGAGTACTGTGAGAAACACATGGTTGCAGTTTGTGTACTGTGTTTATTTTTCATTTTAATAATATTTGTTGGGATGCATTAAACTGAGCACCAATTTAACATTGATTATAATCAGA
>JAUYWG010000064.1:1214084-1233284 GCA_034779775.1 Enteromius afrohamiltoni | reverse complement strand
AATTAAATTAAATTAAAAACTTTTAAAAATTAAATTAAATTAAAAACTTTTAAAAATTAAATTAAATTAAATTGTATTTTATTTAATTTAAAAAAAGTATTTTAAATAGTTTTAAAAATATAAAATAAAATAGAATAAAATAATTAGAGATTAGTCATAAAATGATGTAAAATACTGATCATTTATTTAATTTAATTACATTTTTAGTTGTATTATTTATTATTATTATTTGATTTTGTGTATTTTGTCTTTGTTTTTTGAGAGACAGACAGGAGAGGGATGGATGTGTTTATTTATTTTATTGTTTGCTCGTTTCCTAGTGATATAAGTTGGAATTGATTCCATAAAACTGCACTCAATTTCCTGTTTTATTATTACGGCTTTATTTCAATGCATTTAGAAGCATGCATAAAGCAGTGTTATTTAAGATACCTCCTACTTCTTATTAAAGATAAGATGATTCTTTTTGTGGAACTGTGAAGGGAGGTGTTGTCATACCTGGCCCTTCCTCTTCTTGATGTGTCAAATGATCTGACAGTTTAATTTCCTGTTGGCATTCCAGCGCTTTTATTGAAAAGAGAAAGAAAGAAAATGGTTTACTCCTAACAGGTGAAACACATTCTGATTTTATCCCAAACTCTGTGTCCTCTGATGCAGGTTCGGCAAAAACCGCAAAGACGAGAGACAAGGAGACAAGGTGGAGCGGAAGGGGTCGAGCAAGAGCAAGATGGAGGAGACTCAGGCCAGCGAGGAGGAGATGCAGAGAATGAGGCTTGAGCAGGAGAGGTGAGATCCCAGTAAAGAGCCTCTCAATTTACCACCGCTGCCCGGGAAATTAGCAAACGCTCTAATTAAGTAAATGGGGTTCGGGGAGGTAAAAGTTCTGGGAAAGCTCTTAGATGTCATTGGCGTAAACTGTTGAGAGCTTTTATAACAGTACATTAAATTGATCACGTATGGATTGTTTGTTTCTTTTGTGCTTCTGAACGGAAGGAACCAACCTGATAATGGAGGTTCTTTTGGGCTGCGGACTAAATGGAGGCCTTTAGTGAGAGACTGAATGAAAGGGATGGAGGGGTTTTTTACTGTCATTTTGGCTTCCTGTCTCTCAAATTATTAGCAACGTTGTTTCTAGGCAGATGTTCTTATCCCTCCCACAAAGATGGGTAACAGCAGAGCCGCAATTTTCTAAATAGAAATATGTATCAATATAATATAATATGAATATGAAGTAACACCACTGCTTTTTTTTTTTTTTTTACTTTAATAATAATCAGAAATTATTTTTGGGGAGCAGCAAATTAGAATTAGCAGTCTATTAGAATGATTTATGAGGGATCATATGATGCTGGAGACTGGAGTATATATATATGTATATATATTTGGTCAAATATTTTGTATGTGATTAATCATGATTAATTTGCTGACAGTATTATATTTTACTACAGTATGTACAACATAGTGACCTTTGTACCTTGAATACAAAAATATACTTAATATTTCATTGATTCTCCTTGTTTTTGATTACAGAAGCTATTTTCCAGTACTCAGTAAGTTTTGTATGTGATGTATTTTTTTATATTTATTATGTATTTATTTATTTATATGGCAGAATTTCATCACATTAATACAAAATGTAAGAACAGCTGTAGGAATCAAATTTAAAAATAGCAAAGCTGTTGTCAAGTCCAGCTTTGTTGAGTCCGAGACCAGTCCAAGACCAGACTAGTCAAGTTCAGAATCAAGACCGAGTCCAAATAAGAGAGAAAAAAAAAGGATCCTCTTCAAGACCACATACTTAACTATTGATAATGTACTGTATGTGATGCGAGAGACAGCATATTTCTATTCTAAGAAAATCATTTTGCATTATTATTTGTAATGATCAAAAAGCAGGGGTCTCCAAACTAGATGCTGGAGGTGGAAGTGAAGCTTTATATGGAGTACATATTGACCTCAAAGAAAGAAAAAGCTGTACAGGCTTGTGTTACAACTTGTGCATTCTTCAGTGTTTTCCTATCAAATTGTTTATATGTCCCCCTTGCATTTGAAATTTGAAATTGTATAGTACTTGAATTTTATTGGATACATAATAAAAAATACAAAAATGTAAAATAGAATGGATATGCGCACATAAATCAAATTTGTTATTGTAAAAGGTATGTTTAGGGCTGGGATAGGTGTACATGTAAATAAAATTAAATTAGAGACACCTAACTTTTACCGGGGGTCATGTGACAAGAACCAACCAATCAGCTTCAACCTTTCCCGTAACTGAAACACTGAAAGCTCAGCCCAGATAGAGAAACAGCTGATCATAGCCATTTAAAAAATACATGTAGTAGCAGAGCTACTGCAAGGGATCTTCAGCACTGGATATCCATTCATCCTGTGCTGAAACGTCCGTGTCTTCATGAAGAGTGTGGGTCATGGCTGCTTAGCAACGGCAGACGCCACGGGAGCGAGCACAGGCTAGTACAGTACTAGTTGCCTTGCACAGATAGAGAAAGCACCACGCTGAGCATGTTCCACACGTTTTAGGCCAAGTCCAATGAGAACATTTAGCGAGTCCAATGACCAAGTCAAGTCTGAGTGCAAACACCAACGAGCCCGAGACGAGTCCGAGACAAGTCCGAGACGATGGAAAAATGTCTAGAGTCGAGTACTACAGCTCTGAACAATAGGCACAATCCCATCTTTAGCAGAAGGTCCAGCTCAGCCTATGACAATAAGCCTGGGTCCACTCAAAGCAGTGTCTGAACTGCATTTCTAAGCACTTGTCTTGTCTCTGGGCTGGGAATCAGGCTTTGGCTGAAGGCCCAACACATTGCCAGCTCTGCCCCGAACACAGCAGGCTTTCCAGGGCCCCGCTCTTAAACGTCTACCACCTTGGCCCTCAGAGGCAGGAAAACCGGCAAGAATGTCAGGAGATAAGTGTTGGCTAAACCCCGCTCGTGTTTTGTCCCTATTTGTTTTTTGGAAGGTTTTCATATTTCCCAAGTTGCCCTTTTTGGTATTGTTTAGTTACCATGTGCTGCTCTCTCTCTCTCTCTCTCTCTCTCTCTCTCTCTCTCTCTCTATATATATACACATTTTTTTCCCTTGTTATCTTTTTTCCCTTTTCTCACCTCTGCCGTTTTCCTCGAGTTGATAGCGGGGAATCCTTGAGGGAAATCGGTCTGTTATAATAATAATCTGCCCGGCCGCCACATGGTGATGCGATATTCAAAGTCTCTCACCAGGGAGACTGACAGAGAGGAAAATCAATTACAGCCTTATTTTTAGGGGTGTTATTACATGCAGGTTAGTGTGTGTGTGTGTGAGCGCACATATGTGCACGAGCAGGGGCTTTGATTGATTATATGAGTCGCAGGGACAAGGCCATTTCTACATACTTATGAAATTATAGATCAGGTGATAGGTGCCGCTGATGGCTATTGGAGGCGATGTATCCAGCAGCGCTAAAACAAGCCTCGGGGCTCCGGGAAGAAGAGGACGAGAGATGGGCCCCAGCCAAAGCCAGCCCTCTCCTGACACAACCGATCGTTAATTCGACTTGACGTTTTGACAGGGGCTTTTAGTGATGCAGAAGCAGAAGGCAGCGCAAAGGTTGGCTAGATTAATTTTCATAACGTGCCACCATTAGCCTATCTATTTCTGGCAGGGAGGGCACAGCCTGCTTTTTAGCACACCTGACCCTCAAGGATGTTTATGAAATTCATCTATGACTCGTGTGTAAGCTGGATGACTTAATTCTTCCAGAATATTTTTCTGCTGTTAGTTTTAGTCTTGATGGGCATGATATTAAATGAATAGTTCAGCTAAATGTATCGATCATTGTTTTCTCAAATTAAAAAAATTTGTGAGAATTTGCTTTGTTACAAAGTATGCTTTTTATGCTTGTTTCATAAAAGAACAAACATATCCATAAAAGTAGTTGATATAATGCAACCCTTGCTCTGTGCTGAAAATCTTTTACCCAATTTTGTTGTTCACAGTAAAAAATAATCAGACTTGTTTGTAAATTTCTCATTTTGCTATATTATCACTAAATGTTGTGTTGAAAATATTTGTGTTAACTTTCTGTTAGCACAGGTTTTGTATTTTTTCGTTCTGAGCTGATTGATCGTAGATTTTATCCACCTCAGTTTTTGAGTGAATAAGCCAAAAAAAGAGGCCTACGATCAATCAGTTCCAAGGAAAAGTAATAAAAATGTTGTGACTGTTTGATTGATTTTTGGGAAAGTTGTTGAGTGTGTGAGTCAGTAAGTTTTACAGTAGTCCAATGCTTTAACATAAACTAGCATTTTTGGGGAAAAGAAAAGAAAATCCAGGTCGAAATGCCTGGACAACAATATGAGAATTTAGTGGTATATTTTTTTTTAGAAGTTTGAAGCTAAACAGTTGTTTATGAGGAGTAGACCCTTTTCTTTTCTTTTTTTATTTATCTGAATATCTCTGAATATAACTGCTCAAACTTTTTGTTTGATTACAAGCTGAGTGAAAATGTTAAATGCATCTTTATTGAATATGCACGTGCTTGATGTATATATGGCATCCTGATTTGTCTTTTTGATCCCCTATTTAAGCCCCATTTACAAGCTCATTGGAACTTTTCAGAATAAATGAAATTAAATCAATTAATCAATAATAATAATAATAATAAGAAGAATTGCGTTGCATTTTTCACATTTCCAAATGTCAAGTATGTCAAATGTCCAGTGCGTGCTGCTAATTTAGTTTTTTTTCCAGAAACAGATTATTTTTGTATGTTCACAAATGAAATGTCTGTTGCGTGGCATGTTTCAAAATAATATAGCACCTACACTAAACCCAATGGCAAGCCTAACAGATATTGTGGAAAAAAGCAAACTTAGGCTTAGGGTATCTTATTTAGGCTTAGGGTATCTTATTTGCCTTCTGCAAGTCTTTGAGCTCTTTTATCAAGGCTTGTGTTATACGAGAATCATATCTTAAGTGTTTCATATCGCAGGTACAATACTGTACCGGGTGCGCTACTAAGCAAGCTTACTATGTCAAAAAAAGGCATTCGTGTGGCTTTCCTTCTGTGATGCAAACATCAAATGTATTAGTTTACAAATCATGCACTACAGTAATGTTTTGATCTCATAACATAGTGTTTTGCAAGGAACTGTGTTTCTGAAAGATATTGGTTTTACTTAGCCTGGGCTGCCCATACTTCCTTTGACGCTACAATTATTTTGCGAGCAAAGTTAGTCTGGCCAAGCTGCCGTTTTAGAGCATTTCAGATTCCCAAAAAAGTGGGAACCAATGAGAAATGAGCTCCCGCCTATCTGGCACGACTGTAACGCGATGATGCAGCAGTTCAGCTTTTAAACATTGCATGTACCGATCAGCAACAATTGTTGGACTCTGTTTTGAGGAATTTTCATGACAGGTTTTCTTTGAAAACGGAGCAGAAGTAATTAAAGTAAGTAAAGACATTTTCCTACTGCTTTAATGAAGCTAGCTACAATTGGTTATGGTGTCTTCAAGTTCCGTCTCTACGCATACTGTACGTCATCGGAATGAGTGGTCTGATTGGTTGTAGATTCATCCAGTAGTATACAGAGGCATCTGATGGACGCAGATTAAGACCGCCTCCCAGAAGAAGGGTAGTAAGGTAGCTTGGCCAGACTAAGCTCCTATGAGCTTTATAGTTGCGGAAGCCAGGCTAGGTTTTACTGTCATTAGTGTTCATTTCAGCTAATTTTGTTTTTGAAGTTTTGCTCAAATGTAGGCACAGTTTTTCAATCAGCCTGTATATCACTCATGTATGTCTTATTTGGAAGAATTTTTATTTTGTTTTGTAACTACAGTATATGCATACATACAGTGGCCCAAAGAAGCATTTGCACAAACTTTATGAAAGTCATTGCACTAGATATAAAATATCAAACAAAGTGCCATTTATTTTAACTAGCACAAGCAGACTTTTTCAAGGACAATTAAGTTTGAAATAAAATAACAGTAGATTGATTGTCAATCGCTAGTGTAACGTACTTACTGGGCTAGTGCACATCTGTGAAGACGAGAAGCAGATGACCTTGAGACCAGCTGGTTATTGCAATGCATTTTTAAAAATGGCTTTTTGGAAGCCACTGTGTCATGTATAGGAGAAATAAAACGGGGTAAAAATATGCAAAACTGCTCTGAAGCAGCGCTGCTGTTCGCGGGTGTGATTTGGAGTGAAGTTGATGAAGTGTTGCCATCAGTGGCATTTGTTTTTGTCACAATCGAGTAAATTGTAAGCAGCTGTGTGGGCCCCCCCAACTGCCTCCCATCCTTCGTTAGTCCTCAACAAACCTCATCAAGGGCTTCAGCAGAGCCTGGAGCTCCCGCCTGCGTTTCTGCAGGAACACGGTGACCATTATGAGGCCTTGTTTATGCCTGTTGCATGGTTGCCTTGTTTAGTCCTGTCCACCATATGTAAGTTGACTGAGCGGACCACCATGGCAGGGGGCCATTTATAGCATATGCATGGGAAGAAGTGTGTGGGCACCAAATCAGCACGCCAGCATATATATATCAGTCTCTTTTTTATCCTCCTCTGTGTATTTACACTTGATTGATCAGGCTTTATGTCTTTGTACACACTGCAAAAATGTCAAATGTAAACATTATGAGAACCTGGTAAACTCTTTCCATCCAGCTTCTCCATTGAAGTAGATCAGCATGGCTATTAGCTTATCTTCTATCTCCATTAGTGGCTAATCAGTGACTAGCACACCTCTGTTTCTGCTCCGTCTTCCTCTCTCCAGCGATGCTTCCCCCGGATTGTTTGGATTCCTGATAGACTTTAAAGGCGGTGTTATAATCAGCAGCGGATATATCAGCTAGCTTCCTCTTACTTTTAGCCCTTAGCATTAGCTTTGAAGGTTCGCGAGGAAGTGGACTGAAAACAACGCTTGGAACATACTTCAGTGCCAATTTTTCCAAGCCAAGAGACCTACGATTAAAAAAAGTTTCCCAACTTTGATGCAGCTTTCACAGCTTTGATGCAATAATGTTGCAAAAAATAACTCTATTTATTTTATATTGTTTTGGTGCATTGAGACATTTAATAGGACATGGACTAAAAAAATATTACAGTGGAGAAGGATAATGAGATTATTTTCATGGTATTTATTAATACTTTGCCGTTTATTTTCAGTTTTCACTGTAATGTTACTTATTTATTTATTTTTAACATTGTTATGCCCTTTTACTTTTATTTCAAATTCAAATTTGATTTGTCACATACACAGTCATACGCAGTACGACATGCTGTGACTCACGGCGCCATGATATTTATTTATTTATAATTATATTTAACTTTAGTACTTTCAGTTGGTTGCCATGACAACTTTTTTCATCCTTATTCATGTACTTACCTTTATTTATTTTAGGCTTTGCATCTAATAGTTGCATTTTTATTTGAACTATTCTGAATGCAATAACATCGGTAAGGAGCACTACTGATAATTTGACCTTATTATATTTGTATCACTATTATTATTTTTTCATACAAATAACATCTAGAACTTTCTGTTTTCTAACAGAATACAGCATTCCTTACCCTTCTTTCATGAAGCACTCTATATATGTGTACTTTATGATCTTTACTGTATGTGTTAATATTTTGGAGAACTGCTGCCCTGAGAGTATTTAATCTTGCTGCGTTCATTCATTTGATTTCTTTGATTCATTAATTGACTTTCCATCAGCGCTTTTCCAACTCGTTCTCCATCAACACATTTCCCCGGGAGCCTTTGGCTTCACATACATTTTTCAACACTTCATTTTTGAATGCGTTAATGCGTGTTACTCATAATCGCAGCTGATCTTTCCCCTCGCGTTGCGGCGGTAATTTTGTTACAAAATAATTAGCATTGTCGTTCTGCTTTGTCAAACGAGCTCATTATGTTGCGGAGCCTTTTGTAACAGTTCCCCGCTTGACTGGACCAATTAGCTTCCAGAGTTCAAAGGCGGATCACAGGACTGATTGTGGACCAGATTATATTTGTAATTACATATATGTTCCTCTAACAGCTACATATGCATGCGTTTGGAGGCTGAGGACGTTATCGCCTGCATAGTTCAGTTGTAAATACAAGTTAAAAATACAACAAACACAGATGATTATTGGCATGTTATCTTATTTACACTTAAAATCCACCAACCGTAGAGTGAGATCTGCCCGGCGGCCATCGATGTGAACATCTCTCTCTCTCTAACCTGAATTAAACATTGCTAGACATATGGAGGGAGCGCTTTGGCTGTGTCTGTGTGGAATTTGGCGGTGTCGTAAGATAAACAGTGTGATTTATTCAGCGAGGAGAGGAAGGACTGCGGGCGGACCGGAGTGTGATCTTTCGTGCTTCACTTCTCTTCCAAACTTCTCCTCCGACTCTTACTCACAGAGCAGAACCTTCTTCATTCTTCAAAGAAGTTCATAAATCTCTCAGTCCTTATCTTGTGTTTATATCAGGCTGTGATCAATGACTAATTTCCTCCCTGAAACGTCCACTTTGACCCCACAGTGCATACCGTACGCTTGACGGCATCTTTGGACGCGTTTCAGCTCAGATAAACCTAAATAAATCATCCTGCATGGCATTACAGTATGGACGGATCACATCTAACGAGCTGTTTTCGAATCATGCTAACTTGCGTCTTGTGAAAGAGTTTCACTTCTCTGCATCCACTTGTTTCCTAGAAACAACCTCGCATTTGCCATGACGACCCATATGTTGCCACAACGGCCCCCCATACACACACACACACACACACGCTGGCGCTCTGGACAGATGTAAGCTAATCACAGCATCGAACTCTTCGTTCTGGTGCAGATATGACATGTAGACTGAGTTACATCTACATCTAAATAGATCCTGACAGTCAAACACGACATTATTATCTTTCTTTCTGCTGTGTGTTTCTTCTGCCTCCACACACACACACACACACACACGTAGTAGCAATCTACACTAATTAGCTTTGAGCCCAGAAAGTCACAAAGAGGGATTTGCTCTGTCTTTGTTGTTTTATCGCGACTCACTGGGGAGTTTTTTCCTCCCTCTTGCCAATATTTTGATAATGTTTTCTCTCTTCTCTTCCACTTTTATAATTTTAGTATCAGTGCTCAGGTCATGTGACTTTGTGAATGATGCATCAGGACGTTCACCACAGGTGTTGTTGGAGCCTTTTTGGGGGGATTCAGCAATTATGGGATCTTTAAATTTGCTGAAAAGGCATATGAGGTGAAGGTCTCTAACAAACGCCAATGTGTTTGGAGGAAATGAGGGTTTCATGTGTTGTATTTTGTGTCAAACATCTCTATTTGAACTCTTTAAAATGATTTCTGAAGACTGCTACAGGTTTGGTTAACTAAAAGGTTGTTTTCTTAGACTAAAATCACTTTTTTTTTTTTAGCAAAAAAATTACATGACGAAACATTGAATACATTTTCATAATGTTTTTTGTTAAAAGGCAAAAGCTGTGACAAAAAAAAAAAAAAATGCAATAAAAGGGCACTGAAGAAAAAGGGAAACATGAGCAGGAATAATGTGCTCAGTGCAGCTATTTCTGTGTCCTGCATTAACACCACACTGGACCATTAATTGTGTAATGAACTAAAGGTGGAAGAGGGAATTCAGAACAGGTTTAGTTAGAAGTTGAGGCACAGACACACACAGTTATGGTCATAGTTCAACGCACACACACACACACACACACACTGATTACCCCATAATGCTCAGAATGTCAAACTGATTCATTCATGTAAAATCTTGACATTCTGTCCTCACAGAAAATGCTGCATGAAGTCACACAATTACAAATAATTACCTTTCATTTGTTTATTGTACAAAAAAGGCCAGTCTGGCTTCAAAAGTGCCTCACCCTTTCATAATCAGTGTATATTTCTGAGAAACACATGACAAGTTGCTGCATTACGTTGCAACTATAAACTATAGTTATAATGAACTTAGACTATCGGGTATTAAATCAGCAATTAAAACTAAATGAACTAAAAAAAAATGCTTTATATTAATTCAAAATTATGCTTTTCATAATTGTAATAAAGATGGCAAAACTTGTTCTAGACAAAAATGTTAGACATGTAATTTAAAAATAATAATAATAATAATAATAATAATATTGATAATATATATATTTTTTAAATATATGAAAACAACAAAACAAAAATGTAAAAAAAATATTTGACTGAAGACATAAAAACATAAATAATTCAAAATATTAACACTGGAGTAATATATAATATTATTAATAATCATAATCAATCAGGTAGCCACAAAAATGTTTTTTCACCGTGACTGGTTATAGGATATGGTGGTAAATGAATTTCAAAGGGCCAGACCAGTGTCTTCATTGTGCTGCTTTTCAACCTGAAGTTAACCTTCTGTCATGCACAAAACACACACACACACACACACACACTTCTCCTCCCGGGCCACCATGCTAAATGAGTTTGAGTCTGGTGCTCCAGGGGCAGGTTACACTGGACCTCTACTTCAGTATGCTCATTACCTCATTCAAACACAGATAGCGCTCTCACAGATTTGATTTGGCCATTATAGGCACAGCGCCGGAGGCCTCTTCCTCCTATTGAGTTTCCGTAACTTGTCATAACACAGTTTTTTACTGGCAGTGAGGTGACATCAGTTTTTAAGTGGACAGCAGGTGGACAACGTCCTCGACAGCGCAAGATATAAACCTTCAAATGTGTAAGAAACAGCTCATAACTAGAGATTCACTGAGACTACATTTCTTCAATAGCTGATTATTTACAATGACATCTACTGATGCTAAAAAGGATTTTAAAGGATATACTATTTTTTTCTGCTTCAAAACTGCATGTTTAATTCCGTGCCAGTGCTTGATGATTCATTTTGAAAATTACTTGCAAAACTATAGAGGAAACCCTATCATTTTGTTCATTAGAGCCCAAACTACTGCTGCATTTTCAACTGCAGTTTATATTCCAATGTAATAATCCCATTCAAATCAAAATGAAACGTTTGCATATATATAAACCTCTTCCTAACTGGGAACACTGGTAATTTTCTTTTTTTTTTTTTTTTTTTGTGATCAATGTTTTTTTGTGATCAACGTCCTTTAAAACAAGTAAGCCAACAAACAGGGAAGGGGGAGCAGCAGACATATCAGTCATTTTTATATGACATATAGAGCAGAAAGAAAACACCCACTTTGGATGGTCATTCCTTAATATAGTCTGCTATTTTGGAAGAAAAACATTTCCATGCATTGATGGTACTATGTTCAGTCTCGTTAATTTGTTCTATTGTACATTCACAAGTCACTATTTAAAGGAGGTTATGAATCCAAAATGTTTTTGCACACCTATGCAGAGTAAAGTAATTCCCTGAGGTAAATATTATGTGACACATGCTGTTTTATTGATATATATTGGTGGATATAAACAGTTTGAGACATAATGCGTTCCAGTAATCTTTCAGCACCTTCTGATGTTTATTTTGCTCAAAACTTTGTATTAAATTTGATCCTGCTGATCCTGTCACATGTCATGAACCAATTTGAGAGCTGGAACCTGTTTTCTTGTTTCTTTGTTTGCGATTAACGGATGAGAGTTGCGCTACAAAGACCATTTGATGAAGTAAAAATGTGCATATCTGACAACTCCGGTTGATTGATTGTTCTAATGTTTTTTTGTTTGTTTTTTTACTTGATGAACTGAAACGTTGAATAAAAACAGAAAGGGAAATTAAAACTCCCACAATACACACACACAGACATAAAAATATGCTGATCAGCCTCCCCTGATGTTGATTTCCTAGTGTTTCCCAGACTATTATCGTGAGTCATAAATGCACAATTCTAGCACGCCCAATTGGATTTCCTCAAGCGGGATGCAGAGAAAGAGAGAGACCGTCGGTGGCTTTGTAATTGCATTAGCATGTGACAGAGAGAAAACGCTCATTGTTGGTAAATTAGATCGGGCTTATGAGAAAGTGTGGAAATATTCAGTGTGGCTGGGAAAATCCGACATCTCTTCTCAGCCCCGGACGGCTGTCAATCAAACAACTCACAGATAGATGTCAGGGGTCAGAGGTCAACTCTGACCTGGGGTGTTGAGGAGGTAGGGCACTTAAACACTTAAAAATGCTCAGGTTTTTTTGTGATAGGGCATTACTGGAGTCCCAGAGCCCATCTGGATCTGATGAGATGGGTGGGTACCACATTCAGAGGTCACTCTGCAGGAGACTTTCCCTCTGTCCTCACCAGCCTTTCCTCCTATTCCTCTACAGTTCCCATTCCTGAGGATCTCCTTTCCCTCAACAGCACTTACAACGACACATGTGGTCCATTAGACACAAAAAGACTCATTCAGTTCAGCCCACCAGGCCTGGTCTTTGAAAACTCCTGAGAAAGAGGGAAGGCAGAAAGAGGCGGTTGGCTGAAGATCAGAGCGATGTGAAGAAGAACTCACTCCCTTCTTCTTAGGAAGGTTCCCCACTGGCTGTTTTAGGGAATCTGTGCATTGACAAGCTTCTTCAAGGAAGGGGGCGCAACCTTTACCATGAGCGATTTAGGAGTAGAGGCTCAAATGAACGGCCTCGCTTCCTTTTCCTTTTAGAGGAGTCCAGTAGTAGTGAAAGGCTTCTAGAAATAAAGCAGGCTTGGCAGGCGTTTAGCAGCCCGTGATGCCAGCAGGGGTCCTGAGCTCAGGGATTCTCCCTGCAGTAGGGAGTCTCAACAAGACCAAGAGGTCTGTCTTCCAATTCGATGCGCTTTCACAAAAAAGCTTTGGCTCTTCATGGCTACAGTAAATGTTACACATTTATGATGGAATAACTGCTATTGCTTTTGATGGTGCTGTTTGAGGGCAGAAGCGCAAAGGTGGAAGTGAATCCCACTGTGTTTTCACACTAGAGTATGGGGTGAAGCTGAGGGTCTGAATCACTTACCACTGAAGATGTGATGTGACCCTCAAATAACAAGCCTTTCACCTTCAGGACATATTAGTATATACAAATATTATATAAAAAAGGGATATATATATATATATATATAGAGAGAGAGAGAGAGAGAGAGATTATTAGTGTTAATTTAATCATTGTTTTTGTGGGTTTTACCATGTGACATTTTCCAAACTGTACTAACCTCGCCATATTATCAGATGTATTAAAACATATTTTAAATCATCTTCTTTAATACAATTTTCTGTTCTGTTCTTTACAAGTTTGTCCAAACTGCTTCATATTAATAAACAGTAAAATGGCAAATTCTAACTTCAAATATGAGACCAGCTAAATCAGTTCAGCGTTTATTTACTTGAGTTTGAGGTTGAAATTTGCACAACCTCACTCGTACAAATTCATGTTTTTTTTTGTTGCAATTCATATGAATGTGTAGGAATGATCTACTGTGCACCTAACTCCAGCCCTAAACCTACCCGTCACTGAGGTTTAGACAAATCACACAGAATTGTAGTACGAGTTAACCACCTTGTAAAATATGGACAAATTGGTTGTGAGGCCACATGAATGGCATAATTGTATGACAGTATGAAACCAAATACTCAAATGTGGAAAAAAACCCCAAACATTATAATTAAACTTGAGTGTCCTCTACACAACTAAATGATGGTTTGTGTTTGTAGGATTCAAGCGAAGACCAGGGAGCTCCGAGAGCGACAGGCCCGAGAGCGAGACTATGCTGAGATCCAGGACATCCACCGAACCTTCAGTTCGGACGAGGAGCACACTTACGCCGGGATCGGCTCTCTGGACTCGTCCCTGGACAGCAGCATGGACCTGAGCCATAACCCTGGTCCAGAGCGGCCCCAGAGCCCCCGAGACCAGGCCTTGCCTTTAGAGGCTCTTTACGCACAGGTCAACAAGCCCCGCAACGGACGGCCGCCGTCTGCAGACAGGTAAGCTTCTGTGACGTGATGCTCAGGCTGCTTTGTTCCTGAGATTCAGAGTGTTTATCAGGGCGGTTAAGTAATACTTGGCTGATGTAACAGGACAATAACGTTCCTTGACATGTTCTTGACTTGAAAGACGCAACCTTGGCTCTGTGTTTCTAAAGCTTTGCATAATGCAAGCTAAAGTGTGTTTTCTCGCTGTCAAATATTTCTCTTTTTGTAAGGCTGGATAGGGTGAAGGACACCGACACTTTTGAAGTTTCTTTTATTGTGCTGAGAAAAAAAGACGTTTCTCTGCAGACGTCTCTGTGATAGAAGATGTTCTTCTTTTATACTTGTTCATGTCTGAAAGTTTGGAAAATGAAAAGCTGTTTTCATCCACCCTTTGTAGGGTGAAAAAAAAAAAGAAAGTCAAACAAACAGCGTTATCAGATTTCTCACCTGAGTCCCAGCGGAGGCTTTTACAGTGCAGGTAAATCATTGATAATTCTCTGGATGGGAAAATTTAATAACCAGCAGGCTCCTTTATTATCACGGATCATGTCAGATCCACCCTCAACGTGCACAGAATCTCTGAATTCTTCTGGGTTTAAGGGGAAAAAAATCTACTTTATAGTGTTTTTGACCCACTTGAATAAAAGATTGCATACAATTTACTGCATTTATAGTTCACTAAACTATACTGTCATTTATTTTCAAGCTTATATTTGTTATACACATGTTATGATAATATTGCAATTTTAAAATATTTAAAATCATATTAAATAAAACAAACTTTGCATGTGCTTTAGTCAGCACATCAAAAGAATGCTTCTTTAAAGCATGATAAAGGTATTTAAAATTGTAGACTTTTAGTTTGACATTCTTAGAAGGAACCCTTTTAAAGTGTACCTAATGTCTTAAAAGACCTTTTAATTTATGAATAGTATCCCATATAAGTATTTTTTAACTGTGTATACTTTTTAGTTTTGAGAAACAGTTTGTTTACATTTATTACTCTATAGCCAACAGTCTTAAAATATTAACAATGTTACCAACTGATACATCTTTTGAAAGGATTTATAGATTCTCCAGAAACAGTAATGTAGCAGTTTGTTGCATGAGTGTTAAAGGAATCATGTAACATTGAAACAAGACTTTATAAATAGAAAAAAAAAAATTCTCTCCCCCAACATCCATCGCTTGATAATGCAACTACTACAGTTGGTGGTGTTAATATTAAGGAAGATCAGAGTGCATATAGGGAAATGCTTTTTTAGTCTTCTACTTCTTCTAGAAGACGATTGTGCTAAAAAGTTGTCATCTTTTATAAGTTTACTAGCGTGGCATCAAAGCATGCAGACATGGACTAAAACTTCCCCAAGTTCGTGTCTTCGTGAAGAGTTGAGTGTTTTTCATCTTCTGTGTTGAAGTCAGGGTTATGACTATCTGATGCGGAGGACTGACCTACATTTGTTCTGGTGAAATGAGAGTATTTTCTGAGATATGGAAGCAATGTTTTCCAAAAAGCCTCGTTTTGTGCTGTTGCTGTTATCCAGCTCCTTGTTTTATGGTATTTATGACAAACTCACCAATAAACATCCATCAGTGTATGAAAACGAAGGGAAAGGCGCTCTGTATTCACACTGAAGAAGCTCTAGCGGTTTTCAGGGTTAGTGGTTAGTTATGAAACGCTACTAAAGGCCAGCTCGTCTCTGTCATGAGCAGTAATTACTCTCTGTGGGTTTATTATGGCGGTGGTTAATTGGCTGGTGACGAAGAGGAAGTGATTGACAGGTGTCACTCGGGCTGTGTGACCTTTCCCAGGATGCAGTGGGACAGGGATTATTACGTTACCGACTGCTGTTGTCCCAGCAGGAGCATTCCCGCCGGCTGCTGACCCCCGCCGCTCAGACGCTTTGTAAATATGACGAGATTGTGTTTAGGAATCTGATCAATCCTCTCTAGTGTACTGCACAGCATTATTAGCGTTCATTTATGCACTTGTTTATTTACTACGCATACATATTACTATATTTTAATTATAAGAAAAAAAATACTTTATTTTTGTAAAAAGTTTTATTGTTATTATTTCAATGGAAACACTGTAACTTGTTATTAATTCAATTATTACAGTAAGTATTACAGTATGTAACTTTTCAGTTCAATACCTGCTATATACAGTATCATCTATTATTTGGTCTATTACAGTATAATAATACTAATGACAGTAATAATAAAGCATTATAAAAATAAAATAATAAGAAAGAAAATAATAACAAATAATAATAATAATGCACTATTTTAAATAGAAATATATACTTTTATTATTACATTAAGCATAGATCGTTTTTTCAGTAAGTCTAAAATAGATATTATGTTGCTTCTAACTCTATTTTACATGCAAAAATCACAGCATAGCCATTGTCTATAGCTTATGTGTGCTTGGTTTCATTATTATGAATTATAAATATAATTCTAAACGATTATAGATAAGGATTTTAATCTAGATTAACATCCTGTAAGGTAGAGCTAGTTCAGTAGGCTTTATAATGGGGTGCATTTCAGTCAGTATTTCATATTCATTCTGTTTTTCTGACACAGAAACCATTAAAAATATGTTTTATTGCGAATTAGGGTGCATTGAATAACATTATGTGAGCACAGAGAAGCAAGATAATATGACACACTGACCTAATGAATATGCAAATTGATATATGACGTCATCTAGCAATCTAAAGCGGGTTTTAAATCGGATGTGTTTAATAATTTTTTGTTATTAAAATTGAAGTTTCAAGGTTTACAGTTAGATGGCTAATGTGTGTGCCAGTGATATGTTCAGGGTTCGTGTAAACTGTTTAATACACACTTCTGCCACTTTTTTTGAGTCTCTTCATTATTTTAGTTTTTTATGTAAATGATTCAATAAATACCGTACCGAGGTATTACCGTACCGTGAAGTTTTGATACCGTTACATCCCTACTAGTTAACAACCTACAAACATCACTGCAGTGATTCAGCTTTCAGAGTTCCTGCCCAAGAAGCAAATACAAAGATCTTCAGCACAGTCTGTGACATTAAAATGATCTTATGAAATTCTAGCATATTACTAGCTTGTTTTAGACTCATTTGAACTCTTTGCTGTCCAGCACGAGTTGCATAAGGAAGGTCTTAAACGGAGAGCGCAGTTTACTGAATCTTCTCTCCTTTTAAAATAAAATGCTTATTTGTTGTAAGTCTCGTTCCAAACGGACCTGCTTGACATCTGATGACATGCAAATCATCCTGTGTATATTTGAAAGAGCGAGTTTGGAGCTTCACGCTGCTTTGCATATCACTTCGAAGCAAGCCTTTGTGAAATAGGTTGTAATATTTGTTGCTGCGTCTCTGGAATAAATTGGCGTTCGGCTGTAATCTGCGTGAACGGAGTAATGCATTCCTATTCCAGACAGTTTCATCACTCCATTTGAAAGCCCGTCTCTCTCCGTGAATCAAAACAAAGCTCAAACAAACATTTGCATTTGTAAATGAAAGCTAATAGAAGTCTCATAGTGTCAGGCTCCTGGAATAAACAGCCCTCAACTTTAGCTTATTAGAAAGAGAGAGGAAGTTTCCTCAGAGCTGCTGTCTTGGACGTTTAAGTGTTTATTCTCCTAAAAAAGTAGCAGGGGGAACGTGATTTCATCTCTCTGTAGATAACATTGGAGAGGAGGATTTCCTGTCTAAAGTGCACAGAACAGGAAGTGGATAAGGCTCAGCGAGGGTCTGTTGAAAATCTGTCAGTCACAGCCGTCCTCTGAGGCCTATATCAGCGGCAGAGAATAGAAGAAAAAAGGCCATGTTTCATTTATTTTCTCCAAATCAAAAGAAACATATAATACCCTGTGTAATATTCGGACATTATTAAAACATTTCTTTCTTCCTTTCTTTCTTTCTTTTCTCAATTAAACATAATACTAGGGCGAGAAAAGAATATTTAATTGATTTTTTTGTTTACATTTAATTATTTTAATCAGATAATATATTTCATTATCATAATGCGATAATACTAACATACAAACAACCACAGTTGACATTTCTTCTTCTTCTACTTTGTTTTGTTCATTCATTAGACATGGATAGGTTTCTATGAGAACATTTGAGAACTATGAGATTTTCTAAGTCATAATACTATGGTAAGATTAAGGTAAAATAAACCCCAACTTACCTTTATTAATAATTTAATTTCATTCAAATATTTCATTTCATGGTTCTTTTATTTTATTTTCAGATAATCAAAGTAATAATTTAAAATTATATCATACTACTATGATAATAAAGTCAACCATAATTAACCTTTATTATTAATTTTAATTCATTTGAATTTAATTACATTTATTTAAATAGGGTGATATGAGATTACTTTGTTTTCAGATTCTGAAAATAATTATTATGATAATTTAATTTTGGGTTGATGTTGTGTATCTGCTAGAATGCCAAGAACCTTCTTCCAGATCAGCTTTAGATCTTCAGGCGTGTTCACTCTCCCTCAACAGAAGTTAGGACACTGACTCCGATGTCTGTGCTGTTTGTTGGATCACTGTTAACCCTGTTTGCATTTGTCTGAGCAGTGAGAAGCAGCCTGAAGCCTCATAACACTTCTGTCCCACTTACAATTCACTGGCAGTGCCTCGGCTCCGAGCTCTTGACATGCAGTCTGAGTCCTGAGAGTCAGTTGATGAGTTCGGAGCACACCAGGCTATGTTAGCACTGTAGCCTCGAGCAGCGTGTATCTCACATGCCACAGGCTAAATCTGCGTCTGGCGTAACGCAGCCCTCTCCTCCTTCATTGCTGTTTGCTGCAGATTTGAGTTTGGTAACTGGCTCTCTTTTCCCAACTATCACCAAACACATCTGCTGACTTCCATGTGACCTGCGAGGCGTTTCAGGCGTGTTGCATGAAAAACGAGAGAGGGAATGCACTGAAGGAATGTGTCGTTAATTTTCCAGCATGTTCAAATAAATGTCCATTTTGTTGCCCTGGTCAAGGCCTCCAAAGTTCATTAGCCACAGCCAATAGACATGCCATTGATTTATTGGTATTAAATAGGTGACGCCATGATGATGTTGGATGCTGTATATAGTGTCGTGGAGCCTATTGGAGACAGGCCACAGTGATGTAAAACTGTGGTGCTGCCATGGTATGCAAGCTGAAGCATGTTGTGTGCAGTTAGAAAAACCCATATATTTATATGTTATTTTTTTTATAAAATAATCTAATGTGTGTGTATGTATATATATATATATA
>JAUYWG010000064.1:1183819-1200975 GCA_034779775.1 Enteromius afrohamiltoni | reverse complement strand
AACTTAACACTGATTTCTAGTCGTGTCCTCTTTTGGAAGCACTTTCACAATGACACACAGCGTCTCCAGAACATGGCACCTGCAGCAACACTACAGACAGAATAATAGCTCCGCCTTCTTTCTTTGTGGAAACATTTGAGTTAAATAAACCCAATCTGTGACGTAGAAAAGTGGAGGCATGTTGAAAGGTAATGTTTTAGGGGGTGTGGAATATTTATAATTTATAAAGGATATCTCTCTCTTTGCAACTTTAGGGATCTTATCTCTGCATCTCTGAACAGCTTGTAGCACTCCAAAGAGAAAGAAATACTTGAAATAACAGCATATGGGAATGTGATTATATTATGTTTATAGTAATAGTATATATAATAGTCCTATAAACTCATGCATACATACAAAATAAATAAATAAATACATCCTGTCACTCAGAAACATGTAACTGTCCAGATGTTGGATGCATTGTGGAGTTTGGTAGAAATCTTGTCTGAAGTGTGAGTGAAGTGTGTTTACAAGGAGAGAGACACTGTTTCTTTTGTGTTTGAGCACAGATAACAATAAAGAGTGTCTCATTTAGGGCTGATGGCAGTACAGGTGGTCTTTGACTGAAAAACACACACACTGTTGCTCTTTTATTCCTCTCGCATTTTTCAATTTCACTCATAATCTGTCCCCGGCAGACAATGAATAAATACATGATGAGCCCAGGGCTGTTTGAGATGCTACCTGTAAAGCTTTAGACACAGCGAGAGTGAAGACGAGGACGAAGGCTCCCCGTTATGATATTCATGAGTTGTGGCTCTTTGTTAGCGCAAGCGATGCTTTGTCTTTCTCCAGACCGATTGAATCATGCATGCGTGCGTGCGTGTGTGTGTGTGCGCGAGTTTGACTCTGTGTGTGGGCAAATATCGAACTTCAGATGATGTTGAATGTGCCTGGAAAGCTCTATTAGAACATTCCAGAATGCTCCATGTTTCCAGAAACATTCTCCATCGCTGATGGGATGTAAAAATGCTCTTGACATTAAAGCTAATGTGTCTCCCAGGCTTTGGCAGCAATACCCAGCGCTTCAACTTTGGGTCAGATGTGAGATTCATTTCACACACTTTCCTGCATTTTTGTACTCATAGAGGCCCACCATCATAATCGGACTCAATAAAACTTTGGTAGTTAAATCATATGAGCAGTTGACATCATCCTGCAGCGGTGATAGCAGTGTGACAAGCTTTACATTATTTTTATTTTCTCATTTTTTCATAATCATGCATGCAGTTTTTCTGGACATAATTTATCATGCATGCATTTTTTTTCCAAGTAATAATTTAAAGATGAATATTAATTTATTTACCAAAAGAAGACTCAAATTGATCACTTTACACTAAACTATTTTTTCCTAATCATCATAATTTATAAATGCATTTTTTATTATCAATTAATAGTAAATAAACATTAAGAAGAAAATTCAAATATATGTAATATTTTGCTTACAGTTATAATAATTATGCATGCATTTTTGTTAAATACTGTAATAATTTAAAGTGTAATGTCTGTTAATTTTTTATTTATTTTAATTTGAGAAGCTCATGTTATGTTAGTCAAGCTATTTATTATTATTCTTATTAGTATTATTATTTTACTTTACAGAAAAAAAGAAATCACTTGAATGTATTTATTTATTTATTTATTTATTTCCATGATATAATATTAGTCAATCTATTTTTTCACCAAAACAGTGATGACTTACATTTTTTAAGCCTGGGACTGTGTCACGGTCTTAAAAAATGTAAGTGAACTGACCAATCACCCATGACCTCTCTCCAGAGGTTTGTATCTTTTCACAGAACCCAACTTCTGCATTTTCTGCTTCTAAAACGACAGACTCTCATCACAGTTTCTCTCTCTCTCTCTCTCTCTCTCAATTTACTCTTTCTTTCCACCGACTGCACAGGCAGACTGAAAGAGAAGCTCAAAGCTGATTAGTCAAACTTGTGATTTCCAATTTCAGACCCCAGACACAAATCCCACACACACACTTAATATTCATGTGGAGGGGCCCGAGCTCCGCAGTGCCGCTGCCCAGACCTCCGCTCACCAAATCACACTCATTTAATCAGCTTATTCAACGAGACCGGAGAGAGAGAGAGAGAGAGGGAGAGGCTGAGGAAGAGGAGGAGGAAGAGCGAAGAAGCAGTGCTATTTACAAAGAGATGAAAGAGCCAGGGCTGCATTTGGAATAAACACAGTTAAAAGGGTTTTCGGTGAGATATTCACACCCGTTTCTCATATTATTGATCTGAGAAATGAGATCTCTGTAATAACCAGGGGTTAAATTGGGTTTTTGATGCGAGTCAACCTAAAATCTAGTAGTGATTTTGGAGTGATTATAAAAGCCGGACTGGAGTGTGTATGGATGGACTGGATTTGCAGACAATAGTATTGAAGTCGTTCTGAATGGTGTGGATTTATTCAAACCCTGATAATAACTCACTCTGTTTGTGTTCTTCTGGCTATATCAGTCCATGATGTGTCCTTCATCAGAGTCAGTCTTGTGGGTGATGGATTATTATTTGAATAATAATAATGACCATAATATTTCTCAATAAACAACAAAGAAAAAATAACAACAACAGCAATACGACTACTGCTACTACTATTATTATTGGTAGAAGTATTATTGCTATTTATTATTATTATTATTATTAATAATAATAATAATAAGCATTATTATTATTAGTAGTAGTAGAAGTAGTAGTATTTCGTGTTTTTATTACAATTACAATAAAAACATTTATATTTATTTTCCAGTGCTGTCAAATTATTATTTTTAGTCAATTGCTTCCAAAATAAAGCTTATTTGTTTACATAATTGATTTTTCACTAACCCCACCCACAATCCCTGCTGGACCTGGGACTCAAAACCATAACCATAACCATTCACAGGTCCGACTCTCTATCCATTAGGCCACGACTGTCCACCTACATGCACTACCGTTAAAATATATTCGGCTGCTCAAGTGTTTCCAACATTGACAATTCTAGCATATATAAATCAGCATATTAGAATGATTTCTGAAAGGATCATGTGACATTGAAGACTTAAATTACATTTTAAAAAATATTCACACAGAAAACACTTTTTTTAAATTTAAATAATATTTCACAATATTGCAGTCTTTATGGTTATTTAATATATATGTATATATATGTAAATGCTTACACACACATAATAAATATACACAGAACAGAAACTAAAACATTTATTTTTGATGCGTTTTGAAAGTAGTATATTTTTGTTGTTGACCGTGATAGAGGTAATAATAGTAACAACAACAATAATAAAATAACACAGCAGAATGCATTTCATGGCTGATTATAATTATTTTTGCCTGCAAAATTTTACTCCAGTTAGTGGCTAAGTGTGGCAACAAGTTTTTTGTGGATGCTGTTTTGGGGATAGAAAGGTTATATTTACAAAAACCAAGTGTATCTGACGGCAGGAAGACGGTGGGTTTTAAATGACAGATTTTAAATATTAATCAGTGTCAGTAAAAAGCTAGCTAAATTCTCCCAGAATGCTCTCTGCATGACTCTTTTATGCACCTCACCTCCGTCTTCTCCTGCCTCCCTTATATCTCTTTGATCTCGCTGCATCTCTGTATTGAGACAGCGCTGGAGCGGGAGGAGCCCCGAGGAGCTGTCAATCACAGCAGGATCTCGTGGGATTGGCTGTGCTGGCAGATGTGTGGTGTGAGGGAGGCTCATTACAGCATCTCCTCTCTGTGATAAGAGCTCCCTGGTGATGGCTCGTTCTCTGAAGGGCTTCCAGCTTTAAACTTATTCATCAGAACCTGCTGCATACTCAACCGTTACGCTGTTGATGAAGGCAACATGAAGCAGCGTTCAGAAACCTGTATCGGAGTGTCTATTATTGTTATCATTTTATTTGTATTTTTTAAATTAGTAGCTACTCAATTTAATGCATTAATTTTGAAATTGAATAAATAAACAAAAAAATAATTGTGTTATGTAAGTTTCTCAATTGCTCTCTGAGAGTATCTGTCTATCTCTCTAATCAATCAATCGTATTTCCGATAACTCAGTTTTTGTGTTGTGGGTCAAATATCTCCTCAGCATTAAAATACAGGAATTGCTAGTGAAATAATACAGTAGTTAGCCAAAAACAAACAAGTTGCTGAAGGACTGTGAATACACTCATATTTGAATCAAATGAATCAAAGATCAGGAACGTGTATTAGGAGCATAATCAGGGTCACGCTGACTTCAAGAAACACCGAAAATCCTTTGGTGCGATGTTGAAAGAAGAGCTGGGCGTTTTCTTCTGGCACCTGGAGTGAAGCTGGCTCTCGACCTGTAACGGCAATCCTGACAAATGAGATCTCACACAATGAGATTCCCCCGGGAACAAAACACATCGCTCTAACAATATTGCTTTTTTGATGAATGGAGGAAGCCGCACCAAGCTAAGCTTTTTTAATAGCTTTATAATGGCGAGCAGTCATATACATTAGGCCGTATCATAAAGAAGACGTGAAGGAGCACTTTTGTCATTTGATCTGCTCAGACAAAAGATCGCCCTGCTTCGATTTGACACAAACAAGCCACGATATGCCTATAATGTCACACGCCAGAGTGATGACCTCAATATCACAGAATAAGAGGAAACGAGAGGAATCCGTTTCAGTGCTGTTTCAATTGTAACTTATACATCAAACATGATTTTCTCCCCTTTTCCATTGCGTTTTATTGCTATGAACCAGGTTTGGTGGGGAATATTTGGGAATGGGATCCCGTCTCCCTTGGGCTGTTTGAAACCAGGTCAGAGATGGAGAGGAGGAGGAGGAGCGAGTCATCGGTAAAGAGCAATCACATGCTGATTTGTATATTTCTCGCTCTCTGTGTGAGTAAATGAGAGTTTCACCAGAGACTCTGCTCTTTGATCAAACGCTGAGCGAGTCTGGCCCATCGTGGTGGGAAAGATGGAGGTATGGTGGAGGTTTTGGGGTATTTTGATGTTTGTTTGAACCTGAAGGAGGCTGAGTGTGCTCTAATGGAGAAACCGTCTTCCCGTCTACCTGCACTTGATGGGAAGAGTTTTGTTTAAAGTCACAATTTAACTATTTGCATTTATTCACTAAAAAATGTATTAAAAAATCTACAACTCCAGTTAGTATTAAATAATCCAAATAATAAGAAAATAGAAGTCTATGGTAAATGTCAAGCATTTTCGAACATAAATGTATTACTGTTGTTATGTTTATAGTATTAATATAATAAATGCATGTGATATAATATATTTATATATTATTAATATAATGTAAACTCTGAAAGAGCAACACAAGTGACCGCGTCTTTTTAAAGATGTCGTCTCACCATTGCATTTCCTGGTGCTCAGGGACATGACCGTCTCAGAGCTGCACAAAAGCAGCTGCCTCTGCAGCGATCTAGTGTTCGTCCCGGCACCCGGGGTGGCACTGTGTCCGGTGGTATCAGAGGTGATTTGAGGATCACGGTGGGAGCCGGCAGTTGTCACTCCTCAAGTGTTCCGCAGCCGGTGGAGTTGCCTTTGGGGCAGGCCCTCTGCAGGACAGAGTGTACTGGTGGTTTCCTTCAGTGCTCCTCCTGAGGACCAGATGTCGATCGCAGCATTGAAAAGTGAGCCCTCTCTCCCTCTCTTGGCTGTTTGCCCCCTTCTGGTGTGGTAGCATTGCCTGCGCCAGACCCAGAGATGACGGCTCATGTAGAATCCTCTGCCATGTCATGATCCTTCAATGCTGAATGAATAGTTTCTTGGTGGGGGTCATGCTGGTTTTCAGCACCCCCCTTCGGTGCCATTTTTCCCGGAAGTGCATGAGAAGTTTACGAGATCATAAAAGGCACCTTTTACTGCCTGAAACAAATATTGTAGCTCCTCCACCCTCACCACCCTCAATGGTGTGGCCGCTTTGGGGTATGCGGGCATTCCCTCTAAGGAGTGGTCCGTGGCCATGCGACTATGTCCAATGGCCGCTACAAGTGTCTCCCCTCACGGGCTTGTAAGTATTTGTCAGGTTTAACTGGCAATGCTTATAGAGCTTGTGGAAAAGCAGCCTATGCCCTTCACGCCACGGCGTTGCTGCAGGTATATCAGACCCTGAGAGATATGCACGAGGGAGACCACAACCAGGCTGTTCTACATAAACTTTGTGCTGCGACTGATCTCGCGCTTCGAGCGACGAAGGTGACCGCACAGTCTCTAGGTTGTGCGATGTCTACGTTAATGGTCCAGGAGTGCCATTTATGGCTGTGTCTAGCCGACATGAAGGAGCACGAGATGGTACAGTTCCTGAATGCTCCTGTGTTGCAGGCCGGCCTTTTTGGCAATGCTGTTGAAACTTTGCCCAGCAGTTCTCGTTCCAATGGAGAGGATCTCTTTTCTCAGCATGGAGTTGGATTCAGTCAACCAGACAGCACGCCTCACCCAGGAGCGGCACAGTCAGTGTTGAAATGCCTCGAGACTCCATGGCCGAGTCCCGAGGTACGCGTGATGACGCGGTGCTCACAACTCGCCCATCACCTCCTCTGGAGTCAGAATCATCTGAGGTCCCTTCGTGCCTTCCATATTCCGGAAGTGTTCAGGTGGGCAGCCGACGAGTTGTCTCGAGTAGCACTTCCTGGAGATTGGAGACTCCATCCCCATGTGGTCAAGCTGATCTGGAGATAATTCAGAGCTGCACAGGTAGACCTGTTTGCATCTCCCATTGCCAGTGGTTCTATTTCCTAACAGAGGCAACGCTCAGCACAGAGGCACTGGCACACAGCTGGCTCCGGGGCCTACGCAAGTATGCATTTCCCACGAGTGAGCCTTCTAGCACAGACACGGTGCAAGATCAGAGAGGACAAGAACCGGGTTCCTGGAACTCATGCTCCTTGTGACAGCCCCTCCCGGCATCTCTGGACGCCGTCCTTACGCCATTTCTCCAGAGAGTTCCCTGTCCGGTCAAACCCCATTGAGTTCTCCAGCAGCCAGATCTGGTGGAACATTTGGCACCTGGCCTTTCATCTTATGAATTCTTGAAAGCTACTGTCAGGCTATTGCCCATATCAGTGACCCTGTTGAGATCCCATATGTTTATTGCATGGTACACTTACCAGGGCCATGTTTTCCTAGCAGACTTCATTCTGCCATCTCTAAAGGATGCAGCCTGAGCCGTCTCAGAGAGTTCCATGTGCAATAGGGCCCTACAGGGTTACTTCACGTAATTGCCGTAGTGTGCCTGGTGGTTTTCTGGTGGAAGGGCACGCTTTCCCAGTGATATCCAGTCCTACTGGTTGGGTTGCTCGAGGAACAGCAGTAGTGACCTCCTCTGTGTAGAGCCCTGTCTTATTGTCTGCCTTATAAGAAGGATCAGGAGGCCTACACAGGGCACCAGAACGGGGAAGCTCCTGTGGCGCTTTGGTAGGGACCCTGATTCGTTGGACACCAGCGTGACTCGTAGTGACCGACTGAAAGGAAATGTCTCAGTTACGTATGTAATCCTTGTTCCCTAAAGGAGGGAACAGAGACTCGGGTCCCAACGCTGTACCTTAGCTGAACTGCTGTGCCTAGCTCGGCTCCTCAGTGAAAAAATAATGCATGATGCATGCACCAGCTGCTCACTTATACTGATCAGATTGCATCTGATCAGCTAGATGCAATCAGTGCATGCCAATGCCCATTGGCTTGTTTCGTTACACTTGAAGTAAATTGGTCTCTCTGGCAAGATCCCGATTCATTGGTCACCGACTGTCGATGTCTTCGTTGCCTTCTTCAGGGAACGAGGGTAACACACGTAACCAAGACTTTTTTGATTGTTTGTTTGTTTATCATAAAGAACTGTCATTTTTAAATTAACTATTCCTTTAATGCACATTACTGTTTTTTTTTTTTTTTTTACTCCAATATAATTTCTTGACAAAACATAGTAACTTTGTCACTATGCAGTCCATTCCAAACTCTGTGAAAACTATCATAAGAGGGAAGGAGAAAGAGCAAGACAGACTCTGTGGCGTCTGCTAAAGAAACTGAGGCAAGCGTCTTATTAATTCAGAAATCAATTATCCCTTCTCGTCACCGTGAGCTGATGAATCAGGGCTAATTAGCCTGAAGGTGTATCGCTCCTGTCCCGTCTTATCTCTGTGTTTGAGATTGAGATGCATTCCCAGTGTTTTCCTCATGGTGGGTTAACACAATTAAACCTGTTGTCTAACGATCAGGCCGCGGAAGCTAGTTCGTTAACGCCGCAGTCTCAGAAGATCGAGACACAAAGAAGTGGAAGATATTGGTCTTAAATGAAAGGTGGTGATCTCAATAATTCTCCTGATATATTAAACTCCCATTATAATTGCATTATATGTAGCAATTATAAACCGATGATAATGTGTCACACAGAGTCAACCTTTTCTGGGACGCTGCAATACTTTAGAAATTGAGACTGCGAAGCGTGATTGGCTACAATGTGTTTTTTCCTTAAATGACAGGGTACTTACACACGTATGCCCTTGTTTTATTCTAGTTTGACCATGTTTTGTAGTCAACTGCTGTGGTAGGTCTTGAACAATACTGTACCTTGGACTACCATGTAAATAATATCCTATATAAAATGTAATACCACAGTATATACCATAATTTGGTATAAAATATAGTTTGTCTGTTCCTTGACATATTTATTTTAAAGGTACAAAATGACCTTGGTAATTTAACATGATAATACTTTTTATCTAATTTCCAATATGAAATACCAAATCTAAATTTAGGAATACAATAGTAGAGATTGCAAAAAAAAACAAAAAACATTACTGTTAATTTTTTTATAAAAACACACACACACACACACACGAGATATCAGTAAACAGTAGCAATACTGACAACACTATCATATGACATTATGATATACGATTGTATAGTTTTGTTACCATATTTATTGCTGCCATAAAAAATAAATACATAAACAGTATATTACAATTATTTAATACTGTACAATAGAAGAATGTATTTGTTTATTTTTACTATTTCTTCTATTTTGAGATTTTGTATATCAGTCAAGGTTTGCGTCACAAAGGCAGCTGCATTGACCTGGCCTCTCTGTCAAACACAGACCTCAGCCTTGCTATTATTTACACACAACACACACCCTGTGACCGGCCTTATCACAACATCTGTCAATCAATGTCCTGCGTCCCGTCGTCATGTTTAATAGCCTTGACCAGGTGAGCGGCCGGAGCTGTAGCAGACAGAGACATAAACATGACCGAGAAGAAGAAACACTGCTCATCTGAGCACAGGCTGATGCAGACAGACGCTTCTCACTGAACAGATGCTGTTTGAGTAATGAGAGAGTCTGAGTGTGTTTCTGCACATATACTGAGTTTAGTGCTGAGGAGAAGTGTTAACATTGATTAAAAGTTTCAGTAATTGTTCATAACCTTTCAAAAGACTTACAGTACATCAATTTCAGCTGAACATCATAGACATAAATAACCGTTTAACACATACACATAGAAAGCCATTATTTTAAATTGGATCATTATTTTTACAATTATTTTTTAAATTGTATTTTTGATTAATTAAATGCATTTTAAAAAAATCATACCAACCCCAAATGTGAACATTTTATCAATATGTTGTTACATTGCAGATTAGTTCTTTTGCATTTGTGCACCAAAGCACATTTTTGTAATCTTGCACAACTGAAAAAGGACTGAAGTCATAAAGTTTTATGGTTATAAAATATTGACATTTTCTCCTTTCTCCTGAAGTTTTTCATTTTTCTTGTATCACATTTTTTTTTCTCTCTCTGTGTGGAATGAAATATTTGGAATTGATGAGTCATAGATGACAGGACTAGGGCTTTTTTCAGTTTCTGTATTTTGTTGATTTTAGTAAAGAAAACACGTGTTTTGTTTCTCTCTGTCTTTCTGGCAGTGTGAGCTGATGCATAGATAAGAGCTTTGGTGTAATCTTGGCTGGAGTTAAACTTCAGCTTTTCATCCTCTGTCAGTTTTGATCATTGCGCTCAGACATGTAGAGATACAATATATTTATTGCAGTGCTGGTGTAGTCTGGAATGTTCTTCTGAAAGCACCAAAATCTAAGTGCTTACATAAAAAAACATAGTATTATAGTGGATTGTAGTATTATGTATTTCCTTATTCACTGATATAGTCTAGAGCACCATGGAAATGCCATTGTATATGAAAACGGTAACCATTTATTGTCAGTGAATTGATATAAGACCATGCATGACCATGTTTGACTGACTTCACTAATTGTTAATGCAATCAGCCTCTATTCTATTCTGTTCTTTGCGGTACCAAAGTACAGAGGCCGTCAATGTACTCTGATACTGCAATAGTTAGTTGCTGTTAGTTTACTCACCCTCAGGTCACCAAAGATGGGATTTAGTTTTCTTCAGCAGAACGATAAAGAAGAGTGTTGTAAATAATGTTCAGTTTCTTTCACAGATCAAGACCTCAATATATCGACTGGAGCTACAGATTTTATTCCAGTTTTAAACCATTTTGCCTGTTGGACCACTTTTTTCCTTCCTGTTTTGGCTTCTTCTTCTAATAGAAAATGCTTCTGGAATCATCTTTAGTTTGCTCAACGAGGCCATCCTAAGACCCTTTTCACTTCCTGTGTGACAGGTTTGTCAGCAGTGACCTCACACGTTGAAATTCCTCCCATCTTTCATCTCTCCGTCCCCTTTCACTGAGCTATTTATAGTTCCCAGTCTATTCTTCAAGCAACAAGCAGAATCCCTCAAAGACTGTGTCTCTCGACAGCAAGGCTGCTGGGTCCTCGGCCAATCAGCTTCCAGCAGAGATCCTCCGACTGTGACATCATCAGAGTGCGCAGCGGCAAATCTGAAGGGTTAGCTTTGTGTCGGAGCAGCTGAAGATGTGTCAGGGTCAGGGAGGGACTTTGAGGAGAACACAAAAGCTGCTCTGTCCGAGCACAGTAAGAAGGGCGCTTATTCAGAAGAAGGGGATTTATGGCCTCAAGTGTTGGAGACCTCAAGCAAAGCTTCTGTTGTGTGAGGACATGGCACTGAAAACGGCCTCTGAAGTAGTCTGACGCACATTAAACGTGCCATTAGTTGGCACGCTGTTTGTTTGAGTATGGTCATGGCCTCTGCTGTATGTCACCGGAGTCACAGATGTCAGTTTACATCGTAATCACTTCAGATGTGTCAGAGCAAAACAAAAGTTCCTTGTCGGACAATCGCGAATAGAGCAAATGCCATGTTAGCAAGAACAAGGAGCTCATTGATTGCTTGAACTCGTTTACAACCCAGAGACCTACTTAAGTAGTTCCCATCATGTAATATGAGGTCTCCGACATTGCTTTCCCAGCCACCTTTTATGTGGGTTAAAGTGTGAAGTTGTGGTTAACGTGGCTGGTAAAGCGTAAGGTTGTGGGTTTGAGTCTCAGGTTGCTTTGCCATAAGTCTGCTTTCTGATCTTGCTGCTCGTGTAGCTCATTACACAATTGATTGTCCAGCATTATCATGGAAGCCCTAGTGCTTTTCAGGATATGCTTTCATCAAAGCAGACACTATATGTGAGGGGGTTATGAAAATCTTTTAAAATATATATATATATTTTTTTATATTTGCAAAAGTACTGGAAGGTTGCCGTGAATGATTAATTATTATTTTTGATGAATTGCACGACATGACATTTCACAAGCTTGCCTTGTCATAAAAAGGTCACATCTAATATTTTGGGACTTATTGAGCTTGACACACAGTCATGAGGGCCGTTAGAGCTCCTGACAGAGGTTTGAGCTCCTTCAGGTTTAGTTTTATTTGGTTGTACCATATCACTGATTTGGCAGACAAAAGGTCTTTGTGTGTGTGTGTGTGTGTGTGTGTGTGTGTGTTCAAATAAATGATCAGTAAAACAGCTTTTTTGAATTTTGAATTTTGTTTTGATTTGCTTTAGGCTGGGATTCAGCGTCTTTTGTAGCTCATCTGCACCACTGACATGAAAGGCTTTTGTTTTGTTTTGTTTAGTTTGGCTTTGATTCTCTTTTTGCTTTCATTGTTTTGTTTTGCACTGGAGTACATTACCTGAATGAACTTTTCTTTTAGCTTATCTGCACAACATATTTCAAGTGTTAATAATGCAGATATTTTATTTTGTTTAGTTTGGTTTGTTTTTTTCCATTTAACTTTTTCACTTTGCTTTATTTTTTTGTTTTGAATTGGAACTGATTTATAAAATGAACTTTTTTTGCAGCTCTTCTAAGGCTTTAATTTTGTCATTAATTTTGCTTCGCGTTTTTCTCTTTGCTTCTCCTTTTGCTGTTTTGGACTGAAATTCAGCTTCTTTTGTAGCTCATCTGCACTAAGTATTAACCTGAATAGCTTTTATTTTTCTTAATGTTTTTTCGTTTCATTTCGATTAGCTTTTCCCACTTTGCTTAGCTTCGCTTTTTTGTTTTGTTTTGGACTGGAATCCAATTCTTGCATGATATCTTTTCCAGCCTTAACCTGAAAAGCTTTTGTTCTTCTCAGGATGTGCTTTCATCAAACGGCCACCCAGCCACTTTTAGCTCAGATCTCATAAAGTGCCATCGTGCATATTTATCATCCACCTCGGTATTCCAATACGCGGCTTCTCCTTTGTCAAGCCAAGTATCTATTCATGAGCACCTGACTCCCAGCATGCATCTGTTGATCTGGCACTGTTGATAACATCTCGGCCTCTCGTAGTTCTTTCCCAGTCGCTTTCATCACCGTGCCAATGTCTCCTCTGTTCTTAGGTAGTCACTGGCGTTCCTCTAGTGTTCGCTATCAATCAGCCGAGCCAGTTTTGATCTTCCACGAGGAGCGGAAGACTTCGGAGCCCCTGCATTCAGCAGGCGAGGAGCTTTTGATAGGAGAAATTAATGAGGTTGGTTATGTTTGGATTTCCTCGTTAGGCATAACGCGCGAGGGTTGGGTCCCGCGGGAGGAGAGGGTGCTCTGCTCCACACTCCGTCTTTGTGGCAGGAGCCCAGTCACCTGATTTAGCAAGCGCGCCGGCAGAGACATAATGTGGTCAGCGGAGCGTGATGGGAACAATGAAGGGGCTGGCGCAGGAAAACGTGCTTTGGGAACCTCCAGCTTGTTACCTGAAAGCTACAGCAGGGCCGTGAGAAGACGCAGAATGATGATTTCCAAACAGAAGAAACGGTTGTGTTTGTCTTCATGCATAAATTAGGCCGTTTTTTTACCCCCCCGTATGGCATCTGGTTCTTTGAACCTGTTCTCCAGCAGTGCCCGGGCACCCAGGAGCAGGAGCCAGACCTCTGCCAATCAGAACTGGCACAGCTTGAGTTCTGCCAAGCTGTTTTGTGACCTGTCTCCCTCTCCTTCTGCAGATCCTTGCAAATGTGTCAGAAATTAATTCTCACTTCTCTCTCTCTTAGCACAAATACGAGAAAATGAAAGACAGAGTTCAACCCCAAAAATTAAAATGATGTCTTACCACCTTCTCGTCATTGCTTTCTCTCTTCCGTGACGCATTAGAAATGTTCAGCTGAATATTTGCGCTGTTTCTTTCTATACGACAGCATCAAATAGGAATAGGCATACTTCAGCTCATGAAAAACAGATTTGAGAACATGGTGAAGGTTTTCAGTGAGTAACAGTTTCCAGAGGCGTTTCACATGTATTGATGATGTAATGGATATATGTCTTTACCTGCACTTCTGAATCATTTACAAGCTGCATGTGCAATAAAGAGCTGATCATCACTGAAAAGAAATATTTAGATTGTAGGGTTCGGCTATTAATTAATTATCCTTCTGGGGTCTGAGGTGATTTTGGGACCCTTGAGATGTTTGTATTTTAGCTACTTATAACATATTATTGACCAACATGGAAATTTATTTGTTTGTTTATTTTTATATATGTATTTTTTTGTATTCAGCACAAACTGTGCTACAACAATACGTGACCAAGATAAGAAAGATAGAAAAATATAATAAATAAATAAATAAATAATAAATAAAATTAAATAAAACCCAAAGAAATGAGAAAATCATTTCACTTACTTATTCACAGAAAACAATGTATTACAATTCAGAATACTTTGAGTTACTCACACACACACAAACAAGTCAGACGTCAGTCTTAGCAATTCTAAGAAAACAAGAAGAGTGAGATATGAACTTTCAGTCAAGTCACAGTTACCTTTTTTTTATTCCATGGTGGGAACAAAAAGACACAAGTTACATCTGGCAGATGTCATCTCATATCATGCTATATTTATTTCTTTTTTACTCAGAATGTTACATTTATATCTTGAAATTCTTTTAATTTAAATAAACACTGTATATATAAATAAAATACATTTGATAAAATAGCCTAAGTATGTAAATAATTTAATAAAATAAATATTGACTGGTATCTGATCTGGCTCGATCTGATTCTCAACAGCTGAGAGATGAAGAGCAAAGACATCAGTTCTGTGTACAGTCCAGCTACAGAATAATTTTACCAGTAATATGTCTGAGGCTCAGTGATGAAAAAGGTCGAGTGACACTGTTCCTCATCAAGCTATCATAAACAATATATTGTCATTGCTAGGTGAGCTGTTCCTTTAATTATGGTGGATTACACAGAGCTATTGCCATGTTATATGCTAATTCCGCTAATGGACTTCGCAGCCCAGTTCAAACAGTGTTTACCCATCATTCTTCTCTCTCTCAGCTCATCTTTCAGTCTCATAACCTGGAGTTTTCCCACCCAGATCTCACCTAAACCGAAGCACCTGTTTATCTTTTTTCAGAGACAATATTAAATGAGCAACACACACCTGAGAGATATTACAGTGTGTATCATAGTCAGAACAGCTGCCCTGCGTGTGTGTGTGTGTGTGAGAGAGAGAGAGAGAGAGACACACACATGCCTTAAGGTGTGTATAGATCGGGAGTCACAGAGCTAATAAATGAAAGTTGGTCATGTCATTGGCCTCGCTCAATAAATCAGACCTGAGTTTATGAAAACGGACACATTTATTCAGTTGTACTGCCCAGAGGGAAAAGAGAGAGACTGGCCCTGCACACACACACACACACACATTTCTACCTTTTCCTCACATATTACAAATCCTGTTGTGTTAAGAAAGTTTTAGATCAGTGGGCAATAAAACTGTCAATAACAACAACAACAATAATAATAATAATTATTATTATTATTATTATTATTATTATTCTATTTATTTTTAATATATACTTGTTATTATGCATAAGTTACATTATGTTGGTCTTACTATATTTACAATACTAAAATAATGAATTATTATTATTATGAATAATTTTTCTTTTAACCCTCAAAGTACTTATTTATTTATTTATTTATTTATTTCATCACCTCAATATATAAATGCTGTTATTATTATAAATGAGTGTTCCATTATTCTGGTCATAATATATTTGCTATACTAGTACTAGTACTAAAACAATGATTTATTATTTTATTATTGCTATTTTTTTAATCCTCTACTTATTTATTTATTTCATCACCTTTGGTCCACCAAGGTTGTTTAAAATCTGAACTATGCTACATAATAATAATAATAATAATACTAATATAGTCTAAGCTTATATTCTTAGTCTTTCTTCCTTTCATTTGCTTTCTTTGTTTTCTATGAAAAATATCATCAGGCTTATTTGTGAAGAAATGTAGAAGAAATGCCCCTGGACTTTCATTTACATCTGAGACTGTGATCAATTTGCATTGATGTTTGTTTTTCTTCTCTTTATCCTGCTCTCAGATGACATGTATTCATGCATATAAGCAGATGATTATGATTTATTTATTTTATTGAGAACTATCAGATGACTGTGATGCTGCAAATAAATGCACTCAGTGCTCTAGTTTCAAACTTCTAATAGGAAAACTATTTTATGCTTCATCTAACTCAGCAGATTTTTTCTGTTGGCTAAAATCATCAGTCTTGTTTTATAAAAGAGAGTCTATATCCAAGTCTAAAGTCTTGTCGAAACCCTGTTTGCTGGCAGAGAACATTTGCATTTAATTGTAGTCTTTCAAAGTCTTTTGACTTGATTTTTTTTCACCGCTCTGCTCATGCGACAAACAGTTACTGTTTAACACTGCAGACAAGCCAGTTTGTATTCAATGTCATTTTCATTTTAATAGCTATGAGAGAGCAGATATGATCTTTTCATTTAGCAGAACTCTGAAGTCAAAGATTAGCATGCGTTTATAATAAAAAATTCTTCAAACATCAGGGATTCTCATTTTATTTGAATTAATTCACAAAGACAAGCGTGGAGAAAAAAAAAAAAAAAACTGGCAATTTAATGGGGGGGGGGGGAGACAAAAATTATTGAAATTTGTTTGCTGCTTGGCTTGGAGTTTTATAACAAGAAAAAACATTTCATAGCAAAAGAGCAGGAATTTGAAATCTTTATTAGAAAATGCTAAATCACTTTTTCTGTGAAGGCAAACAATGCAAAATTCATGAAATAAGTATTTCTCATTCCACCTCAAATAACACTGAGAATCAGACTGTGTGCAAAACTCTATTTTATTATTATTATTTATTCATTTATTTTTACACACTAGTGCAAGCGGAGCAGCTGTATTTGTACAACAAACTGGGTGCTATTATCACCACGTATTTAAATGGCAATATTCAAAAATTGTCTGATATGGAGAAAAGAGGCTTGGAATGAAGCAATAAAGTCCAAATAAACACTTCAATATTTGGAACATCAGTTTGTGTTTTATATCAGTGCTCTGTGTTTTTCTCTTTGCTCTTTGTGCATGTTTTGCAAATAACATAGTTTCAGAGGAGCGCTGGACGGCTGGCATCTTGCCTTTTGTGCATCGCTCCTCCACCACTTCTCCACCCACTAGCATGCTTCATGCCTTCCTCCGGGGGGGGGCAGACGGAGGCCAAGCCGGACGCCGAACTCTTGCCCTTGCCAGGGTTCAAACCACTAGGGTTCGGAGTCCGCTGTTCTCCCGGCTCACTCCCCGGACAGCACGCCAAATTTGCTACTTATTCTACGTTAATGAGGAAGCGTGAACTCAGGGACGTTTTTATTTTTGTATCTATTATTATTATTATTGTTGTTGTTGTTGCTGTTTATATATGCATAT
>JAUYWG010000064.1:1129399-1164650 GCA_034779775.1 Enteromius afrohamiltoni | reverse complement strand
GAAAAATTGTCGTTTTCATTTGAGTTGAAAGCTACGCAAAGTTCTTGGGTTTTATTCCTGGGATTGTCCATAGATTTAAATCCCAGAGATGTTCTTGTGTTTGAATTCCAGGGATTGTCATGGGTTTAATCTCATGTAATGCCATGGGCTTGAATCCCAGAGATGTTCTTGGGTCCAGAGAGATGTTCTTGTCTCCCCTCTCCCAGAGAGGGGCCTGTGTTTGGATCTCAGGAACTGTCATGAGTTTGAATCCCTGAGAAGGTAATGGGTCTGATTCCTGAATTATGATGATTTTTGAAAGATTATGAAGACAAAACATTTTTCTTTGATTCAATTTTACTTAACTTTCGTATAAAGAACACAAGAAGAAAATAAGGAGGGTTAGCTTAGAATGTGCAACAGAAAAACAAAATGAAGGTCATTATGTGAAAGCATTTGAACTGAACTTTCCCTATCTCTGTCACCTTGCGGCCGTGTTGACTCACATTCGTGACTCTTGTGTACACTAAGCTCATTGGCTGAACTGACCCGAGACCTGTTCCTCAGTCATATCAGCCCTACAGGGAAGCGGTCAGGCGCTGTAAAGTTCACCTCAGCTTGTGTCGGGGACCGCCAGGCAGCCTGTTTAAAGGTGATAATGGCTTTTAATTTAAGCCAAAGATGATTTATCTGAGCTTGGCTAGCCTCCCAAACCACAGACCTGAAAGCATGAAATGAAAACTATTACCTTGGAAGTCTCATCAGTCACTTTGAATTTTCTGAATGTGGAAAAGAAGGAAAGGAAGGGAAAATGAAAACTGGAGAAGAAGACTCTATATACAGTATTTACTGGGGATCTGGTGTAATTCGTCAGAGGTTTGAAGCTCTGCAGACTTGACAATTAATGTGAACGGCAGTGGTGAAAAGAAAAGCTAAATTTAGACATTCTTACACATATACATGATATATGTTTGTGTCAACCTTTGAAGCAAGATATGAATGTATAAAAGGCTTCTTTTGTTTTTCTTGAGCTGTTTTATATTTATAATATGGTATGGTGGTCTGACTTTGGCAATGAATAATAATTTGCATTGTGATGTAAACACAGTCATTGTTTAAAGACAGCAGGTCATGATGACAGAATGGGCTTTACTTTGTTTATGCACAAGTCAAGCTAAAAGTGAAGAGTGATAATTGCTGGACGGAAAGGAAATGTGCAATCGTTTAATTTGTTTTGAAAAGAGAGGACAACAAAGTCAAACTGAAAGCTCCTGTTAACATAAAGAAAGATTTACTGGGTCAAAAATATGATAAAAACTTAACATAGTGGTTAGCACATGCTAACAGGTTTGAATGTGGTTCAGATTGTTTTACTGATTTATATTAGGACAATTCATTGTTACCTATAGGAAAGCCATTTATAATACAAAATATATCATTTCTAAGAATCAGAATTTCTCAAGGACCTTGTGAAGATTGGAGTAATGATGCTGAAAATACAGCTTTGATCACAGAAATAAATGACATTTTAAAAGATATCCACACAGATAACAGTTATTTTAAATTGTGATAATATTTCACAATATGACTTGTATTTTTTTTCAAATAAATGCAGGCTTTTTGAGCATAAAACACTTTCAAATCATTGAAAAAATCATACCACCTCAACTTTTGAACAGTAGTGTTTTTTAATAAGGCTTTAGAAACAGCTACTCCTCTCAACACACAGGACAAATCTATGACAGAAAAACAGAAGAAAGTTTGCATCCTGCCAATAAACAAAACTGCAGTTGATTATATGCCAGAGAATGCGATTTTGTCCCCTTCCAAGTTAACATCACCTGCCCCCCAGCTGTTTTGGAGCACTGACCCCTCATTAGAGTCACCCTAAAACTATCAGTGTCCAGTTACCACAGATACACCGCTAGATTGCCTCAGGACATGTGTCTCATCTCTCATCTCTCTTAACTGTCAGTCACACCTGAATGATATCTGTTAACCAAGTAGGTTTGCCATTAGCAATAAACTCGTCCTATTGTATTTGGGTGGCTAATGGTATTTAGTAAACAGTGGTTTTAATTAAAAACCTCTCACACATGCCCGCGTTCCCAAATACCCCCACAGTGTGTGTTTGTTGAGTGTTTTCACATGGTCATTTACCGGCCATCTGGAAGGGACTCGCAGTTGTTTGGTCTTTGTTTGTGAGGCGTCAGAGTATCAGTGAGCGGTTTAATCCTCCTCAGCTTGTCTGGCTTCTGTGGGAGTCACAGACTGAGTGACTTTAATCTGCCGTTTTTGTCTTATCACTCAGTCTGAGCTCAACCTGAGGACTGACTGTTCTCTTTCAAACACTTTATTTACACAAGTGCTGGAGCGAAATGCTACATTTACAAGCTTTAAGCCAGTAACCCAGTTCTTGGCAAGGTAACCGCAACCACACAGTCCCATTTTTAAAACAATGCTAGAAGCGTTTGTTCACGCATTTGCATAATGTTTTGACTGTGACCTCAATTATTGACAAGTCATTTCTCTGTTGGTTTCTTTTCCTCTCTTCACATTGCTTATATTCTTTCAGACAGAAATCTACTACTTGTTTCAAAATGTTGCATGCAAATGAAAATGTGCCGTGATTTTTGTCCAGTTAAGGTTAGTTGTATCTAAAACAACACTGGATCCCATTGAAATGAAGGTAACACTTGGTAACAATTTATTTCACCTAAACTTAACATATACCTTACTAACTATTAAGAATTAAGCGAATTAAGAATGTATTGAGGGAAAAGCCAGCTTTATCAGTTAACAAGTGTTGCCTATTCTAACACTTTAGTAGAGGGACCAATTCTGACTATTAACTTGTTTCTTATTAGCATGCGAGTTGATATAATATTGGCTGTTTATTAGTACTTATAAAGCAGATGCTCTACAATGTCTGAACTGAACAACTACCTTACTAACTAAAAAGCAGTGAATAGGAGTTTATTGAGGCAAAAGTCATAGTTAATGGTTCAGTTAACCTTAAAATAAAGTGTGAGTGAAATGTATTATATGGTCAAAAAAAGTACTGATTTCAATAGTACACAATAGACTCAACTACATGTCAACAAACTATCATTAGAGTATTAGTTGACTGTCAGGTTAGGGTTAGTAGAATAAGTTGGCATGTACTGTTCTTGTAAAGTTACTAGTCAGTTAAATATCTGTTGGGGGAAATCAGCATAAATTGTAAGCAGATATTAAGGAGAAAAGCTACTGCTAGTCGACATGTAGTTGCAAGGTTACTTAGAAAACAAGTGCTTACCTGAAAGGTTAGTTTGATCCAGTTTTTAGGTGAAGCATTATTTAACTGCTTTGTTAGGGACAAATTAAACACATTACTTTGCATTTTGTTGGCAGTTTTGTAAAACGCATGCATGCAGTCTTAGTGCTCACGTAAGAAAGCAAGCAAATCGTATCTGGATTCGAGAGGTATGGAGTGCTGTTACATAACCGAAGAGAAAGAGATGAAAAGAGAGGCATACAGAGAGAATACGAAATATCCTCCAGGGAAAGAAGAAGCTGTTTCTGCACAGAAACTAGGACTGCTCAAGACTGCAAAGCGCACCAGAAGTTTTCTGCTCTCATCATCGCTGTTGAGTAACCGGCTTGAGTTGAAAAGTGTAGCACCATAATTAGAGAACTTCAGAAGGCACTTGTCTGGTAACCTGAGGGAATAGCTGGAGTTTCTCTTTATTCAGCTGTGGTGAGACTATGGGTGAAGGATTAGTAGAGATTACACTGGGATCCTCGTTCTGATAACTTCATCCTCGACTCTTTTTTTCGCTGCGTCTAAAGCACCTGCAGCGAAAACACTTCCGTCTCAGATGATGACAGTCGGACGGCTCGTTCTCTCGCACCCTGTCACCCTCATTAAGCCTTTCGATGAAAAGTGTAGAAACCCTCGTCAGATATCTGCATGTTCCAGCGGCCCGCCAGGCTTCTAAAGTTACCAACCTCTAATCCTCCGGCTTTGGCAGAAACAACTTTGGTATTGCGGCTTAAATGGGTATTTTGAAAGTTTCTCAGGCCTTTTGGTGGTGGGTGTTTTTTTGGCCGTCCGTGTTGAGAAACAGATGTTGGCTGTCGGCCATCTCCTCGGCCTCATTGACTGAGCTGCTCTGGCAGTTAGCTCCGCTGACCTCTGCTTTGAGCGTATTTGGCAGGCATTGTATGACTGCATTGAAAAGCGCCTCGAAATCTTGTTACATCACAATGATCCAACCATTGGAAGCGCTTTATACAGAGACACAAGAGCGTTATAACAGGTGTCTTTTACTAATAGCTAGCTAATCCTTTCTGCTGAGCAGTCAGTTAATCAACAGTCACTCCAGGTTTACAAGTTTTCTGTGACACTTTCTCGTTATTTTAACTTTTACTCTTGATCCGAGATGAAATCCATACCTCCAATTACTCTGAATGTCATACCTATGAACACAACCCTTTTATGTTCATATGTCTAATAACCAGGAACATAAATGCCATGATTCTCATGAAAACTGAATAGAATTCAGGCACACACTGTAAAAATGAAAGCTTCCAGAGGAGGGTTTGCTGTGATGCAGTAGAAAACCATTTTAGTTATAATGCATGTTAAATGTTGTAATGTTGAGTGGATTACAGACTATATTGCATACCAGGACACTACATGTTAAGCCAGTTAATTCGTTTGTTCATTTCATAGAGTAGTACGGCGTTCATAAACAGCAGTCAACATTTGAAGTGGATCATAAAAGTTCATCAAAGCTGTCCTAAGTAAAAGTAGGTATTGTTATTGATTTTAGGACAACTTTGATGAAAGATTTTGATCCACTTCGAATGTTGACTACTGTTGACTATAGATATATATATATATATATATTTATACGCAGGTACATATCCATCATAATACATAATTTAGTATTGATCACAGTAATCTCTTGGCCCCCCACTGCTCTAGCTTTTCTTTCTGTTGTGTTTTGAATCGTTGAACGTTGAAGAATATTTAGTATGGAGTGACAGTGTTTCATATAGTGCTGTTGTGTCTGTGTTTAGCCCTCCCTTTGTCTCATCCTCTGCTTGATTGATGGCCGATAGTGTCTTCTGGATGTGCACGTGCAGAACTGTGATGGCCTTTTGGTTGTGTTCTCAAAAGACCTCTTAGTCTGAACCTATAATGTGTCTTCATTAAGACTGAGAGCCTCTTGCATCCATAGATCATTAGAATGACAGGACTTGCACTATGCCACAGTCAGCAGATAATTGTGATTCGAATAGCGGGGTCATTTAGGGTGAGCTTATTAACATACGTATAGCCCGGCGGATCACTCGTCAATATGATGTCTAAGTCTCTCATTTTCTCTCTGTCCGCTCTCTTCGCTTCAATCATCCATCTTTATCCATCCCACCTGTCAGTTATTGGGTACTTCGTATTTGCTGTCAGACACCAAACGCCTATGAAGTGACCATTTTGTGTCCTAAGTTTTCACACAACTGCTTCCTGTTGCTCATATTTAGGAAAGTGGATTGGATGTCCATAAAAAGAAATATTGTGAAGAGGAATTGATTTTGTTTAGCTTTGAGAAAAGAGGGCTCTGTCTGTTTTATGTGCCATCTGTCTGCATATGCCAACCTACTGACCTTGCATTGATTATTACACAAAATGTAAAACTTAATTGAAATGATGGCCCGTGTCAGAGCTTTTTTTGTTCATCAGTGGCATGGCCATTACTAAAGGTCATGACCCATGACCCCTTGTGAGGGGTCCCGTAAGGGGCTCAAGGCTTTCATTCAATAGTTGTGGATAACTGGGTTGGACACACAGAAACAAAATGCATTCACACACTTGTCTTTGGTTTTGCACACCAGTAATATTTTTATTTTATTTTATTATTTTTTTATTTTATTTCAGGAAAACTTGTATTCATATCATTGCTATTATTATTATTATTATTATTATCACTTTTTTCAGTTTTTTGTCTTTCGATTAAATATGTCTGCACATTTAGTCATTTCATATTCATATATTTCATAATTTTTATTTATTTTAATATCAGCAGTTCCAATTATTTAATTATCCACATGGCACATGTATGTGCATTTTCTATGTCTATATTTGTTTTAGTTGCAAATAATAATAATAATAGTACTAAAGTTTTTTATTGGCATTTAGTCAGTATTTTGTAATGCCATAATAATCTGACTTTTGTAGGCTCTGCATTGAGGACTGGAGGGGAAAAGCGCTTCGATCCTGTCTTACTGCTTCTGATGTCAGTATTATTAAGGCATAAAGTGGCACAGAGTAGATGGTTCCAGCTTGGTGTTGTTTTTTCTTTATTTATTGATGAGGACGAGGCACTTGGGAAAGGTGGAAAAATGAATAGCAAAAGATGAGGAAGAGTGATGGAAAAACTGTGAATAATTTACTTGCACATGCTAGTATACACGGCCGTTGACATTTCAAAAGCTTCAGCTGCTGCGATTCCCGCAATTCTTATTGTAATTTTTTTTTTTGGAACGTTCCCCAGTGCATGAAATTCTTGTGTATTTAATCTGCAAATTTTGAAGAAGCCGTGAAACACAATCGGCCAGGAATCATGCTTCAGGAATGACTGACAATAGATTGGCCAGCTAATCCCTTCCACAGATTCAATCACGGCTAACTCGTACAACAGATGTCAAATAATACGCCGCTGCGCAATGCCGGCGAGGGCCCCGGGTTGCCCACCTCTGAAACCCGATCTCCACCTCCCCACGATGAGTTGGTGCCCTGGCGTCTGTTAGCTCATCTGGAGAGGGGCTTTTGAGAGTGAGGTCAACGGTGTGTGTAATAAGCTAGCGCTAGCGGATGGCTAGTTCCCATTCACATGCTGATTTTCTAGTCGATCCATTTGCATTAAGTGCAACCTAATTGCCAACTGCAGCCTGATTATGGTGCGTGTCGGCCGGGATGAAATATGAGCTCCCATCTGCACCCGCCGCTGCTCAACTGATGTCAGATGGACGTAAATCTAAAGAGAAAAGGTTGTTTGAGTTTTCAACACTAGTGAAATACTGCCACTTTGAAATGGCTGATGCATGCTTGTATTTATGAAAAAAAAAGAAGACATAAATTAGTTTGTGCACTGGGACAATGACTCTCTTTGTTCATGTAGGCCATGTTTTCCACATCTTTCCCTTTATTATTTTCTTCATTTTGCCGACCTTTACCTGTCATGTGGTCTGGATATGTTTCGCACGAAGAAAAGCTTCTCGTTTTTCTTGAGTGTCTATCCAAATGTGACTCCTCAGTTAGTGACCGATGGAATTTTGATGAGCCGGAGAGGAACAGCTGGAATCTGCAGTGGTTTAAGTGACCATGTCACCTCTTCTAGACTCGGTTGCAGTTGTAAGAAGAAGCTGGGCAGCTGTATTGGGTATTGGCTTGGACACATGGCTCTAAAAATGATGATAATGTGATGTGAATCACTAGTCCTTTTACTCTTTCACTCTTTTCTTGTAATATGTTTATATTTGAGGAGGTGCAGAACCTTCAGTGCTCTCTTATGTCTGGTTTCTACCCCACCCGTGGCTTTTCAAGACTAATGCATTACATTCCCCTTTTAAGGTGCTTTTTTTGTTCTTGTTAGAAACGCCATGATTCAGCTCATGATTCAGTTTTTAGGGACATATTTATGCCAGCACAAACGAAATTTTGGTATTAAAATAGTACTTAAATGTAACTAAATATACTGAATAGTTATGGAAGAATATAGGAATAGTTCAGGATTTACTAAAGCCGCGCAAGAATTAGCCTAAAAAGGCTCACTTTATTGAATATACACTTGCAGCAGTTTTACTTTCAGACACAAAATTTATGGGAGGACAGTATTAAAATAAATCACGCAATGCAGTTTACTAATGTTTGCAACTGTTAAATAACTGGCATCTCCGCCAATATTTAATGGGTCAAAAAACAGGCGGTAATTTGTGCTACTCTTAGTAGTTTGCGCTGGTCATTATGGAAATGATTCGGCTGAGTCTGTGTTCTTTGAAGGGGTCATCGGAAGCAGAATTCTTTGGCATACCTTACGGTCGTCTTACCTTAGCTCCACGCTGACCTTCCGATTAAGCGATTGAGACGTTTTGATGTTGGATGTAAAAATGAATATAGCAGTCGTCACTTATATTTACCAACAGAGATGTATAAAGTACTAGAGACCCAGACTTGAGTAAAAGTACAAGTGGTCTATCAAAAAAGAGACTTGAGTAGAAGTTGAAGTGCTCTTTAAGCACCATACTTAAGTGGAAGTACTAAAGTATTCAACATTTTTTGTACTTAAGTATTGCAAGTAGTTTATTTTAAAATTCACTACTCAAATACTGGAAGTAAAAGTACAAGTACTGTGTTATGTAGTTATTAAAGAAAGCAGTCAAATATATATACTCTATATGATGGGTGAACTATCATGAGAAGACAAAGGCCTGCATAATGAGCCATAGACAGGTATGTGACTGAGAGAGGAGGGTTACAAGAAAGAATGTGAGGACAAAATCAGTTTATATTTATTAATGATCACTACGTAGCTCTGAGTCTGCATTTTTCTTGTCTGAGGTTAAAGCTTATTCCTCCGAGCGCATCTTCTTGAGTTATTTATTTATCACAACGTGATCTCTGTGTGGAGTTTTTGCTGAGTTTCACTTTCATTTTAGTGAGGCATTGTTTACTGAAGATCGTGCAGACCATCCCTGTTTGTTTTTCAGGCGGCGCTGTCTTCTTTTATTGTCTCAGTGATAAGCCAGCTTATTCAAACCTGTGACAGAGCCATATACTGCTCTGGCAGTGATAATGTGGGTTTGGAATGATTCGTAACATTTTTATAATTGTAACGAGTAATGATGCAGCACATAACAAATCTATCGGAGTATTAAAGTATTAAACTCATCCAAAATATGTACTGAAGTAAAAGTGGAAGTAGGAGAAAAAACAATTCTCCAGTAGAGTACAGATACGGCCTTTTAGTACTTAAGTACAGTAGTGAAGCAGTTCTACTTCGTTACTATACATCTCTGTTTACCAACTGCTGAAGACGCAGAGGATTAACATCTTTTTCATTTTGAAGGGAATTTGCTGATCCCTCATCTACATAAATGCATCCATGTTTGCGCAGATGATTCGTGATCCAGCTTTAGCAAGAGAAGCAAGTATAAGGGTTTTATGAGTCTTTGCAAATCTTCTTTCCTAAAAATGTGATAGTTTGACAGTTTCCTGGCTAAAGTTTACAGTCTGCTAATCACTTTACCGAAGAGAGAGGCGGGGTCACCAGAGCTCATTAGCATTTAAAGCAACATGGACTGGAACAGCTCGATGAAAAAAGAGGTGATTTTGACAGGGTAAAGAAGATGTTTTTACACTACCACTGAGAAATGTTAACCAAAGTATGTTGTAGACTTTTCATGAAGACTCAACTTTTGGAAAATGGCCATCCGATGACCCCTTTAATGTGTGCATTGTTACTACCTGCAGAAAATTCCTCTACCCTATGTGCTTTTATGAAATGGTGTTCTAATGTTAATTTGCCCTGTTAGTAAATCTAGCCCTTATTCTGTCTTCATCAAGCTTTGCGGTACTTACTACTTGTTATTCAGGAGAACTAAAACCACCATGATCTTTCTGAATTAATAGAAACACCACCCACATTGCTCACATTGAAATATAGTTGTTAACCATCTAATTTCAATAATGGCAGGCGTTTTAAATTGATTGTGAGATGTGTCCTTCAAAGTCAGTGGAAATATTCAGTCATTAACGTGTCTGTATCATTAGTCGTTGTCCCTCCCCACCTGCAGCAGTGACTGAGATTAATGAACTGGAGTGGCATATTGAGACCTCGGTGAAGGCAGACTGAAGGGTTGTGAGGTCTTAGACACGTGTATCGGGCCCTGAATACATTGAACAGCCAGGCAAGCTCTCTCAGATTCGAAGCACTAACCAATCAATGATAGTGGATTAACGGCCTTAACTTCAAAGTTCATGTTTCTTTTTATGGAGTCTGCAGCTGCCAGTCAAACCTTTACTCTAATGCTCACTTCCCAGAACTACATTACACGAGGCAAACTTCTTTTGAGTTCAACTTCACTACTTTTTTCTTTGGTTCATGTTTGAGGTTTCTCATTAGTGTGTTCCAAAAAAGACAGCAACACGATGGTTAAAAATGAATTAGATGTGTACAATTCAAGTTCTTCAAGCAATTTGCAAAAATCTAGTTATGCATTTATGTTATAAAAGCAAAGCATTCTTTGTATTTCACATAGAACCTAATTTTTTATGGATTGAAGTCGTTATACGTTATTGTCTATAAGGGAGCTTGTTTTTTTGTTTTACTGACCATAAATGTGTAAGATTGCCAAGCCCCCGCAGGAGGACGATGGATTGGATTTAATAATTGATAACGTTCTGGTGTTGCTTTAGACAAATACCTCTGTTTACCGGAACATCTTCAGATTAAAGTGGTTCTTCTCCAAAATGTTGGCCAACTGTCAAGTTTTAGAGTGTTCCTTGTGAGACAGCTTAGTGAATTGGGAAATACTAATATTACATGTTTTGTTGGCAAGACCTGGTGGGTGTGGCCAACAGCTATTACAGGAAGCAATCGGCCAGGGCATGATCTGCCATCTACACCAATGAGAGAGCTTTTGTAATCATCACTACTAATTACTGACAGCTGTTCTGGTGTTATAGCACTAGTTGGACTGCCAGTTTAGGAGGGTGGGAAATGCAGTGTTGCTACGGTGGACATAGTTGGTATCTTTATTTTCCTATTGCTATGTCACATTTTATCACACGTTTAAAGTTTCTCATACTGCCTGGCCTTTTCTTCACACTTGTGTTTGTTTGTTGTTTTCGAGTTAATGTTGTGGTTCAGCAACTTTCAAAAAGATCGAACCATGTGCAGCATGAGGAAATGCATTTGTTTTGCCCATATAGTTGGAACAAACTCCTAACCTCGTGTAATTAACTTTGAATGAAACTGTGCTTCAGACTTGACGCGTCAGATCATATGGATTGTCGAGAAACAGAATAGAAAAGCAATAGCTCTCTAACTTTTTCACACCCATAGACTTGCATTTCAGGAAGGAATGAAGCTTTCGAACCTTCAGGGTGAGGAGCACCATTGACTTGGACCAGTATGCAAAAACACCAACTGTAACAATCGTGCACCACATATTGTTTTTGTTCGAGCTCAAGTACTAAATAATTCATCAGCAGGTTAAGTGTTACTATGCAAAGTAAGTGTTAAGACACTAGACCCGCTTTGCTCTCAGCAGTTGCCATTGTCTGCTTTTGCCTGTGCGATTTGCGTTTGAATGTTAGCCAGACTAAAGAACTTTCTCACACTGAGAAACAGGTGCAAGATTCAGTCTGAAAAAAGACTGAGAGAGCATGTCGGTGAGAACAGCGAAACCAAATGTGTCAGTGTCTCACAGTTTTGAACATCCTTGGTTCTGGAAGTGAAGAACGTTTGGTTGAGAATGTGTCCGTGTGCTTTTTAGAAATCGAAAGATATATTTTCCTCCTCATCATACTTTATCATCCCCTCTTTATTCCTCACAGAAGCCCTCCGCATCTACTCAGGGAAGGTGTGTGTAGGTGCTTACATACGGGAATAAACCAGAGCTCCACCTCAGACTTCCCAATGGGGGTCCAAACGCACTCATCAGGAGCCCCGCTGCGCACTTAAGAGCCCCTACGCCATACATACACGAATCTCCAGCCTTTCTAATCGGGCCAGCCCGCTTCTTTGTCACGCTGTGTGTATCTCTGAAAGGAGCATTGGAGGCTGCAGAGAGAAACAGGAACAAAAGCACGCCTCTCATTCGCAGCAGGGCTGCTTATTAGGTAGTGGCAACCCTTTGGGAGCGGGGCATTTGGCAGAGGATATGGGGTTGTTGGGGGCACAGCCGTACATCAGTCAGGGGGATGTGGGTGAAGTCAGAGACCCCTAAGCCTACAGCATTATCACCCTTTTTGTCAAACTGCACCTGTCACTCATTTAGTACGAGAGCATGAACCGGTCAAACTTTGATTCACTGCCAGGCCTCACAGTGCAATAAAAGGAAAGAAGCAGCAGCTATAAAGGATAAGCGATCAAGAGGAAAAGGAAAAGCTGTGGGAAGATAAAAGAGATAAATGAGACAAAGGAAAGCGGGCGATGATGAAGAAAGGGAAACTCAGAAGAATGATGACGAGGGAGATTGAATTAACACAAATGTGTGAAAAATCAAACCGCTTCAAAATCGGCAGACCAAAAAAAAAGTTCTGTTCACAGTCTGTGGTCAGGTCCGACTGGGCTCTGTTGTGTTTTATTGCAGATATTGTGTGATGTGCATTGATTTCCTGTACAGATGAACGATAAAAAGCTAACTTTCGTTTTATCCCTAAAAATGACCAGCAGTAATTCTGATTTAATCTGTCTATGCTGTCTGTACTGATCTATGAAGGGAGCTGATAGATATGACAGTCTTTGAAGGGAATTGAGTCCGCAGGGGTATAGAATTAATATGACTTAAGCTTTGAGTTGATGCAATATGACTGAGGGCACCAGCAAACCCTTCTTTTCATCTCTCATATCTCCTATGAAGATTTGGAGGACATGGAAGGAAACCAGATAGTCTGACAGAATATCAATCTGATAAAAGGAATTGGGTATTCAGAAGAGACTCGGAATCACCAATGTGTATTACTCTCTCTCTCTCTCTCTCACTCTGTTTTGTTGAAAATATGTAAAGTTGAATTTATCACTGTTTGATAAGAGTAGAATGGCTCCCAGATGCTGGGATATAGACCCTGTTCCAAATGCCACTTTAAGGCATTTAAAATGTCAAACGGGACGTTACATTCCTAAAGCATCAGTCATCTCAAGTCCACAAGACCACAAGTTTACATCAAGTTCACATTGGAGAGAAGACCACAGATCCTTGATGGTGACAGGGAGTTTTACTTATTTCTTTATTTTTTAATTAATTAAACATAGCAATTATTCACCTTGCTGTTGGTCGCAAGAATAGACCCCAGTGACTTTTATTTTATTTTAAATAACAATTAATGTCATACAGGATTGACATTTTATGAGAGCGAATACATGCTTTTTTTATTGAATTTTCCAGTGTATCCTGACCAACCCAAAGATAAGAGACACACAAAGAAACAAGCAGTCATGTGGCGGCGTCCCAGGTGCTTCTCGGCAGAGTTTATAAGCGCAAGATTTACAACATCAGACTTAATATTAGATTCATTCATCTCTTCCCTTCCCATAGCCTTCCACAATCTACTTCTATTCCAGATCCCTCTGCCAGTCTGCGACCACTGTATCCATAAAGCACCTGGTAATAACTTCACTTGATGTATCCCAGTGGGTTCTGCATCTTTGGTTTCTCCTTCCGTTATGGTTTTAACTAGGCATAATCTCGGTACTGCCACATCGAGTTTTTTCTGAGCAAGAACAGGTGAGGAGCCCTGTTTAGTCTGACACCTGTGATGTCAGTGTTACCCTTGCATCACACTCGATTCAGAGAGTTTAATCTGCAACAATAACCTTCTGTCTTCAGTGAAATTGCTTTCTGGGGCCGTAAAGTAAACAGGCAAAAGGTGTTATTCAGCATATTGAGAGAAAAAGGAAAGGGTGTGCATAGACAAGAAACGAATACAACGAGCAAGAAAAGGAGGGGGAAAGGCCGAGCAAACGGGGTGTGGACAATTCGCAAACTGACCTTTCAGTCAGAGAACACACAGACAGATATTGAATGAGACTCATTGTATTGGGAGAATGAAACTGCTGGCTTGTTAAATGCTGTGGCATATGGATATTTTATCTTCCTGTGCCTTTAATTGCTTTACTGTCAGACTGTTTCCCCCTTGAATCTCTCTTTAGGGAGGAGAGACGGAAATAGACATGAAGACATCTCCAGGAGGAGAGGCTTGACTGTGCGCTATCTCTCAAACAACATGGGCCTGTCCTTTAAGCCGGCTTCGAGTTGCATACTGCCTGACCTTTAATCTGATGCATAAACAAGAGGCTGTGGAAAGCGATCCCTCATCATCCTCCCCTCATACTCCACCGCCTCCTCATCCACCTCCATTGTTTGGCTTAAGGCTGCATTTGTTCTAATTGTCGCTGCTTTATTGGCGCAAATTGCTGCCGGTCTTTGTGAGGTCTTGTTTAGCCGGGCCCCATGGCTGACGTTGATGCATGCCTAGAGGTATTTATAACCCACACTACACCTGATGTCAAGCATGCACCGAGACTAATCATGTACGGTGATGTTGGAGTGTTCATGGACTCCACCAAACAGATTTGTGTTCTGTTTGTAAGTGAGGATTGAGTAGGGAGAGTAAACGAGATGGGCGGCAGCCAGCACTTAACGCACATGGGTGCTTTTTTACAATTCCAACTGCTAATTTTTCAGTGCCACTTTTGCTGGAATTTCATATCAGGGGTCAGATTTACTAACGGATTGCACCTGGGCAAACCAAATTAGCGCAGAAAAGACATGCAGTGACGAATTAGTGCTGAAAAGGCGTAGATTTTTTGCACCTGACCATTCTAAACATGCATTTGTAGGAGTTTTCCTATCAGACTCAAAATTTACGCGAGGAGAGTATTCAAATGAATCACACAACAAGATTTACTCATGTTTGTGCTCATCAAAAACTGGTTTTTGCGCCATTATTTAATGCCCAAAAAAGCATCTTAAAACTGTTTTGTGCTTGAAAAAGGCTGCAGTTATTATTACTAGGACAGGCACTGCAAAGAACAGGGACTGTGTGGAACAATGGAAAGGAATGTTTCCAGACATATTCATTTATTTGGAGTGCCAGAACATATATATCCGAACATACAGTTGGCCATGTTATTCTTATTTTGCTTCAGTAAATAAAAGACAGCTTGGAATCCCAACTAGGAGTCTATCCAGGTCTATCAAAACTTTTTTATTTGGCCTCCTCTTCTATTCAATGCACCGTGGCTTCTTAATTTCTTTATTTGTGATTACACTTATTTGTGCAGTTGTTAGTAAATCCCCCGCAGAAATTTCCATGCCCATCAGGAATCTTTTGGAATTGTGCTCTTAAGCTAATTCGCCCAGTCAAGATTGTCCATAAACACAAACTGTAATTAAACTGCTGCTCATGTGGTCTTAAGTTCTCCAGTTCATCCAATAGCATTGGCATTGGAACCTTTCACGAGTAAAGCGACTTGATCTGATTCAGCTTAGTTCCTCTAAAACAAATAATTGTTTGTCAAATTTGTGATTTTCTAATTTCCGTATGACTCATAGTGGTCTTGTCCACATCTGTGGTTGTAAACGTTCACTTTTCATTTACTAAATTGATCCCTTTTACCACGATGGAACGTCATCGAAGGCTGGCCTTTGAGTTTGTTTAATGGGTTGATGACAAGCCTCAGCTGGTCACGGAGCTGGGTGACTCAGCTTATGGTCGCTTTAACCTTTCCAGGGTCTCGCTTAGGCATTAATGACCAAATCTCTGCTGTTTGTTTTGGAGTGAGGATTCAGAGCAAGGCTGTTCCTAGGCAGGAGGATTAAGCTAATGGAACCATCCCTGTTCATCTCCTAATGGATAAATAAGGGAATATATACAACACAGGCTTTAATAGGAGTGCAGAATGGTGGTTTAGTGTCAAGACTGGAGTCCATCGTCTTCTGAAACAAGCTAAAATCCAATCATACGACTCAATCTTTGATCGTAATCATGCCTGTTACATGCTACTGCAGATAGTTTACATCAGAGTTAGGTTTCCTAATGCAAAACAGTGTCATGAATAAGCGTATTTATTTGCAGATGTCCTGTCTATTGTTCTTTCTACCGAAGCTTTGTTTCCTCTGTACTGCTCAAAGCTAGTTAGCATTTCTCTTGCCGCAAGCATAGACACCAGGCGCATTGCCACCCGATGCTAATGTGTAATCACACGTTTACAGGAGCTAATGGCCAAATTAATTTTCCCTCACAGATGTGCGGTAATGGCCAAGTGATTTGTTTATTTTACTCAGGCTTTGACTGCTTTGTGTGGAAGCTGCAGCTGAGAGTGGTCATCGAAAGTCTACAAACTTTGTCTGTGGCAAATGTCTACAATTACTTCATTTGAATCTCACACTCAGATATTATTTGAAGTATACAAGACAGCAAAGATGTCACGTCTTACATGCAGTTTCCTCCAGACGTATCACTCTTAGCTTCATTCATCCTTCATCAGCTTAACACGTCTTTCCACTTTTGCTAAAATGTCAGAAAAATGTCAGTGGATGACGATGATACACTTTTTATGATAAGTTATCAAATGGCTTTTTAAAAAATCTTACTTGTAGCCCCAAACTCTCATATTGATAGCATCCCACTTCAAAAAATGGATTTGAAACGCTTTTCTCTGCCTGTTTTTGTGGATTATTATACTTGGTAATGGCGAGTACACTATTTTAATGGACACGTATAAGATTTGGCCCTTGAAAAGGCGAATAGATTCCATGTATTTGCAACACCAAATGCATGTGGCATACGGCTCAACGATTCACTTAATTTACAACACTTCCATTTTCTCCGCCTTGCAAATGCATTTGATGGCCTGCGAGCTCTTCCACCACCGCATATGAATGTAGGAATGGGGCGTTAAATGAAGTAAAGCTAATACAATTGATTCTAATGGCTGCATGGAACAACAGAACAAGGATGTTCAGTCATCACCACTCATACGATTCTCATTCAGCTCCATTTGGTTTTTATGGAAGGCCATTTAGCGGCAGTTTTAATGAAGGGTGATTGGCAATGTGTCGGAGTGGCCATTTCAGTCAGTGGGCTGTTCCTGCTTGCGATCTGCAATTATGAGCACATTTAGACCAGACATCTCATCTTAAGTAAGCTATCAGCGTCAGTGGAGGCTTAGCCACCTGTATCAGCTCCCCACAGAGATGACATCTCCGTAATTCATCCGTATGCTGTTCTTTTTTTCTTTCTTGGTGGTCCATATTTTTGCAGGCTTAATGTTTTACCTCTTTGTGCTCTCAATGAGTTTTTTTTTTCACCCCTTTTTGAGGACTTCCTTCCTTGCTCTCTGTATAAATTAGCTGTATTATCAGACAGGATGTTGTATCATAATGAGAGGTTTGTCACCAACAGCCCGTGTGGTGGAGTAGATAAAAAGCGGGGCTTGATTAGCGGGACGAGGCATATTGATTCCTATTGACGGTCACTTTCCTCAGCTCTTAATGAAAGGAATGCAAATGAGCCTCTGTGAGTTCTCTAAAGGGGCACAGGGCTGAGATGTGGGCCTTTGACTCTCTGTCGTAGGAGGGACATGTATCATTGGCCATGGTTCACTGGGGAGTCCTTTGCGGAAACGTTTGGTCCGTTTCATGTTCTCAAGATGCCAGCGAGCGCAAGCCAAATGTGGAAAAAGTAATGGACTGTGACCATACGTGTAATTTAGCAAAATGGATAGGGTCACATGGACTCAAATGGTGCTTGTGCTATTGATTCAGGAAGGAAGCTGTATCCTTGTAAGGATTTGAGCTGTACTGTACCTTATTCATGTGCTATCGTCTGTAGTGTGCCATCTGGTCTTTGTTCTTCTCATGTTTATCAAGATATATGATTATTTTTTTCCTCTCTCCTCTGTAGCAACCGACTGGCACCCAGCAACCATGACCGGATACAGCGTCTACGACAAGAGTTCCAGCAAGCTAAGCATGAGGAGGAACCAGATGACCGCCGTCGATCCTACAGCTTTCAACAACAACAGAGGGTGAGTGTGCAAGACCACTGGATAAACCTCAGCTTAGCATGTGCACCCTGACCCTTAAAGCTTCCCAGCATGCACCTCTGCAAAAGTAACACTGTAGCTCTCTCGACTCAATACGCAGGCTACACCCTCCGGAGGCTGCAAGTGTCATCAGAGGTGTCTCATCTTAGAAAGTAACCGTTTTAAAACATAATGTATTTTGACGTAGGAATGCAGTGGTTGCTTTTCTGAAATGAGCCAGTGTCAATGATGTATGTGGCCAACAAATGCAGACTCTGCTTTTAAGTCGGCCTGGTGTTTGGTGTTCAGGGCCAAGGGTGACGTATTATAATGAGATATTGTCAAGGATCTCAGATAACGCATGAATGGTGTTTGTTCTGTGAGGTTTGGTGAAGAAGTGCATTTGTTATGAGCATGCATATCACAACTGCTTCTTACAGTTTATTTGCCCCAAACTTGCTAGTATTTGTTAGGTCTGCACAGAGGTGAATGTGTTTTTAAATTGCGTCCTTGAAAGTCAGTGCTTCGTTTTATTAACCGAGGTTAGAGGCTAGCTGTCATTTTGTCTTTATCGGCAAGTTAAAATAATATACACTGCTCAAGAGGCTGGGAAAGAAGCAGCAAGGGGTCAAAGTTCAAAAAGCTGTGTATCTTTACTCTGTAATGGCCTGAGCCAGACATGGCGGCCTGTCCTATGACTTCCTGTTAAGGGTATGGAGGGGGATTTTAAAAATGACAGGCTAATTACCTCGACGAATAGAACCATTTCCTAAATTAGAGGTCAGCGCTCTGACCCTGTCTTCTCTGACACATATTTGGCCTCCATTTTCCTCTGAGGTCTTGAATAGCTCTACAGAGATTAGAATGTGTTAAACTCAATTAACGCGTTAATGTTCTGTTTCACGTAAATCAGTGAAGGGAGCCGCAACGAACAGAAAAAAAATTGCATCTTAGGCAGAAAGATTAAGATGGATGCATAATGAAAATGCAACTGCTTAAAAGTTGAATGATGTAATTTATGCTATACTAGTGGCACCAAATTGGAAAAGTCACTAGCTGCATTGCCATCACGCTTCAAAATGAGATATGGCTAATGGGGAAACATCCTTTTCACCAAAATGTTTTAGTTGCGTAAGATCAATTCTCAATAGGTTTTTTATCAACATTTAGAAAATGTGGCAATAGTTTTGTGCAAATCTGTAATGGAAACCCGGCTACCGGCATGCTGGGGTCTTGTTGTTTGTTGCCAGGACGTTGCTAGGGCATTCTGGATTGTTGCTGAAATGTGTTTGCTTGTATGTTCTGGGTGACTGAAGAATATTACGTGGAATGTCATTTGATGATTGCAAGGGTGTTATTGGCGGATGCTGAGATGAGGCTGTATTTGGTGTTTGCTAGGTGTTCCGGATAATGTTGAAGGTGTATTGAATATTTGTTTATGACAGTAGGTAGATAGGTACATTTCATTTCAGCATGGTCTCAGCAACATCTTTTATACTTGGCCTTTAGAGACATGCACTAGCTTTTTATCTGGCATAGCCTTAGCTGGTCTGTTTGCAGTATGAATGAATCAAAACCTCTCTTGTTACCTGATGGTGTCACATTTTCTGGGCTTCTAGCACAGGAAGTAAAAGCCCTGTTGTTTGCACAGCGCCGAAGCAGAGGAGTCAAGCTAGAAGGCACCTAATTGCTTGTGATAGTTTACATTGTTTAAAGGCTAGAGACATTTCCCGTAATAGAGTACCCACCCTCCCTCGAGTGTCTCAAGTCTACTGTATTAACGGCTGACGGGTCGGCTTCTCAGTGTGAACAGGACTGGTTTCAAATAACAAAACATGTTAGGTGGGACCCAGGGAATGCCTTTAAGTCTTTCAGGGTACTAAAAGGGGGGCAAACTTCCTGAAGTCTGTGGTTTAGATGTCAAGCATGATTTTTTTTTTTTTTTTTTTCAATGGAACCGTTGCTCTACCCGAGTTGTGACAAGGGGATGTTGAAATACAGATACAAACACATGCTGGTGGTAGTTTGTGTGTGTGTGAGAAAACTTCCTCCAGCTTTGAATGTTGCTCTGGCTAAGGTTTTGTGTATTTCATGGCAGGCTGGGCTGACACAAACAATAAATGGTTATCGCAGCACTAAAAGCTTGTGTCAAACGATAGCAGAGAGGTGTTATTCAAATCCCTGTGTCTATGGCGGTTCTCCTGGAAACAGTATCCCACTAAACTTCCACATCCTAAAGAAGCAGGTGGTCCAGGTGTTTTATCCCTGGATTGCATTAGAATCACACACACTCCCAGACACACAATCAGAGCGAGCACAAACAGGCTTGACGTTGATTTAGGGTCTGAGGGGGGCCCACGAGTGCTGTAGTCCTGTTGACTTGTGGAAATATACACCCGTCAGTCGTAGCAGCAGGTTGAGAGAATGATGTTTAAGCAGGGTAAGAGAGCGCAAGGGAGGCGTTTGTAGCCATAACAGTCTTGTTGATCCTGCTGCCATAAGCTTGATATAATGACGTTATAAAACTGTCAAAACAAAGCTCCTCTGAAAGCATCTAGAATTTTTTGGGGGGGTGATGTGATGTCACAGCTGAAAGCTTGTTCAACATCAGATGTTTACATACCATTTTTTTTTATTATTTGTTTGTATAATATATATATATACACCCACACATGAACTCTTTAAAAGAGAAGACTTGCAATAACGGTCACCTATCATTTATTTCAAATATCTAAAATGTGTGTGAATGTATTTCTATGTGTCTATTTCCGATGTGCTTCAGTGTCAGCTGAGTACAACCTCAAAGGTCTTAAGAATGCTCAAACCCTGATAATTGATGCTTAAATTGTTACAATTATTAAATTGGCACAATTTTCTTGATATCTACCATAGTTGTGACCTTTGTTGTTTGAATACAGCATTTATTCTGTATTCCATGTCAATACTTCAGAATACTTCTTTTTAAATACTGTGATATATAAATAATTATACAGTATATTATACATGGTACGCTATTATCATTTGATATTATGAATTTTTACACAGTAGTTTCATGAAGTGTTACAAAATGACTATGAAAAGCACTTATCCAATTAGCATTTGTGCCCACCTAGCTACAGGTACACGTTTTAGAGGTTCTTTAGCGTCTCAAAGCCTGCCGGTTGTTATTTATAGCTTTGATTATAAATACCGTACATTACACCATTCAGAAGTGTCCCTCAAGTGCAACAGAAAATCAAAGCAGCATGAAACAATGATTGATTGCCTTTTAAATATGTAGCTATGTGGCAAAACTCCCAACTTTACATCAAACGCCTCTCATTTCTTTATGAAGAAAAATGGGTAAGCACACCTCAGATAATCCTTCAAACCCAGTGTGAGTTCTGACAGCACGAGACGCACATTAGGACAGTTATTGAGGTGTGTTCTCAATCCCCCGAGGACTGAAGGAAACCCGTCATCAGGTGTTTATGTGCGACGACGAGCTGCCAACCCAGATCGCTGATAATCGCCCTGTGGCCAGAACCTGTCACAGACCTCCACCGGTAAATAGACAATTAGACGTGTCTTGTTATGCCTCCCTTGTATATCACGCCCAGCGTTTCTCGCTATGACTTTCAGAGGGGCTGTTCCAGATGTTTGTCATAAAGAGCATGTTCCTTCCAGAGGCTTGCCGCCCTTTCTCCGCCAATCAAAATAAATCTTTTAAGACGATCGGAGGCCACACAAGGGACGGAAGTTTTATGTCTGTGCCTGGATCGCACGCGTGCACAATTGCTTTCATTAGGCCCATATTTTTGTGCTTTTCTCCTCCTTTACAAGGACCTCAGTGCTGGCAAGCTTTCAGGCAGCCTTCATGACTGGAAAGAATGCCATTGATTTCAGAATTCAGAGTAACCAGCATGTTTTCTTTGATTATGAACCATGCAGGAAACCAGGCGTTATTTCCACAGTGTGGAATCAGAGAGCTCGTGTCTTCGTACAGTCCACCCACTGCAGCCAGTGGTCGTGTGAGGTTATCTCTAACACACCGTAAGCTCAGGGAACAATAGCTGCATGTAGGCGAAAAGAAGTACACAACACGATAATGAGCCTACAGTGGGTAGATAAATCCACTGCAGCTCCAGATTAGTGTCCCTCCAGTGAAATATACGTTGATTGCCTTCCTGCTGTTATACATCCCTTCACGTTCACTAGATTTAGAACTAGAAGATAAAACTGAGATTACCTACAGGGGATGTGGGGACTATATCTGTTCTGAATACTGAGCTGAACTCACATCCAATGCTTCATGCTTGTTTTAGGTGTGATTTTTAAATACTGAGGTTGATAATTCAAATGTTTTTTTTTTCTTGTTAAAGTGTAATTATACAATTGAACACTGAGTAAGATGAATTAATAACTTGAATTCTTACTATGTGAACATATTTTGTTGATTCTGGAACATTTGAATAAAAAATTGTCTTGACTATATCATGCCCCATACGCAGAACCGGATTTTGCTGAGTTTGATGTGTCCCTGGGTCTTTGGAACAACATTGTGATTAGCCAATCAGATTAGCAGAAACAGGCTTGCAATCAGTGTTTGGTGCTTGTGCATCAGTGTCAGTCATCTATCATTCCCTCTGATTTTAGACATTACTCATGGGTAAGGGTAGGTTTAGGTGTTAACAAAATATGTTGACGCAGGAAGATGTTGAAAACAGGAAAATCGGTGCACCTACTGTAAACCTAATCTTAACAATGAGTAATTCCTAAAAAAATGAGAGGAAATGATAGATGAATGGCACTGATGTACCAGCACCAAACACTGATTACAGGCCTAAACTTCACAAACTCGTTCTTCAAATCAAAACAGTGTTGTTCAGGGTCAGCAAGGATGTTGATCCAGGGACATGTTGCACTTGGTAAATTCAGGTTCTGCATATGGTAAGGGTTAGGATTTGTGTTTGTTTTAGGGGTAGTTGCTTATAATTATGCCTGATTTAGTGTTATAACTGTAATAAGTGGTACCCATGTAAAAAAAAAAACATCTGGGAGGTTTCCGAGGTGTTCTGGGTGTTCAGTTCAGTGCAATTAATGTAAGTTTGGTTGGGTTCTAAGGTGTTGCTAAGTGGTTTTCAGGGTGTCCTGGATGTGTTAGTGGGCAGATTATGTTGTCTTCTGAGTGGTTTCTATGTGGTTACTGGTGGTGTTTAGTATGTTAAATGCAGTTTACTTGGTTTAAGTTGGTTGTATTGCTAAGTAGTTATGTTATGCTCTTGTAAGGTGTTTTTTAATGGTTTCTAATTTGCTGGTACTGTAGGTGATTTTTAAAGTGTTCCAAGTCCTACTGGCAAGTTTGTACAAAGGTGTACTAAGTCATCACTAGAGCCTTGCTAGAGGGTCCTGGGTTTAAATGCTTTCGTGTACAAGCACTCGAGCAGAAAAGTAAAGTTTCTTAGGGATGAGAAGATTGATGATATAGCTCAGGGTTGCCAGGTCTGCATAACAAACCAGCACCATGGTACGTAAAACTAGACCAGTTGGGTTGCAGGAGAAATTGAATATTAAAATCATTTAAAACTGTTTAGCTCAGTTCATGAGAAAATCACGGACTTGGCAACACTTTGACTTTATATAGCTTCACTTTCACATTTTCTGTCTATTTCCCCTCCTTTGTTTTAATTTGAGATACAGACACATCAGTGTTGTCATAACTTGCTAATTATAATACATTTTTGCAGAATGACATACTCCTTTTCCATTCCCTCCCTTATTGTTCCCTCCTGTTTTCTGTCCTTTCTTTATCTCTTTTTCCTGCACTCACCCAGTCAAGTGCATCAGTGCTATAATTAACTCCTTATGTCGGAGCAGGTTTCTGGAAGTGGTTGAGCATATAGTGCAGTAAACATTGTTGTGTGTGTGTGTGTGTGTGTGTTTGACCCCCCTGTAGACCGCGAACCCAGCCTGTCTTTGATATTAAAGGCTACGGGTCACACCGTGCGGTAATCGTAACGATTATACATGATTTGGAAGTCTGGGCCCGGGAAGTTCTCCCCGCCGTCCAGCTGTTTCATGCTTACTTGCTCAGAATTGATGTGGTCAATTTTTCATAATTATGTCTGTCTCTCTATCAGGCCACTTTTTATGTTTGTTCAGGTGGGCTTCGTATTGTGTTTGTCCTGCGTCTGAAAAAGAGGAGGGGGAAGATAATTTCTGTGTAAATAATAGGAGCAAGTGACATGAAAATGTCATGTTTTTATAAGGATCGCGGGTGAACTTTAAATGACCAGCCTCTACATACAATTACGTTAAAATGCGATTAAATCAGTGCTGTGTAAGTTTGATTATTTCTTTTATTTTTAGGTAACAGTCAGGATTTGAAAGTGAAATTTTGCACGTGTGTGTGTGAATAAAATTGATAACAGTGTATCAGAAGACACATGCGCACCTGATTTTTGCTTGCTGCAGTTTCCTCTCAGTCCAAATCTCATTAAAACATCTCACTGTGAATAATTACTTCATTGTTGCTTCTAGCTCGCAATAAAAGCATTTCCTTTTTCGCTGTTTTTGTTGCCAGCGAAGACATTTACCGGGCCTTTAGCTATTAAAATGTGTCTCAGAAGGGATTTTGCTCGGCCTTCATCAGACGGGGTAAAATTGCCGGATTCTCCAGTTTGCAGTAAAACCATCGCCGTAATGTTTAATTCTTCTGTTTTCCCCATCTTATGAATCGTTTAAACGTTCGCCTCGCCGCATTAATGCAGCATTTGTCATTTCTGCGAAGTCAGCTGTTTGCAGCTCAAGTGCACTCGAGGCTAATTGCGGTCGGGTGTGGTAGTCACGTTTCTCATTAGCACACCTTGCGCTGTAGGAAGAATCACTGGCGATCAAGTGCGCCTCAACACTTAGAAAACCCCCACCTGACCGTGAATTGTAAAATTATGCTGCGCTTGTTAAATTTTGTGCACTTGTTAACTCGGTCAGTGCAAACATATAGAGTAACACCTTCCTATACACAATCATTAGATAATCATGTCACTAACAAAGCCTGTGTTTCATAAAGAGTTGTGGTTTACTCTGCCTGAATGACTTTTCTTTTCAGTCGAACACACAGTTTTAAAACGCTTTGTAATATCTGAGTGTAACTGGAGTCTGTATTTTGATATTTCAGACCAACACGGGTTCTTATACACCAACGGGGCGGCACTCGGTTTCTGTGGAGGACCAAATGCAGAAACAGAGAGAGGACAGAGACTCTTTCACACAATCCCAGAGGCAATACAACTCCTTACCGCGGTAAGAGACGCCACACAGAGAGATCTCAGATTCTCAGATCTGCCAAACACACATTGTCTCTCACTATAGTACTACATTTTTGCCTAAAGCACGGAAGCCCTTTTTAATGCATAACCTTTTAGAACCAGAATATGCACACTATTTTAGGAAGAAGAAGAAGAATGCTGTTCCATGTAAATAATCCATAAAATAATCATATCATACCATTATTATACCTGTTTTATTTTGTAAGGGTTTTTCTTGCATTCAATAAAAAAATACATAAGTTGCCGGATCGCCTAGGGCAAAGCTGTGAAAAGTAGTACTTGAATAAACTCGGGCTAATAAATCAACCGCAACCCAAATATGCGTGCAATCGTATTTCCACGTCTCTGACACTCTGACCTCAGAGGCATTTCTCCGCTGAAGTCATCCCGTTGTCATGTGGTCGCACTGAGCCTTCAGAACAGCAACAGTCTGTCTTCATGCTCACATGCCCCTCCTAAACCTAATAAAGATCAGCCCGAGAACCTGTTTGTTGAGGGAAGTTTATCTTGGCAACCACAGTCTATAGGGCCCCCCTATTTTCGGATGGATATCGGCCCATTCCTTCATCTGTTTTATCTGCTTTCTTCACTTTCTCTTATTTTTCTTCTCGTCCCCTTTGCATATTTGTCATAAATGTCAATAAAGCTTAGAATGTTGCCTGCGGGCTGAGTTTGATATCAGCGCTTTTACGTGCAGGCATTGGTATCTTCCTAATCTGCTTCAGTTCATGCAAAGCATCCAGCCAACAGACATGAGAAGAAAAAAATCCCGCATTAGAGCTTTACATACTTAACTGACAGGGGGGGAACTGCAGGCGCTGCTGATAAAGTATTTCAGTACATTTATTTACAGCGTGGCTGGAAAAAATGCATTTTTGTAGTTTTCTGATGAAAATGTACCTGCTTTAAAAGTCACCTTCACAATGCAAGGGTGCTGCTGAGGTGGTCCGTTAGCTACAAAAGAAAGTCTAGTCTCTGACACATTCTCACTTTTTGTCTTCAAAAATTGCAAATCTGCTCACTTTATCAAAGTTATGATAACACTTCTTAACAAACTGTTTAACTGAAAGTACGAACTGCAAATTACACGTAGACTTTTATCCAGTGTAATTCCTACGGTACCAGAATTGAAAAAAAAATAAATAAATTTCGCTATTGCTATTAAATTTTGTGTCGTTTTTTTTTTTTTGTTGTTGTGTTTTTTTTATATAGTAGTATATTGATACTTTTATTCACCAATAATGCTGTTCTTTAGATGTTTTTTTTACTCATCAAAGAATCCTGAAAAATAATAATTAAATATTAAATAAAAATCATTAAACATTAAATAAAAAACATATATTTTTAATATTCATATTTTAATATTTATAAAAAAACATTAAATAAATATTAAATAAAATAAATTATTATACATAAATAAGTGCATTTATGTACTATTTTTTTATTATTAATGTATTATTAATGGGTATTAGTGGGATATAGGCAAAAAATAATAAGCAAAAAAAAAAACACAGTCTGTAGAAACTTGTAATTTAAATGTTTTATGAAAATGAAAGGAAATAAAAGTAATAATGCATTTCACATTTTTTATGTTTAGTATTCGTCCAAGTCAATAATCCTAAGTATTAACAGTACAGAAAAAAATACTATATAAATATATATATATATATATATATATATATAATACATGTGTTATTTTTATTTTAATGCCATTCAATTTGCCCAAGTGTAAGATTCTGAACTGGAATTATTGGGAAATGTCTCCTGTCTGTGTGGTCTAACCTACATGCATGGTGCTTGTTTTTATTGGCTTTGGGAACGGTGTAACCAGGATATGTACAATTATAGAATTAGTCCCCCCTCAAGCAATGACAAAGCCCAGCGCACACCGTGGAACGGAGGGGGGTCTCTCTTCAGAAATCCCAGATTCGTCCATCGTTTCCTGCCTTCTCTTTCCCAAGACAGTATAGAAGTCCTAGGGTCGATAGAGAGGTTGACAGTCACTGTTCCACACTACGTGGACATAATGACAGTTAATCAATTCAACCAATCAGCTTCCACTATTTCTCTCTGCCTTAAGCATGGTCAGTGTCGCTGTCTATATTGAGCGAACTTCAGAGGAAAACAGCGGCTTTACGAGGAAGCCACGACTGGTTCCTGATCGAACTTTAGCGCTTTCCCTGAGGAAACTCTACACGGACTGCGGCCCTTTGATGCGCATTCCACTCATAATCTCATACTGTCGGTCAAGCAGGGTCAAGCTGGTGTGAAATGACCCCTGTCCTCTGAAGGACCTGGCAGAGATGCGCACTCATTAGTAATGTAAAGACTTACTGGAACGCCGTCCTTCCACCAATCACAGCGAAACGTGGATTAATCAACAGACGCACGGACAGACTGTGGATTATAAGCAAGCTTTAACAGGATCCAACTATGTGTTTACACTGTAGATTCAGATTTAGCACTTGGCTAATGAAGGGATTCTTTTTTGAGAGGTGGATTAGGGAGAAAGAAAGGGAGGAACAGAAAATGTCAGATAAGCGAAGTGTACGCTGATTAGCTGTAATGGAAGTCATGTGAAACTTGCAACAGCTGCATGTTATAATACGGCAACTCTCAGAGAGATAAGAGACGGGTCCTGCATTCCAGCCTCTCCTTCTACTTCCTGTTAACAAATAGAAAACATTACTCAAGGTGTTGAGATAATATTGTTCTCTGTGTGCGTAACTGTTTTCCTTTTGATAAACCAGCTGTTTTCCAGATACTCACAAACACTAGCTCTTGCAAAAAAACAAAAGTTCATTAATGTTATTAGCTGTTGTGATATGACATCATCGTAGAGATGGGCTTATTATTTCATATCACTTTATCTGCATGTGAATTGTGTAGTTTGTGTTAAAGAAAAATAATGATTGTTTTTAAAAAGTTTTCCCAAATAGTCTCCTCGTCTGCTATTGGCTAAAGTGACAGAAAGTCCCGCCCCAATTCCCTCCATTGGTTAAGCTGGAGTAATTTAAACGTTTCACCTGCAGTAGATAAAAACAGACTTTAGCCTTGACTGTATTCACTATGGATTATTGAGCGTTTTATCTCTGGATGGTACATTGATGGTGTATCAAACCGGAACTAACTACTTTAATGAAAGTTTTAAAAATGTATTGTATCTGTTGAATTAATATTGATGCATTAATGCTGTAATGAATTTTGCATTTAGCTATCTGTTTGTTTCAAGGAGATAATTAGTCACCATATTCTCTATAGTTTCAATAACAAGTGTGTAGATGTCACTGTAAGAGCCCACCCCCCCCATTATTAACACCATTGTCTCTTGTGAGAAGTGTCATGTGCTTCTCTCAGTTTATGTTCTGCGGAGATCTGCTCTTAGTATGAAATGCAACAATCTACTGTAATTTTGTTGGAGTCCAGTCACTTCGATTTCGCATTTGAGTCGAATTTGAATTTGAGTTTAAATGATACGCTTCACACAATCAGTTCTGAATGTAATATGGATTCATTTTCAAACCCCACTGATTTTTTATTTATTATCCAAACAACATGACGCATAGTGCATGAAGCTATGTGATTCAGTGTATTGCTTTGCTAGGCCAAAATGAGTATTATATTTGTTCATACTAAAAATTAGGGGTTTGTTCTAAACCTCGAAGCAAATCTCGCTGTGTAATTTGTACAAACATGAATTACTCCTCAAACCATGTGGATTGTTGATGAGAGGTGTGCTATTACTTTTCTAAGCAGTCAAATATACAATTGCCACCTAGCGATCAATAAAACCGGTGACCCACACTGAAAAGGGGACCCAAGCTATTTCTAAGGTCTGTAATAATATAGACATTTGGGCTTTCTTTGGCTTATAGGCAAGTAAACAACCACCCAGCAATCACCCCCAGCATGGTTCTAGAGGCAAAACAATGTAAACACCCCTTATTTCACCACTGCATTCTGAATTGTGGACAGTACTACAGCATGGTGTGCATTCTTTTGAGAGCACTCATTTCTTGTGTGAATCCCAAAAGAAGTGTGCACGTACACACTTGCATGCTTTTAAGTGTGCAAAGCCAGTGAGGTGTGAGTGGGGCTTCGTTTAGCCATGAGGCGATGGGATGTGGCACGGTAGCTACTTCACATTCCCTCTTAATGGATCCTAATAACAGAGTAGAGGGAAGATGGACACAGTCTGAGTGGACACCCCTCACAATGTCCACCATGTTGACAAAGAAATTTGTAGGTTGGATATTTCTTCCCTCGTTGCTTTAGGCAGGAAAGAGATCTGGTGCTGGCGGTATGTCAGGTGTGTAGTAGTTGATTGGCCGATATGGATGGACATTGAAGGAACCTGTTATTTGCTTTTGTGATGTTAAGTACGCTAGCTGGTCTCAAACAGAGTGTTTAACTCTTTTTGTGCAGCACTGAACTAGATTTTTACATTTTCTGGAGAGCGTGACTGGTGCTTGTCTTGGACAACTTACATTTAGTCATTTGTTTTGCAGACGCCTTTTTTAGCCAACCTGCCACCAAAATGCTATAGTGTAATGTAGTGTAGTGAAGTATAGTATAGTATAGTAGAGCTAATGAGAGTTAGCTACTAGTACAGTAGCAAAGTAATGAGAATTAGCTGACATTGAAGTCAATTAGTTAGTAGAATGTTTAGCCCAGGCACATTTAAAACAATAAAAATGACAATTAATTAGTATTTGGTGCAAAGGTAATTCATCTTTTAATGTGTCATATATATATACACACACAAGCATGTATATATATTTAATTAAACATATTATTATAATTAAATATTAAAAATGTGTATTAATTGTTAGTACTGTGAAGTTACTTATTGTCAATTGAATTTTCAAAAGAGACCTTCAAAATACGTTACCCTTCTTTCTATTTTCCTCACAGACAACCACGTAAAAACCCAAGCACCGTGTCTCAGGACTCTTGGGATAAAGTCTATCCTCCTGGGGAAGTCTTTCATTCTGCCAAAGAGGACCCGCGTTACTCCAGCTACCAGGGATCCCGCCCTACCAACGGCTACCTGGGCCCTGCGGCCTCGGGCCTGAACGCTCGCGTCCTCCTCGAGACCCAAGAGCTCCTGAGACAGGAACAGAGGCGAAAGGAGCAGGAGGCTAAAACCAAGCTACCCACAATGGAGGAGACACCAACCTCAAGCCAAAACCCTCCTCCTGCTCCACCCAAAGGCCCTTACCGACAAGACGTGCCACCCTCGCCCACCCAACTCGCCCGGCTCAACCGTCTACAGACCCCTGAGAAGGGCCGTCCCGTCTACTCCTGAGATGACAGATCAAAACTCTTAATATTGAATGGAGAGAGACAGGGCTATAACAAGGAGACTGCATGGAGGATTCTGGGTAAACAATTACTCTAGTATGGAGTCTTTGTACACACTGAAGATCTTCAATTATCTCCCATTACTGCTATTGACAAATGTGTATGTGTTTATTGAATTCATTGACGTTATGGCACTAGGTACTCTTGACAATCACATGACAGTCACCCAAGTCTTTGATACATAGTGATTTCCAGCTTATTGAGACTTCAGAGACATGTCTAGGTCAAATTTCACCACAAAACGAAAGATTTAGATATTAACCTAAGCTTGCTACTAAGTCTAGAAAGTTTTTTTGGTGACACTTTATTTCGATAGTCCACTTTGGACATTCTACTACAGTTACAGTAAGTACCTTTGCAAATACATGTCAACTAGCAGTCATTAGAGTATTAGTAGACTGTCTGCTTAATATCTCCAGACACATTGTTTTAATCAGAAACAAGTATAGGTCAACTTCTACTAACCCTAAACCTACCCTAACAGTCTGCTCTGAGAGTTAGTAGACGTGTAGTTGTGAATGAATGAGAATTAATTGTCACGTAGCTGCAGAGATGTTTAAAGTTAGTAGAATGTCTAAAGTGTAGCCATTTTTTCTTTCTTTCTTTCTTTCATTGTGATATTTTCATCTACAGCATTCTGCTCATGAATTTTTTTATGTATTCAAAAACAAATTAAGAATTTGTTCTCATAACTTGTGCAAATACAGTTGAAACATACCCTCATTATTTTCATTGAGAATGAGATTTTTTATGGGCTGTGCTAACAAGAGTTTTGTAGGTGTACAGTGTTCAGGGTGAGAGTACTCCAGCAGTGTAGCTGAACTCAGCTAATAGAGTGCAGAAAGGTTATGACCCCAACAACCCTCCGACTCTCTGCTACCGAAACCCCTATTAACCCATCATACTTCTCAATCGCTTCTCATGTGTCGCCTCCCATCTCCACCCACTTCGTAACTAATTCTTCTGCCTCTCTTCCTCCACTGCTAAGACGGTAACTGTACAGTACATTTGCAGAAATTCAGGAATTATTAGGGAATTCCTTTTTTCACAACAAGTTTAAAATACTAACAAAATAGCAAAGAATTTGGTTTGGTACTACTAAATAGAATTGACATACTCTAATACAGTCAACATGAAGCCGTGTTATTCAATAGCTATGATTTTATCCACCAATATTTATAATTTTTTTGAATGTTGCATAAAGAATGGATGGAAACACCAAGATGTGCATATGAAAATTTGCATAAAAAGGGAATTTTTCTGATAAGAAACCCATTAAACGAATAAATTCTGTAGTGCACTTCAAAAAAAAAAACTATATGGCTTTGCCTCAACAGTGCATGTGATTGCATAACAAAACTAACCAGCACCTCGTTCTCATCACAAACCACCTCACAATGTTTTAGCTATTCTAAAACAAACTCATCAAAATGATTTGGAATAATTAGCCCCTGATTGCGTTCTAAAACATCAGGTATCCCTGACAAAGATAACATGACGTGTGTTATGGTGTTTCGTCTGTGCGCTCTGAGACAAAACCTGGAATCTCAGGGTGCAAAAAGAATTTAATATAGAGAAAATCACCTTCAAAGTTGTCCAAATAAAGTTCTTTGCAATGTTTTTATCTGTTTATGGTAGGAAATTCACTAAATATCTTCATGGAACATGATCTTTGCTTGATATCCTAACGGTTTTTGGCATTTTGACCCATACAATCTATTGTTGGCTATTGCTACAAATATATCTGTGCTACTATCAAATTTTGCGCATAAGTTAATTGAGTGAATTTAGATGGAAACATACTTTAGCTAATGAGATCAAATGTTATTTTCTTCATTAAAGATCTCTACGACAGGTGGTTGGAGGGGAGGGGCTTTCATTTACATTTTAATGAAAGACAATGTTACAATGTTTTGCTTTGTTTTTGGATGATGCATAATACCACCAGGAACGTGTTAACTTTAATGCTTCCTATATACGTGGCTTCCAGGCAGTGTGCTTGTGCGTGTTTGTTACTTTTATGACTCTCTCTTTTGCCGTCATACAAACCGTCTTTGGTTTCAGCGGCTCAGGCAGAGACTAGTTCTGTTCAGCACTTTAGTTTTTTATCACACGTTTCACTGTATCACAACAAAGCTCAGGTTACAGCTCACACATACAGTCCAGAACCTGTTTAAAAGAGCAAATAAATGTCATCCACTCTCTCCCTTGTCCTTCCAAACCTGTTTGCCTTATTTATGTGGAGCACAAAGTACAGTCCATACTGTTTTCGCAAAAGCAGGTAAAGTTCTATGATGAAATTTGACTTAATATAAAAAACAGAAAGTCCTTTCTTGAATGAGAATGAGTTACTGTCCCTTTAAATGCAGCTGCCTTTTAAACTTTGTTCAAAAATCCAAACCACTCTAATAAACGTCATTTGACTTTTATGTGTGCTGTATGTTTTGTGCGTGTGTGGGGGTTTTACGTGGGATTGTGTATCACCAGTGCCTGTAACATGACTCTCTCTTGTCTATGAACTGTATCTTGGCAGGAGCATGAAACACTTGGCCACATTTTTCAGAGCTAAAGCTAAAAGAGCTCAATAAGCTCTCACAAAAGGGAAAGCCAGGCCCATTGACCCATGTGCTTTTCTCCAAGTCTCTTCCTGGCGTCTCGCTCTGTCTCGGATCCATTCATTGTGGAAAATGTTCAGCATATCTGCTCTATTTTTCTGACTTTGGTACTTCCTCCCAAAATCGTTCTGCGTTCTGTGGTACAACATGATGTGCTTCTACTATTGTATATACAAACAGACATTTCCAGAACAGCAGCTGTTTTATTATTGTTATTATTTTATTTTTATTTTTTTTGGTGCTGGCTGCTATCTATTATTTTATATCACATTGTATACATACAATGTTTTTGACGGGAAGTGCCTGTGAAGAGGGATTTTTTTGTATGTTAAAAGTTTAACGTGTCGCCAAATGCACATATTTTTTAAAATGAAATTTTTGTATTCCTTTGTCTTTCTCTGATCATACAGCATTTGTTTTTAATCGTTAAAAGAAAGCAAAGATTAATCTGCACATTTTAATGTATTTGTATGACATTTTGTTGTCTATGTACGTCATAGGTACTATTGGTGTTTGATTCCTGTGTGCACAGTGAAAATGGTTTTTACACAAAGTTTTTACCTGATGTATCAAAATATACACAAAGCTTCTCTGTACATATCAAATCTATATTCAATAAAAACGTTTCTCATTCTGTTTACAGTAAATGGTTTTCTTTGCCTTCATTGTAAAAAGACAGAGTGCTTAATTTGTTTAAATTCGAATTCCAGCATGCGGTTGGAGCAATAGTATCTTAAAATATATAATTGTACCTATTCATGTTGCCATTTTAACTCCTGAAACACTATGCAATGTTCTTAATCATAATAATAATAAATCGAATGATTTATTCCAAGTAACTTTAAATACATTCTACGTTTAAATCTATCCAGAGCTAGGTAACCCTAAAATATAAATAATCACTATAGTTTATTTAGGTTATGTAGGTTTTTTTTTTTTTTGCATTCGCTCATTATTTTAATTTTGATTTAAAAATGCAAAATGTTTTAATGAATACAGGCTAGATCTGGAAAAAATAATGAGCGTTGTGTCACTGACCCAAGTACATCTCGCATTGCATTGCATTCTGTGGAGATTATAAAACTGTCCTTTGGTTTGCATAAAAGCAAACATTGCAAAGAGTGATTGCTCTCTGGTGATCTACTTGGCAAACTTTGAGTTTCAGTGTCGAAGATGGTAACAGAAAGATGCCGGATGCTGAGATGTTAACCTTTGTTCTCTTGGTATGGCGAGCACATTTTAGGAGTGGAAGAGAACAGAAAAAGAGATCGGAAAAGAAATATGCATCCGTTTTCCTCCCTCGGTTTCATCTATTTCTGATCTCATATATCATTTTAATGTTGGTTGTGACATGGCTGGCAAGTGCTCTAATGGGAAGTGTAATGACTTTGATGGAGATAAAGACAATGCTGGAATTTATGAAGTTCAGATCCGGATGAGAGCTGCTTTGGGAATGCTGGCTCTGGCCCTTTTTCTCAGAGAATTTGCCAAGAGTTGTTGTGATGGAGAAAGGGAGGCCTATTGAGAAGATCCATCTGTTTGAGTCTGTAGAGGTGTGTGTGTGTGTGTGTGTGTGTCTAAAGATAGACATGGGCCATGGCAAGAAACTTGAAGGGAAGCAGCAGGGAAGTAGGGTAGACAAGCTCCAGTGAAACACAGGAACGGAGAGCATGACCTGTCCCAGCTCAGCAGGGTCACTCTATGTGGGCTTCAGGTGTAGATTGGCACAACACATACCCGGTCACAGCAGCCCGTGTCTGAAGCTCAGAGCCTGAACTCAAATCTTCCCCTCCGAGTGAACCCTCACCACACCACACCGTCTGCTGTCTGCTGCTCATTTTTGAGACACACTTTCCACAAATAGGTTCCAGTACCATAATGTTCTTTAGAAGAATAACTGTAAAATGTGGTTTATAAACTACTGTCTTATATGAAACAGGCTTAGATTAAAAATCAAGTAAATATATTTAAACAGACCGTTTTGACCGTCCCACCTGACTTGTGTTCTGCCGGTTTCCTGAATTCAAAGTCAGACCAACATTTAGGCATAATGTGCTGAATGAAACTGATTGTATGGGGACACATAGATACTTACCTGAATTACTGAAAGCATTCAGTCGTTTTGTAGCCTTGCAGCTGCATGATTTTCCCGCATTAAAATTGATATTACTTTTTCTCATTTCTT
>JAUYWG010000064.1:1092444-1123018 GCA_034779775.1 Enteromius afrohamiltoni | reverse complement strand
TTCATAACATCAAGCTTGTTGGCTCACTTTATTGTGGGCCCATTTCTGCCACCTAATAACAGAGGAAAAAGGTAACCTTAACACTCGCAATATAAAATGTATTTTTCTCAGAATTGGGCTTTTTAACTCACAATTGCAAGAATTGAATTTTATATCTTGCAGTTCTGACCATTTGTTATGACTGCAAGTTTAGGCTATATCATGCAGTTGCGAGTGCATTCTAAGAAAAGAAGTCAGAATGGTGAGACGTAACTATAGTTCTGAGAAGAAAAAAGAATTGTCAGTTTACTGTACATAACGCACTTTATTTTGTGCAGTTGCATGTTTATATACACAGTGTGTAACTTACAATTGCAAGGTTATATCTCAGAGTTCTGAGAAAAAAGAAAAAAAAAACAGATGTGTGAGATATAAACTATACAACTGCGAGGAAAAAAAATCCAAATTCACAACTGGTGGCATATTTGGTGGCAAATACAGGCTTAATGCCCTTATCCTTCATGTCTATGGAGAAAGTTTTTTCTGAGAAAGTTAAAAGCAAATGGGAAGATGTGATATTTAGAAGAAGTGGTTGTGCATCAGTGGATCGCTTAATGAAATTGCCTTTTGTGAGTCAAGGCGCCGTCTTGTTTAGTTTCTGTTTGTCCATGACATCTGATTGACTGAATGCTTTGATGTTGGGACTCCTCCAGGAGTATCCACTCTTCTGACTTCATGTGCAGCATGCCATAAAATGAAATGTTGTACAAAATGGTCTATAGTCGTATTTTGGGGTGTTTGTATGAAAGTTTGTGTGTGACCCAGAGCTTGGCCTCTCTTGATTCTGCAGGGCCACAATATGATACAATAAGGTGTACGTTGAGTAAAGTAAATTGTGTGACTCTCCCTCAGGGAGAACAGAGCTCCACGCAATAACTTCACACAGAGAACAGACGACGGCTCCGCTCCGTTATATGGGACCCGTGGCCTGACCCGCGAGTGATGAACGAGAGACGACGGATGGAGGATTGCAGGATCTCCAGCGAGAACGCCAGAGTTTATAATGGGAAATGAGGAACCAGGGAGCCCCAGAACCAGAGATGAAGGGATTGGGAATGAAAACATGGAGAAAACATGACCTCACTGCATTATTTCTCCATCTCAGGCGCCGGAGGCTGAAAGGCTGCTGATGACGAGATGGATGATTGGCATGCTGCTCTTTGCAACACGCAATATAGAGTTTTGATACTATACTATAAACACTATAGCACAAATACTAATGCTTCTGTTTTTTTTTAAACATTAATTTTTTATAATTTTGAAAAAAAAAAAGAAATACCAATTAATGACCAAAATATTATTTATTTGTTTGTTTGTTATGACATGAATGCGATTCAACTTTTAAGTTTAATATACGCAACAACATTACTAAACACAACTGTTGGTAATGAGAGCTTTGAAAACAAATTCCAATCAACTCATCAAAAGTGAAGTAGTAAGGACATTTATAATGCAACCAAAAAATAATATAAGAATAATAATAATAATAATATTAATAATACAAAATAAAAAATATATATTGTTCTTTTTTTAATGTGTAAACCCTGAAAAAGTAGCACAATCATCTGCAATAAATTCAGATAAAATAATATTTTATATTCCTTTACAAAAAGTATTAGTCAAAATTCATGCAAACAGCCAGTCAGTGACTGAAGTGATTCAGGTCTCACTGTTGGTTGTAGTTTGATTCACTAAGAGTGTAACCAGAGTTCATTGTAAGTGATTTGAGCAGGCTAAGCACAAACAAAAGTTATTCCGGTTGTGCTGCTGATCTCATGAAGTCATTTCCCTCAGTTGTGCTGCAGATCCGTGTTTGTGAACAGAAACTTGCAGTGTTTTTGCACTGATATTCAGTCACATTGCACGCACGTGTGAGCACCAACCTCTTTAACAAACACAGTTGTGTCTCCGTTTGCAACCCTACTGCAGAGATAAGTGTGTTGCGGTGCTGAAAAGAATCTGAATCATTCACAATGAGATAATCCTGTTGACTTGGAAATTGCATTTTGTAGAGCGTCATATTTTGTACAATTATTGATTACAGTCTCGTATAACAAATCAGAGAGCAGTGTTGTCACCGTACCTTCCAGCAGTCAATACCAATAGCAGTACAGTTTCACCACTCTGAATACCGTCAGCACTTTTTTTTGGTAGTGATATTGTGTTTTACATTTTAAGTATTGACTTCCAAATTACAGATAAATATTCATTTTGGGCTTTTACGGTACATTTGATACGTTCAGTGTTTGCCGGTGATCAATAACGCTCACTAGCTCTATAAATCTATCCATAAATCTCACAAGTTAGCAATCGGATTGGTCATAATGGATATGAGATGAATTATGACAGCTGTTATGAGGGCCACAATGTCGCTGGCATGTAATTTAATCCGTTTCCCACATCTTGACCCATTAAGCTTCGACCGACGGCGCCGTGAGGATTGACCACGCCGCCTTAAAAACAACTCCTCTGGAATAATCAGTCGATTAAACTGTCAAGTCATCATTTCCGTCCCGGCAGACTGTTCGATGCAATACTCTTCCCATTTGATTGCTCTTTCGAAATCAATAAATAGATGCACACTACTAGCCATCTCTGGTTGATGGATGGAGTTTACCTGTTTCTCTTTTATATGCTACACAATCAATAAACACGAGCTTCCCAAACAGAGCTAATATACTCCTACAGCTGAGGTGTGCCTCATTAAAACTGATGCAGGTTTATTATGCTTAGAAACATTTAATAATATTAACATCAGTTGTGTAATGTCTGTAAGCAAGCAATTTGATTTCCAGCAAGGGAGATTGGCCTGCAACAGGATATAATTGCGTGATATAAATCATAAAGCTCTCAGGGACTTCATCAGCTGCACCATCATCTTGTGCGCCGTGAAGGAAAATAATGACAGGTTCTGATGGAAGGGAATATATCTCAACTGGCTATTACTCATATCTCAAATGCATCTGTGATTTCAGGTTGCTGCTTGGGACAACAACCATGCTTGGTAATTTTTTGTTTATTTATTTATTTTTGGCATGGAAATTGCAGATGATTGCCTCGCGAGACAGGAGAGTGCTAACGGGATAATAAGTGTGGCGTTTTATTCTTTTATCTCCTTTAATAATTTAGTTTGCACCGGATGTATGAAATCATGTTTAGAGTGTAATATTCTATCCTCTTTGTGAGTTCCTCCACACATACAATTTTCATTCATCACAAATATTCATAATTGTTTTTTTTTTTTTTTATTTCAGTTATTAAATTTGAAAATAAAACTAATTTTGAAAAAAAAAAAAAAACACACACTCACAAAAAATATATATAATATCAGAACACCTGAACACTTAATAAAAATATTCACTATCAATTTCATATCATGCATTGAATACATATAAACAGTAATACACAATATACATCTGTAAAAGAAGCCTAAAATATATTTTTTTAAATCTATTTTCAACTTTAGAAAATGTTTATTGAAACATATGTAATAAATATCCACCTATAAAGCAGCCATTATACATTTTAAAACATATTTCACAAAACTGCTGTACTTTTAATAAAAAGAAAGCAGCATTGGTGAGCAAAAAGGTTTCTTTCAAAAACATCAAACATTTGTCCATTCTAATCCAAAGCAATGTTTTCCTTAAATGTTAAGAATTAAATCATAATAATACTAATAATAACCAAAAAGAAAAAAAAAATCACTTAAAAAACACATTGTTCTTTTCCATTGTTCAGTTAATCAAGAGCAGTGTGTATATCTACTTTAAAAGTGTGGCATAAAGCAAACATAATTCAGATAGCACATCAGCTCCTGCTAGTTCTAACCATTTCTTGAGGGCAAGGAAGGAAAAAAGTATTAGCTTTTCAGTTAATAGCTCATCAGTTAGTGCTGCAGATATAACGAAGTTGACGTGAAGGTCGTGCATGCGGCGTATCACTGAGTGATTCAATTTTGATTAGACAGTTACATAAATCCAATTAGGAAATTGCACCCATCTGCTACCTCATCTGAAGACTAATAATTAAATAAGACTGTGATAAAGAGTCTGAGTGTCCTCTGCATTTCAGTAGCCACGAACAGGCTTTAGGGCTCAGAGAACTGCTTCTTCAAAACAAAGATGAAAAAGATGGATGGATTGCTGTGGAACTGTAGGGTGAAGGCTCTAGATTCACATTAAGTGCTTTAATGGCCTCTGGGTTCACTTTCATATGATTTCATGTTAAACCGGGTGACAATTCATTAGGTGATCCCAGAGCACTTCAGCACGGCTGCAATCACGGCCCTCACAGAAAAGGTCCGACCCCTAAATGAAACGGCACAAAGGTGGAAAAAATGAGAAGAAGATTCAAGAATGAAATGGAAAGGCATTAGTCCTGTGGTGCAAAAACTGAGCAGTTTCTGATCTCAGATGCCTGTGGATATGGAAAAGGTGGCCTAACGGTGGATAATTTAGATGTACTGCATTATTATATTATTTATTGCCTTAATATAGTGATATGATGATGATGATGTGTTGTTGTTGCTGCTAAATGACGTTATGTGCTGTAAAGTTTTATTTTCACTTCACCCAATGCAATTAAAACATATGAAACTTAAAACTTAAATTAAAACTTATTTTCGGACACATGACAAGAACAATCAATTATTTCAAATTTCCTACGTTTTTTTTTTCTTTCTCGCAATTGCAAGATGTGTCTAGAACAATGCTATGATTATATTTTACAATTCTCTCACAATTCTAATGTGTCCAAATTATTTGTTTATTTAATTGTTTGTTTTGTTTGCGTTCTTCAAAAAATATTTAATTCCCTGGCACAAAAAAAAATGAATTGCTAGCTTTTTAATTCTAAATTAAATCTAATTCTAATAAATTGAATCTAATTCTAAATAAATGGATAGACTAATTCCAGTGTAGTGTTAGAATGTTTACACTGTAATTGTCAGACACATCACTCGACTCAGCAGCACTGTGGAATATTGTTAGTATGTTTTGGCGCTGGTTTTGATGGCATGGCAGGACCCGGTCACACCTCAGTGGCCCCTGGCTCTCAGTCTGCAGCACCACCCTCTCCCATATCTCTGTTTCTGGCACCCTTAAGTGAGCTCTCATTCTCGCTACTGCATGCAATTTCACAGTGTCAATCCCTCACCCAAATAAACCCGCCTGCAAGAAATATTTAGCTCTTTACCTCAATACATATGAACACAGAGCCAGGACAGGAAATGAAATAAAAAGCATGGGTAAGGTTTGAGCTCGCGTGCTTTCACATGTGTACGTGTGCAATGAACTGTGCAGAAAGATCGGATATGAAACATATGGAACATTTTGAATGTGTGTGACAGCTTCGCTATAAGATGACATCAAAATAAATAAATAAATATTTTAAAAAAAGAAAATAAATATTATTCTTATTTACTGGTGGCAAAAACACACCTGATCCCCCATAATTTATTCTGTCTGACATTGTATTGATTCATAATATATTGTGGCTTGAAGCAATAAACACACCGTGGAAATATCACATCAAAAGCGTCATATGAGCTCCAATATTCCATGATATTGTAGATAGAATATTGCACGCCATCTGAAAGAATCTGACAAACCATGCATTGATATTCTGAAGCTCTGTTACTCCTCCAAGCATGTCTACCGTCTGCGAAACACGTAAAGGAGAGTCCCGGGAGATGTTCTGGGAGGAGGACTGCTGGTGCATGGCATTTAATACTGAGCACAAATTACACAGACCTACAACGCAACCTTAGTGGCTTTTAACGTGGAGATGCAGATGTTCAAAGCCCCTCAGATGTGTTTGAACTGCAATGCCTAATAGAAATATATGATTCTGTCAAGTCGCTCTTGGAACTTGATTGGACAGGTGACAGCTTTGCAGCTAACAATCAGTGTGAGCAGTTTGCTTGTCAAGGGTGATTTTTCACCTGAGGAATGAGATCCAGAAGTTTAGGGGGAAAAAGGATGGATTTGGATCTGAACATCTCAAGCCTCGTGGGGCTACACAAGTGTTCAGAGGACTGTGGGAAATCTGAGAAACAGTTAATTGCAAAACTGCTCTGGATATTTGTTGTGCAAATCACAATACAAATAGTTTATTTCAATTCAAAGGATTATATATTTAAAATTATGAAAGCTTGTTTCCAACACTGAATTCTAAATTATGAATAAATAAATAAATAAAAAAAAACATTTTTTTTTTTAAGTTGCGTGATGTAAACTCACAACTGCAAGTTACAAAGTCTAAATTGCATGATATAAACTCATAACTCTGAGCATTATAAATACACATACAATTATATTTATATATAATTTTTTTTGGTCTTCAAACAAAGCTATTTTGAGGATGACTTTTTTCTCATTGTAAGCAGCATGCGCATACTTTAAAATATCTTCTTTTGTGTTTGGCAGAAGGTGGTATGTCATACAGGTTTCGAATGACGTAAGGGTGAGTGCAGTTTTCAACGAGCTATTGCTTTAAACATCATTAAACTAGATTCCCTCAGATATGGACTGTATCTAAACTCAAGGACATTGGCCTCCCTCGGCTATGATTTGTCCTCTTGTGGATTCAATCAAAATCTGATTGACGGTGTCGACAGAAAGCTGCTCACACGCCTGTGAAAATATAATTACGGGGCCCCGGAGCACAGGGGGAGGCAATAGACGTGTTTTTCCAGCACCCCACAGACACATCGCCCTCATCGTCAGTGTTCAAACAAGGAGGTGCAAGGAGCATCACTGTCACTCAAGAGTTTCTCTGTTACGTCTCCTCTCGGTCCGGCTGGACAGGGGCTGAGAAGGAGAGCAAGAGCAGAGGAGGATTTGCTAGGAAAGACGGCTGAGTGGTGCTTTTTCCAGTTCCATTTCACCACGGGATTTCAGAGGGATTAAAGGGTTGGGTGAATTGGGAAGGGAAGCGATGCGCTCTGGATGTGCTGGTCACAGCATCGGCCAGGAGGTGGCTCGGAGGAGGGGTAAAGGAGCAGGAACCACTGGAAAGAGTGGAAGTTTTCTGCCGCGGCTGCTGAGCTGGACTTTGTCCAGTCAAATATCACAAGAGGCTTAAAGGAGGCCGGCTGAGCTATATCCTCCATCCCGCCGCTGCTGACTGCTGCATCCTTCAGCACGAGAGAGAGAGAGAGAGAGAGATTATGGAGATGGAGTTTACTAAACTGAGAGCTATCAAAATGATAATTCAGGGAGAGGTTTTCACATAAACCTTAGAGAGGCATATAAAAATTCATTTCTGAAAAAAAGAAAAGAAAAAGATGAGCTAGGTACAAAATAAAACTAATCATCAGGAGCCTTGCATTGAAAAAGAAATCATTTTCAATAAGCAGTTATTTTCATCATCTTCCATCTTCTCTGATAAATAACCGTCTTCACGACATTTGTTCTCTGACAGAAAATGGCTGCTTATTTCCAGCCTCATATTTCTGGCAGAGATGCAGAAATGATTGCGAGAGATGAGGAAATCCAACAGTTCACAAGTTTATCCCGGCAATCTCTGATGTGGGAGGGAAAATTCCTCCAGAGCTCTTCCGGAGGGTTTAGTATACGCACAGACCTGCTCGGATGCTGTTCCAGTCCGCAATATAGGGATAGAATAGGAACTTGTCACACTAAACAGAAATATTCCTCTATATCCTTCTCATACTGAGGGCTCGTGCAAGGACAGCGCAGGCCCGAGGCTCTCAGTGTTTGACATCACGTCCTGGATAGCTGATTCCAAAATTAGCATCTCTCAGCAACCAGGTGGCTCTTCAACTTTACCCTATACTGTCATGTTTGCTATATATATATATCCAAACATGCTTGGACACCTGGAAAATAGTCTTGCTTGATTGAACAACAGAGTCTAAAAAAGGTTCTACATATAAAACAAGTTAAGCTGTCAGTGATTTTTGCATGACGACACAGAAGCTGACAGTCAACATAAACCTAGTTCTCCACTCCAATCTTTAACACATAATCTTACACATAATTTTTACACATTTGTTAACTATGCTCAATTACAATAATTTGTAGATCTTGACTGAAACTTGAGATGCAGATTCAAATCAGATAAGGAAACCATATATATTCAACACACTACAGTACATGTTTTCATAACTTTCTAAAGAAATTAATTTGACTAGGTGCTGTATTATTGGAGAACAGTCAGCAGATAAAGCTCAGAGGTCACTAACATGAGCAGTAACAACCGGTTAAATACAAGCAAAATGTCAAGTGTCACGATTATTACCATCTACTTGCATGCGTTTATGTTCAGCTGGTCTTTCATGCAATCGTTAACCAGTGAAGTTTACATGTTTGTACATTTAAAGCCATACTTTAAGCTCATCTATGGCACTTTATTCATTCTTGGAGTGAATTTCTGCCAGTTTGATAACTAAATCAGCTGTTTTTGGGCTGCCACTTGAATTGAAAACTCAAATGGCTGTAAACGTTGCAGCACAAATTTTAAAGTTGGATGCACGTATATGCTTATCTGTCAATGCACACTAACCTAGTAGTGTAAGAATTTGTATAAGTGTGATAATAAACACAGAGAGGCTGTGAAATAGAGTGATTTCCATTTAGACGCCTTTTAGCTGCCGATATGTAAACATTACTCGTGAACGTAACCAAAAATTCATAGAAATTCTTGGAACTTTGTGTCTTAAAAATGCTAACTCTGTTCCAGGTTTTAGGGCTCATTTCTGAAGCGCTCTACAGCTCAAACTTGGCACTACTGCAGCAACACCAGAGTCATTGGTTTATTTCACAGGGAATGAACAAACTAACAAAATGCATAGCTTTCATTTATGTCTACCAAATGCATGAGCAGAAATATAAAATACCTTAAATAATTCCAACTTGTATGAAGCAAAGTCTACGGGGTGAAGTATTCCACAGGCTTTAAAAGCAGCAGAAAACCAATAATGTTTGTCCAAGTGCATTGTCCTTGTCAAGTTCTAGCACATACAGTATGTGCCGTCTTGACCTCCTGTTTACGCACCATATGGAAACTGGCTCTCGCGGTGATGCTGGATGACTCAAGCATTCAATATTTATTTCACACCTCATTATCTGTGAATTACTCATTCAGATATTTAATGTGAATTTCTGAATTCATTACCGATGTAAAGCTACTTAGCAAAACACAGAGAACCAACAATTCAGCCAACAGGATCTGATCTATTTGAACACGATCTATTTGAAGGCAGGCATATACACTACATTGATAATCGTGTCTTCAGGTATCCACTGACAACATTTAAAGTGTTTATTACGCGTGTGGGAGGATGAATAGATCTCTGAGGAGAACATTCAGGGTTGAGACACTAGATATGTGCAGTTCAGTGTATACTTTTCTCACATGCACAAAGAAAATCTTTACTAAACAACGGCAAATAAATTGTTATAGAATGGCTAAGGTCTTAGAAAAAAAGACTTTTACGTTTTCTGTTGCCAGGCCTTGTATTTCCTCCCCAGCATGCCGTTAGAGCGCACTCTGTCCTTGAGTTAGAAAGCTCACGGCTGCAGAATTGCTTCATGGTAGGTGGTTTCATCACAGTCAATAGATACTGGCAATGTGTGTGCGCTTAAAATAATTCTCGAATTCTGTTTTGTTGGCTAGTTAACTGTATGGTTAGCGAGAGTTACCTGCCTGGTAGATTTCCGTCACTGTATTTAGAATAAATATTTTCTTGTGTCTCTGACACATGCTGTGGCTGCTGAGGCTTGATCTCATTCGGTAGGTGAGAGATTCTAGTAACTTAAAAATAAGGTAGTGTGAATGAACTGGAGAACATTTGCATTTGAAAGTGGGCGGGGCCACAGAACCACACCTCCGTGTTGCATAATGTCATCGACCAATGAGAGTTCAAAGGGGTAATTATTTTTTCAGAGGTGAATTCTGTCTTATTCCTCTCAGAATTAAGTGAACAGTAGCCAGGAAGAACTTGAGGTAAAGTCTCGGCTGTGTTTGCTGTGATATGGGTGTTCACATGCAAAGCACCTCTCGTGGATAATTATAATATCTATAGAGTACTCGGCATGCAGACCAAGGCGGAAGACATCGCACCCTGTTTGTTTCCTTTATTTTAGAAAAGCACAAAGTTGTGTTGTTAATATGCGTGTATAGAAATGAAAGTAGACACTTTGCACATTCGATTGATGTATTGCTCTTATCTGTACTAAGACTAAATTAAGTTCTTTCTGCGTTATCAAGAGAAGATTCTCCTCACTTGTCGATCCCAGAGGCTTAAACATTAGCATATGTTTTATCCCTTCATTCATTCCCTGGAAGTTAAAGGTGCTCTATGCGATGTTGCAGGATTTTAGATCGATTTCATTTTTAATGAACCGTAAGCATCACCCCTTGATCGTCTTGTTGATCTACACTGGGAAAAAACACGGTCTCGAAAGACAACACAGAGGCTGCAATCCCAAAACAAACACTATGGGCACAGGACGTGCACCAATACAATAACAAACTACGGCCAACCAATCGGCAAGAAGAGGTGGGGTTTAATGCGTGCATTGATATTGCAGCCTCTGAGTTGTCTTTCGAGACCGGGTTTTTTTCCCAATGTATTCAGAGGACAGACAGCAAGACGATCAAGGGGTGATGCATATACGGTTTGAGATAAAAATGAAATCAAGCTAAAATCCTGCAACATCGCATAGAGCACCTTTAAGCCCATGACCTTGATGTTATAGCGCTGTGCTTTACTTCAGGAACAATGTAGCAAAGCAATCAAAAGTTACCCATAAAAGCAGAGAATTCCTTGTTTAGAAAGCTTAGAAAGGCTTGCACTTGACTCAGTGTATGCACTGATAGTTTTCAGAGACATCTGCTTTGTCCTTTCTTTCACCTGGTTTCAATAATCGGTATACATCCTTGTGTGTTTCTCTGACACACTACCCTGCTCTTACTTGAACTGAAAAAAGAAGACCATAAAAGTTTTGCTTTTTGCTGTGGTTCATCTTTAGCTTGACATCTCTAATAGCTGTTATCAGCTAGTAATTGTGATTGGAGTACTGGTTGACGTGAACTATCACTGTTTTATGTTTTTCTTGTAGTTTTAGGCTTAATACAATGCTCTTGTGTCTTTTGCACGTCAAAAAAAAAATAAAAAATCACTTTTTCAGAAAACAGCTTTTACACTTTACAAAAGTGTAAACATCTGATAAAGCTCTCGTGTGAAATTTACCCTGAATCTTGGTTGCTTCCAGTGCAAGCAAGGAATAGAATGTTTTGGACAGAGTTCAATCCATGTGGTCAAGCTCGGAGAGAGAACAAAGCACATGAAGTCATTTTGTAGAGGTTGAGAAATGCCTCGACCGTCACCTTCAACTCCTCTTTCTGGCCTAGAATGAAAAAGACTCATAACTTCACAGCAATAAAATGGCAGCAGCTCCTATGATACATCAAGCCTGTGACCTGCGACTCCTTGTATAGGTCGTGTGCAAGGCTTTCTGGATGAGCCTTTGAAACGCAGGATTGCTGTGTCCATCTGTCTCAGAACATGAAAGGTTCTGCAGGTGCACACGTGTCATGCGCTCACGGTATTTATGTCTTGCGGTCACCGTGGCGTATCAGGAAAGAAAGGCACCGTGAATCATTGTTGCTGAGATGCTTCAGAGAGGTGGCTTGATGAAGTGAGTAAAGCTTAAGGCTGGTAATGAGCACCAGTCACCACTGTGCTCTTGGGAAAGGCATTTAACCCCAGTTTGCAGCAAAGAAACTGTCCTTGCATTTAATAAGAGAGTCAGGAATTGCCTTGCATAAAAAACAGGATACAGTCCTTTTGGCTACTGAATGTCCAAGGCTTGTCCATGGCCACTCATCATAACTGGATACAGGTAACTCTTTATTTCAATAGTCCACTTTAGACAATCTATAGGGGGACCACCACAATTTTTTGTAAACCATTTTACATAATTTATTTAAACACCCTTCTTTCATACATTTTGCATCTGACAGGGAAATTTCTATAAATATGTATGCAACAGGGTCAGATGCAAAAGTAACCATATTTACACAAATGTTTCACTGCCTGTTTTTTTGGTCCTGACAGCAGTTTTTAATGGTAAAAAGGGGTGCAAACTGTAAATCTGGCACAAAATTATATTGTACGATGTGTGTAAAATGGTCTATTCTTAGAGTATTACAGTAATTGAGGTAGGGTAATAAAACCCAGCTCTGGGTAAAATATGGACAAATTCAGCAATCGGGTTGTTTTTGACTTAGCAGTTGGGTTACTGCCCAGAACGTTGGGTTATGCGTTTAACCCAGCATTTTTCAGAGTGTGCTAATAGTCTAATGAGAGTTAGTTGACATGCAAGTATAACATACTTAGTGTCAAGTGAATGTTTAAACGTTTCATCAGATTGAAAAATAATTTCTCAATTGCCTAAAATGTTTAGTAGGTTGACCAACAACATGCAGGCATTGTACATAATCGAACAATCAGGAGCGCAGGAAGGTGGGTCTACAGAGAACGATCAAAGCTATGCAAATACACATACATAAAATGTGTGAGGACTGTAGAGAGACAGTCAATAAGAAAATAATGCCAAAACCCAGGCATTTGGTCACCCTCCCAATGGGGTGTTTTTGCTGTGATGCCACATAAGAACTATTTTTGATTTCTAAAAGTACCATTTTTTAACTATAAAGAACCTTTTCTGCATTTATGGATGTTCACGGTTCTTCATAGAACCATTGATGCCAATAAAGAATTTGAATGTAGCCATGATGGTTAACCAAGTTCAGGTTTTACTCTCACTTAATCTACACCACAATTAACAAGCTCTATGCATGGAAGCTCTACTCTGATAAGAAAGAGTTGCACACAATTCATGGTTCTCAACTATTTAAAAAAAAGGAAAAAATTTCAATATCACAAATATCCCACCAAGACAGAGCAGAGCCATTTATCAGTTTACTCTTCTTTCTCTCTGTATTTTTGGCCACCTCCTTTCGATGCATCTGCCTCTCCCGATAAGGCGGGCAGACGTCACCTTTACAGCATTATTAAAACGTTTCTCCCAGGCAGGATTGAAATGATTATCTCCTTAGGCTGACGGGAGAAAGTTAGCAGATAGCCCAGCTCCATCCCAGACCTATCTGGACCTTCCCTTTGAAGCCGGGGACAGACTGGCTGGGTGGTTGAAGATTACGGCTCTCGCTTAAACCTGCTACAATGAGGGGAGTAAATAAGGCAGGGATGGAGGGAGGAGGGAGGAGGAGGAGGTGGTGGTGGGACGACACGGCAGATGATAACAGGACTGTCTGCTCCTCCTCTGTCTCTCTCTTTCTGTCTGGGCTGGCAGTGTGCTGACTAGGTGCCAGGGACTTACTGTCAAGGAGAAAGAGGGCAGGATCGGTTGCAGACAGACAGTAGGAGAGAGAAAGCAGTTCAGACACTTTTCCCCAGTCTAAGCCTCTCTTTCTCAATCCCTTCGGCGCTCCGGCTGCCTTATCACGCACATTATGTATGCACAGCATGTGTCGTGTTGTGCTTTGAAATGAACCTTAAAATATCTGCAACCTGTCTCACCTTATTTGTTTTTTTGAATATTCTCATAAATTTCACGCACGGAGAGAGAGCGCTACTGTATTTTTAGAGTGAAACAATTGCATTAAGCAGGCAGAAACTGGCATGTTGCTCATGTATTAATTTAGTTAATCTCGAATCGTTTATTAGACGTATTGAGTGCTATGCTCTGAATATTTTAAAAGCAATTATGATTTTAACTGCCGAATGGCCTGGCAAATAAACTTTCAATTCTTGTCAGGGGAAAATTATTTATTGTCCTCTGAGTTGGTGTTTTAATTGAATTCTTTTTCTCCGCAATAATTACGGTCTTATTCAGATTAGTCGCTACCTTTAATAAGGTTGTTGACCTTAAAGTCTGCATGAACAATGAAGCGAGTTGGGCTAACAACCGAATAATTACTAGAGGCATGCCGTGAAGATTCATTAAAATAAATACTTTCAAGTGTATTGCAAAGTTAGCTAGTAGTCTGTGAGGATATGAAAAGGTTAGGAAGGGTTCCACATCATTTCATTTAATATTCCGTAGTCAATGGTAGATTTTGTCGTAATGTGTTGTAAATGGGGGATCCAGTCATTTCAACAAAGAGTATGTGACCGGTTTGAGACCTTTCAGACTTCATGCCTTCATTGTAAGAAAATCAATTAAACATGCAGTTTTACATTATAAGATTAAAACTAGTATTTAAATATGAAATATGGAGTGTTTGTCTGTCTGTGCATCACATCATGTCCTCTGATATTGCTTTCTGCAGGCAGACCTGAGACCTCAAACACAATGTAATCAGAGAAGAGGAGCTAGGCAAGCTACATCTGCATCCATCTTTTTGGCGGGAGAATGTGCTAAATCTGCCAGTTTATTAACATCACCATCCAGTCAGGAGATGGAGATGAACCCGCCTGAAATGTGTGGCCCTGCATCTAAAACGTGCAACTGTGTACCACTAAAACCACCTGATCCACAGGTTTGGAACACGATAAGGTTAAGTAAGACCTGCTTTTGTAAAAGACATACACTTTAGCGTAACTAAACAGAGTATAACACTTGGTGTCATTTGGTAACATTAGTTAATGTATTAACTAACATGAACCAGCAACAGACAATGCATTTATTATTTATTAACAAACACAACTTGTGATTTTAATAATGCATTAGTAAATGCTGAAATCAACATTAACTAAACTTAATATTTTTGAAAAGACAGTTACGCGTGAATGAGTTGAGTGAGTGCTGAATGCAATTAAATGGAAATAGGCTATAGTTAGGAGATTTACAGTAAGTACACATTAATGTGTACATGACTTCTTGTCTTTGAAATTAAAGCACTTAAAAAGTAGGGACAAGCATTTATGGTAAAACAAAACAAAACAAACAAGAACAATAAATATATATATATTGTAATTATGCATATTACGGATTTGTGATTTAACATAGCATTTCTTAGGAGGATTAGCAAAATAGTCTTTTCTTTTGAATTATACTTCAATATTTTGGAGCTTAATTAAATGTAAAAAAATATAATAAAAATTGTGCATGTGAGGCAAACATGAAACTATCAAAACAATTGGATACACTAGTCAGCTAAAGTTTGCTGCACCTGCTGTAAATCAATTTTTTTTTAAATTTCTGGCAAGAAGTTTGCCAGAACACTATATTGTTCTGTAAGGTAACAAACTCACTTTACCGTGCTTCCTTGCTTTAGCACACTTGACATATATTGTATGAAACAAATCCACACAGCTGTCCTAGAGTAAACCAGAGTGTTTATATATTTCCAATGCTCTCTGATTGTATTATATTGGAGGGCGACAACAGATTGAATCAGTGGCTCAGGGGATTAATTGCAGGCATAGTAGGTGTCTCAACACTTCCTGTCTCCTGTGGTTTATTCTCTGGAGTGCTGTGCCTCTTATGAAGAGTAATCTCTGAAGAAAAAAAGAAAAAAAAAAAAGATTTCTTAATATGGACCATGCCTGTAGGGGCCTGTTGACTCAGCGGGGTTATGACGGAAAGCTTTCAGCTGAATTGATGGTTATGAATTTTGCTGTCCCACAGTTCTTCACTTTTTTCCTCTGAGTTATTGTTTATTTACCCCTTATCATCCCCTTTGGGGGAAAAGAACATGGCTTTATTGCACATAGTAATGTGTATTCCTTCTTATTCACAGAGTTTATTGCCGAATTTGTTTCTACCTAAATGGCTGAAAATGCATGAAGCCCATCAGCAATTAAGTTGAGGCAAGGAGGGAAATGGGTTTACGAACTGGTGCTAATGTTTGGCTTAATTTTATAATTTCATTTTGAGGAGCAGGCAAAATTGGATTTTGCAGGCATTTTTTAATGAAAATGGAGGAAATCAATGGCGCCGAGTCATCCGCAATGTTTTAAAAAGTGCAGTACAAATACTATGAATAGATAGAAACACGGTGTCCTGATGCTCTTCAGAAACACTCATCAGGTTCTTTACCAGGAAACAACCCAATGTACCTTTTACAATTCAGCATCCAATATAAAGTAGATTTTCACATTTTCTGAAAAACATCCATAGAAACTATGGAAAGTAACTGTGATTTATGCCACTAGTAAGATGATTTTTTTATTAAGTTATTCAACCACATGCCACGATGTTATCAAAATTACACAAGATCATACATTTCCATGTTGCAATTGTATGCTGAAAGCATTATTGTTTTATGGATCCCTCAACACGTTTATGCTTAAATTAAACAGTTTAATCAGCTGCCAAGAACCTTTTCATTACGAGTCATTTCCAGAAAGCAGACGGAACGTATTGTCTCACCTCTAGCAGGAAATAAATAAACGAGCTAGCATAGCGTGTGGCAATAATCAGCCGATGAAGCAGCCAATGAGAATCTCAGAAGGCATCATTTATTTAAAGTGTTTACTGCCGGAGGCCCTGGGAGAGGTGAAAACGTGTCAGAAACAAGGCACGCTCACATGCCCTCCGTATCCAGATCCCCTGCTAACTCACACAAAGCACACTTTCTTTACCTGTGCCTGACATCTGAATGACTCTTTTATGTTGTGAGTTGTCGCTGCCGGGCGGAGTTTGGAGGTCGCTGGATGCGGAAATAACACTTGGCAGGTTGTGCTCTGAAATATTTAGGATGTTATTCTATTGTCTGTTCCAAAGGGTCTGCCAAAATACTGCATAGTTCATCAAGGAATTTATTACATTTTTCTGAATTAAAATTCTCAATTAAAAAACTGTTCGGCCGCTGTGTTAAATTAAATACAGTTAATTAGTCATTTTGAGTTGTTGAACTTTTGATGAGTTAAAGTAAATATAAGCTGCCATGACTCTATCATATATAGTGCTATGATACGGGGAAAGTAAGGGAATTTTCATTTTAGCCTTGAAATGTTCAAAATAATGGCAGTTTTATAATATACTGATGGCATCTGACAGACCTAAATATGTTAACAGAATGTACAGAATGTTGACTGATGCATTTACCAAAAAAAAAAAAAAAATGCTGCAGTAGCCTATGATTATATCTTCTTCTTCACAGTGCTATATAAGGACAGTAAGTGAATTTTCACTTTTTGGAAACTTTTGCTTTGAATGTTCAAAATAGTGGCAGCATTACAGCATGCAGATGGTATCAGATGGACATGCCAAAGTATGTTAAAATTTACCATGGTACAGAATGATTAATTAGGCATTTACCATTTTTAATATTTTAGTAGGCTAATCGTTGAAGCACCTTGTACCATATAAGACCAAAAAAAACATGCTATTACTATGATTTATGAGAAAAAGAAGAAGCTGGAAAATGAAAAGATATGCAACATTTTTGCAGATGTTGCATGTTGTATATTTGGCAGAAGCTTCAGAACATTTTTATGAAATTGCGCCAAGATTCAATCCACTCATTTCCAGGGACCCAGACAGTCTCCAGATGATTGATGAAGTATCTTCAGAAGTTTCAGGAAGCTGACTATTGATAACATGTTACTCAGCGATGAGGAGCATATTTCATCATGCAAGGAAATGGAATTCTTCAAAAGGAAAAGTCTTAATTTAGCATGCTGGACTTCATTTCCCGTCTGATGCTTAATTTTTGAACCTCTCCTTTTTGAAGTGGGTCTTTCATCAGACGTGAACAAAGCTCAGAGACCAATTTCAGAAAGAAAATGGTATCTCTTTGACCTGAAAATCATTCTGTGGGCTAAGGGCCATTGAGATGGTATGCTGCTATTAGTGCAGCACACTGTTGGGTGAATCAGAGTTAATCAATGGCTCAGAGTGCTGGGTTGTTGCTTCATATTCATTGTGCATGCTAGGTAACGGTCCAGGTTACCTTGGTGAGCATGAACAAATGGCTAAAAATAGTCTTGCGTAGTCCTTGATAGTCCTTGCTTGATTTTTTTTTCTTTATGCCCACTGCCAATTTATATGTAGCCAGTGTTTTATATATATATATATATATATATATATATATATATTATTGTTAAAATTGGAATGTATTAGACCCAACAGTAGATTAAAAATGTATTGTCTGCAATAATGAATGTCTAAATTATCATCATCGACAGCCTTTGATTAAGGGTAAATATTGATATGCAATTAAGTGTGATTTATTTTATAAATTAATCTGCATATAGTATTATGCAATTAATTGCATTCAAACTGAGCTCTAATCATAGCAGTTTAACACTGGCACCGCTTTTAATCATTAAAAATAACTGTATCTTAATCATAGTAAAACAACTGACAGTAATTTTAAGTAATATTTAATCTCTCGTGTGCAGCGTTTACAAGTCGGCCTTTAATTCGTTCTGGTTTGTCGTCTGTCTACTCTCTAAATAAATCATGATCAACAGAGCGTTTAGTGTGCATAAGAGTGGCCTGTTTTATGAGAGGTTGAGGACAAATAAATAAATGTATAATTCTCTCTGTGGGTGTAACGTGCAGGAGCGCTACCGTGCCACCTGGTTGTCTGGCACCACACACTCGTCTGCCAATTAAAGAGAAGTAAATGGGGGCAAGCCTCAGGGCACGGTTTGCATAATATCAGCTGCATAAAACGCCACCATCTGCTTTTCCAGCCACTTCTTTCCCTGTGACTGTAACTTTAATATGATAATGTTTTAAGAGCACATGTGCTCCTCAATATGTCTGTGGAAGAGTCTGCTGGAAAGTGGACATTGTGAACCCCATAGTGTGATATTACAGCTGTGGTAAATCTGTCTTTGTCGTGCCAGTAGATAAAGTTTACAGGTTGGCACTGGTCCACTTCTCTGTCTGATACTCTGCGTGATCTCATTAGTATTCATAGTGGTTCGTACCAAGGAGGTCTATAATACCTGAAGTGCGTGACTGTTGTGCATCTCAATGGCACTGGTAAAACAGGTTCAGGTATACTGTATGTATTCGAGATGCATTTGTTGACTGGACAAAGTACATTATGAGAAGAAATGTGTAAATACAGATTACAAAAGCTTAAAAGGACTAACACAGATAGATACATATTATCCACTCATACAGAGTGCACTTCACTTAAATGTACACAATAATATTTAATGAATAAAGAATAATAGAAATAAATAATGCACTTTATACATAATATTAAAATAGTTAAATTCACAGTTAAATGTGTTTAATTCAATCACTTTCATTAAAAAAAGAGTGCATAATAAGAGTTTTGTTGCATTATATGTGGTTTTTAAACCCGGTCTGGAACAACAGCACACACACACACACACTACCTATGAATATAAATTACATCACCCTGGATATTATGATATTTTTTTTGTTCACAGCAAAAGTACTGTATAAATTCTCTGAATACCTGAAAGCAATTAAACCAAATTTAAGACAGCAGCGTTTGACTAATTACTGTATTTTATGTCATTAAATCTCCTAGTCTTATATTTAGCAGTCACAGAAGTGCATAGAACTTGTCAGAAATACCAATATTTTCCAATATTATCTGAACACACAGTTCTTGGGCTGCAGGCAGCAGTCGTTCTCCCGGGTGTGATCCGTCTCTGGTTTTTCCACAGCTCAAACACTTTCTCAGAGGAAGTGTTTGTTTTTTCTGGCACGAAGACAAACACAAATTTACACTATTCTGGGGTCCCTGCACTACGATACCTGGACCAATCAGCAGGCACGGAGCTGTAGGAGATGATGGATTAGCAGAGAATGAGAAATTAAACAACCTCTCGGCTGTGAGGACTTCCAGAAATGTCCACCCACATACGAAAGCCACTGGAGTTGCTGCCCTCCTAAAAGCAATGCATCAAGTGTGCCCGGTCCAGATGCAGGCCATGTTGAACGTATTAGTGATTTCTATTTATACACATGCTCTCAGATGATGATTCTGGCTTCCTTCTAAAACGATGCGGCATCTTTTTTTCTTCTTTGGGTTTGATGCTGTGGCTTCTAGAGCCATTTTGTGGTTTCCATTGGGCTTCGCCTCCACTTGCTCCAAAATACGTCTGTTTTGGAGATCAAGTAAACATGGCTGCATGTGATACCCTTAGGCTGTCATTACGTCCTACAGAAGCTGGCTTGTTGATTAGAGAGGTGCATTGCATTACCCCATTGCTTATTAGTTTGATGCTAGCCCAAGCCAGGAGGTATTTGAGACTTGTCTTTAGGACCTCCGCAAAACTATTTCTTTGCAACTGAGGTTGGTCTTTGTCAACACAACAAAGAGCACACCCTGAACGGCTTTTTCAAGTAGCAGCATGTAATGGATACAGCTATAATCACAGAGATTAGCTTCTGCTAGTGTCACCGGGAGCTTTTCAAAGGGATGTTTATCATGCCTCGCATGCATGATCGCATAGCGGCTTATCGTCAATGCACAGAGCAACCTAAATAAGCATCTAGCAGTGCTAAATGCTTCCTCCTTGAATAAGCTAGGGCTAAAGTTGTGCCATTTTTCACACCGAACCTCTAATGACCAAAGAAAACTGTTCATTTCTGCTGGCAGCGCAATCAGTTTTAATGCAGGAATATACATGAGCAGTGCTTCGAAGCTGGGAGGTGTGTTAAATGCATTAAAGGCTTCCTAGCGCCTGAAGACTGATTGCGGTCAGAACTGTCAATGCCATGGCCAGCTCTTGTTAGGCCACCCGAGTCTCTCCGAGTGAGTTTTCCATTATTAGTCGCTATAAAAGCGCCAGGCTGTACTGAAAAGACAGATCAGGCCACGTCAGGCCTCTGTCAACTCATTCAGCTCCCATAATTAAGAGCCGTTTGATTTATGACACAGCACGCCACGGAGCAAGACTCTGCGATTCTGCCAAACATAGGAACGTAATATAATTGCAGTTTCATTCCAAGATATGCTCTTTATGAACACGGGGAACTAACACAATGGAAATGACTGCTGTCCTCAGGCCAGCATGGGAGTGTCGTGATTTGTTCGAACGCAGAGTGCAGTAATTTATGGTTATTACTTTAGAGCATGTCTAAACATAGCCTGTTTTTTGTTTTTTCTGCCCTAAATTGAGCTGCATTAAAAAGGCATATGTGTACAAATGTACGTATGCATATACTGTACAGCGGCGGCCAAAATTATTAGAGCAGCTAAAAGCATAAAATTCTATCTTTTGCTGACAGACTAAATCCAGAAGAACTGTGTCTCCAACACACTTCAAGAAAGCTACCTGCAAAGCTGCAGTACTGTTCAAAGTTTTAGGCACTATTGTAAAAATGCTGTAAAATGAGGATAAAGTCAACAATAACGCAATCAATAGACTTACTGTACCTTATCAATTAACTAAATTAAATCACCATTTGGTGTGAAAATTGTTTGCATCCAAAACAGCTTCTGCCCTCTGTGCACCTGAGCAGGGTTTCTCAGGAGCTTTGCAGGGAGCTTTCTTGAAGCATCTTGGAGACGTTGCACCACTTCCTCTTAATTTAGTCTGTTTCATTGGTTTTGTTTCTTCATGTCATTCCAGACAGACTGGATGATGATATTATCAAACCACTGTGGGCAGATTTGGATTGAAGAGAGAAAAGTCTATTCTCTCTTGCAGCATCCCTGAAACAACTGGCAGATGTTTTCACAGACAATGTTCAACTGGAGACTATTGAAAAGTTGTATGGATCTACTTTAAAAAGGCTGGAAGCCAAATGGTGGTAAAACACCTTAATAAAAATATTGCATATTTCCCCAGATGTTCATTTTGTCCAGTAACTGTAAATATAATGACGGAACTGTATTACATGTCGTCTTTTAATTGGCTTATCCAAAAGTATTTACCTATTAGAGACATTTAATGTTTTCCATTTTAAACTACCTGTTTGATTTGTCTAATTTTCAAAACTAGTTCACACGTTACCGAACTACTTAAATTTAAAACCTGGGCAAAAAGGGTCAGCATCAGATTAGAAAATATGCTTGGGTTATTTGATTTCTGTTTGGTATTTTTGAATTAGTTGATTTTTAACAAAAGCATGTGTGGAGCACGGCTCTCTATCTCTCTGATTTCCATCAGAAATGCAGAAGATCGTTTGCAGTGAATCTGATTATGCTTCATCTCAAGACCAATGAGGGCGTTTGGCTGGATCCTGCTCTTTCACATTTCCAAACCTGGTGTGTTTGGCAGCAACACGGTAAGTCTGATTTAGCCAGAATATTTAATGCCTAGGTGCTCTGAACGTCATCTTTGACTTAATACGTACCTGTTCGCTTGTGTGGCTGCTTGTTTGTTTGCTTGCTCTGGAAATCAGTCTGAATCCAATTTTAGTTCTGACCAGAAAGGACTGACCAATTTAAGCCTTTTACCGCCGTGCAAGAGAAGTATTCTATTATAAAAGACCTCTGCTCCCTCTGCCCTCCCTCTTCCCAGAAGTACAGCCATCTTCCAAGAAGCAGCGATGCTATCTTCTCTGCTCTCCTAGCGAAGGTCTTATTCATCAACGACGCTGTGTCTTTCTCTTATCTGTTCTGCCCTTTTCTTATAAAAACATTTTTAAGGGGCAGTCTGCAGACTTCGCGTTCTCAATCAGAGCCATTGAGAGCTCAGCCCGTGTTCCAGTAACAAATGCCGCACAATATGCCTTCCCAGTCATCTTAAGCCAGTAATAAGCCACTGGCACAGATACCGTGCATTGAACTCGATAATGCTCGGGATGAGAGCGTGCATTATTCATTTGCCCTCATAATTTGAAAGGTTTCTTTTTCCAAAATGTGTCATACTAGGATTTTCCCCACTTTTGACAAGGCTTTGAAAGCGATGTGTGCAGAGAGAAAGGGCGAGACAGCCTGAATATGACAGCTTTTTGCTTATGTTCGCAGGCCGATGTGGGTACAATAATGAGAGTTCCCCTGAAACGAACAAATGAATAAATAATCAGTCGTCGGTCTGCAAGGATTAGTTCAAAGGCTGTCGCAGACTGAAGAGAGAGGGTCTGCACATGAGAAACGACTATGATTTATTCAGGTTTCTTACCTTTAGCGCTCGCTGCTTTGGAACAGTATCACTAGTTTCCAGTGAGAATCGCAAGAAAAGGACAAAGAAAGTTTTGACAAAAGAGGAATTACGCCGTGCTTGTTCCCAGCACTTGCAATTAAAAGAAGTGAAGGGTTTTTATGGATGTTGGGTGGCAGCCATGCAGATTTATCGGAAACTCGTAGACAGTCGCTACTGTTGCTGCCAGATACAGTGAACTATGCCCACGTTGCTGGAGCGTTTGAGCGCAAACCGAGTACATGGACAACAAACATTAGTGTAATTGCATTTCTGTGTTGTTAATCACCCATGGTGGCAAACAACCTTTGAGTCACACCATAGCTTCTCACAGGAGGAGCAGATGGAGTTACGGCCGGCAACAAACGAAATCTGCACCCACGTAAAGCTTTCAGCATGGAAACACGGTTGCATGTTTGATTATTGTACGTTTTGGTTAATTTGATCTTTTAACGTATTTTAACACATATAAACATTTACAAAATCAGTGCAGAAGATGCAGATAGGTTGATGTTAAAAATATTTATTACAGGTCAGCTAGCTGGTAATGTGTTAAAGAAAATGCAGGACACCAGCACACTGCAAAAGGGAATATTTACATGACAACGATGTACTAAAGACATTTTTACAGTTTCATGTACAGACAACATTGAGCATGATTTATTCATCCAGACCGGTCAGCTGATAACTCACAAATATCAGCTCATTAAAATAACTAGTTTGCATGCACTTCAGTAACCTGACCACTCAAGTACATGACTTCATTAATAAATCAGTTTATTTCCATGTAGTGGTCAAAAGATAATAATTACAATAATATAACCCATATACATTATATATATAATAATAACGCATCTGACTGAGAGTAGCCTATTTGCTACATTTGTCAATTGTGATGCTAAATTCAGCTTACAGCATGTGAGCGAGAAGCATACAGCTCATATATTATCCTCTCATGCAGTTATAAATGCAGCTTTATGACTGAACCACTTCTACTTCTGCTGCACAAGATGATTTTTTCATTTTCTGAGTCATGAAAAAGTCTGCTTTTGTGATACATTTCCTTCCTACTTTACTGCAAGATGTTTGCTCGGTCTAGATGCACTTAAATCTGCACCAACAATGTGTTCCTGTCACGTATCACACATGCATACTTCAATAAGCCGACAGAAAGTGGGTTATTGCGTTTACATGCTGTGTGAAATCAAGCAAGATACCGGTTTATGATTACACCTTACTCCGATAAAAACAAATAGGTTACAGCGTTTACTGTACTTTACCAAGTGAGTTTTCGGTTTATTAAGCATAATCAGGTAAGCATATATTTGTAGATAGACAGAACATGTAATACACGTGCATATAAAGCTTACACAAAACAATAATGCCTGTTTTTTGTAAAAAGTATTTAATTTAGTATAAATTATTAGTATGTTTATTTAGTGATAAACAATAATCTACACTGTTAACTGCATATTTTAGGACACTTCACTAGATAATTCCGTTGTCATTGGAGCGGCAAAATGTAATTTTAGTGATATTCTACAGAATGCAGTTTCATGGCCAGAACAAATCTGGCAGGTGTGGACACAATTTCTGTCGAAGTTTGTTTAAAATTCTTTTATACAAACTCCACAGAATGTGACAGGTATTTTTTGTAGAGTAACTAAACCTAGAGATAACAAGAAGGAAGTGTTTAGTCCAGAAATGCCTCAGATTCTTGAGTGACATGCGTTCCTAAACACTTGTCTCCGAGGTGGCCCTTTACACAGTTGTTTAAATAGTTACTCAGATCTTTCACACAATTGTATTCTGATGCTTTGAAATATATACTTACGATGCTGTGGAATCAGTTTATACTTGTAATATAGCCAGCATTACAAAACAATGACTATTTCCAAACAGGTTTCCTGAACATTCACCATACCATTAGCCGGACAATGTGATAACCCCGCCCCCAAACTCCTGCCATTGGTGGAGCTGTTACTAGAACAATCTAGTCAAGTTTCTCAAACAAACCATGTGCAAAAACAAGTGACTGCTTACATTGACCAAAAATTAAATCAGCTTAAGAAAGCATTACGTGTGCAAGTACTGTAAGTGTGGAACATATTGTTTTTAATTTAGCTGTGATGAAAAACAATAACAACAACAACAACAAATTCAATCTATGAATGACTCGTCTGCATATAATACTGGGAAAGAAGAACGTATTTTAACATTTAAATAATATACGAATCGCCATATACAATTACACCATTAAAGGAATAATATGAAACGTAATGCATTTCATTATCTATACCTTTTTTATTTTTAAATTATGTCAGCATTAAACTAGGACAGTGGTTCATGAGCTCATATCTCAGTTCGCTCCACATTTACCTGCAATCTCTACTTTTCTGGCAATTTAAAAGCTTTAATATTTGGGACACAGCATGACATATCGCTTTTCGGCAGGCTAAAATATATTTCAGCTTCAATTCGTTACCATACTACTTTTTTTTTTTCTTGTGGAAAGGGTCTGGCCTGTAAAGTAGAACTGTGCTAAATGATTTTTGCTCCGCTCCCAGCCAATGTCAATACTATTAGCAGACATTCCAGGGGGGGTGTTCCAAGGTAATTCGCGGTAAATGAGTATATGCTGGAGATGTTGGACTGCATGGAGGCCTGCGTGTGTTCCTCTTCCACCGCTCGCAGAATTAAAAGTTGTCTGACCTTCTCACAGCTGGAACGCAAGTCATTCCAGCTCCACTCTCTCCACATCTTGCCTGATTGTTCACGCTTCTTCCCGTGTGATGGATTTGTGTTTGAGCTCCACACACCTGCAGGAGACTCCTCACTATTCCAGGATTGTTGTGAGCGGTGTATCTGCTGCAATGTGTTTGTGTGAAGAGTCTAATGTTTATAATTAGTTGTATTTATGGAGTGTTACTCACATGTGGAAGTAGTCACAACCAGAGCTCACTCAGTCAAAACTCCTATTATGTTTGTTTTTGTTTAGAAAATTCAAGCACCTAATTTAACAGGTCTCACTTTTGTGAATTCAAGAGCCTGTTTCATGAAACAAGTTTACCAATTAAGCCAGGTTTGTTTTAGTTAGTCTGACTTTGACATCATATTTGGTTCAAAATAAGTCAGACTAACTGCAATTACAACTGAATTTTATATATATATATACAGACACACACACACATATACATTTTATTTTTTTAATTGTTTAATTTCTATATATTTTTACTTACTATTTTCTATTTACTATTTTCTTAAGTATGTGACACTAAAGGCTGGAGTAATTATGCTTAAATTTCAGTTTTGACCACAAAAATGAATTACATTTTTACAAATCTCTACTTTAAACAAGTATTTTAAGTGTTAATATTATTTCACAATACTATTTATTCAGTTGTTGCTATCATATTACTGTAATAAACATGTGCAGGTAAAAAAATGATTTAATGACATTAAATCTAATGTTACAAAAAATATTCAATGTTAGAAACATTTATGGTGTTCTCTCTGTATGTTCTGCTATGTATTTTACAGAAAATGTGTAGAAGAAGTGCCACACTATGTAGTATTAAAACCATTTGTCATTTTCATTTGCTGAATGAACTTAGATTTTCACTTCCTCATGATTTACAGAACATTCAGCTGACAAAAACATAAGCTGAGGTTTCGAGCGATGTACCTAAGAGAGAGAAAGACTAGGGAATCTCCCTTATTAAGTAAGCAATCTATTTTCTGTGATGGCAAAATAGAGTTACTTAGGAGGTAAGCAGGTCACAGCAGTTTGCCATAATCCTGTTCCTCTTTGTACATTGTCAATGACCTCCACTGAAATGAACAGATGGACGGCTGCATTCTGTTCCTGAGATGACAGCAGCAGATAATGCATTATTTACTCCTGCTGTGACACTATATTTATGGACTGCCGACCGGACTGAGGAGAGATGAATTATAAGCGAGGATTAGCGCTATCGGTTTACATGGACTCAGACCTGTTGAGGCGCATATATGTCACACAGGTGCCAGATGTTATCTCAAAAATCAGCCTGGGTTACATGGAAGATGGGCAACTTTCAATCTGTGCTTCTCCATTTGACAGAGGGAAAAATAAGCCAGGGCTACAGTGAGTGTATATGTGTATGCAGTGTGTATACAGCACAACACAAGTCGATCCCTGCTGTTGTAAAGGACAGAGATTCAGTTTACTGACAAAGCCAGTCAGAATCAAAGAAAACTGCCTTATTTACATTTAAATAGAAATTAGCCTTTTCTGTCCACATTTACGCAGGTTGATTCAAGGAATAACCATAACTAGGCATTTTTCTCATAATTTGCATTCTTGCATTGCATTGATTGATTGATTGAGAGCTTGAAAAAAAGAAAACGAAAAAACAACATTTTACAAAATGTATTACATACATTCTCCATCCCACTTTACCTGTAAGGACCAATCCCAACATCTCAGGCTGAAGGTGGGGAAACACCATGCATGGATCACTAGGATATATGCAATAGGGATATCATACATTGTTCCCATTCAAGGTCAGTTAGTTCATTGTTAACATGCTGGTTTGATCCTTTCAGCGTGACGTCAGATCGCTCCATCCTCGTCTGAAAGTTTGAGATGGCCAAAATCCAGACACAACAGCGAGTCACTGTGAGACTCCCGTCGAGGCTGAGAGAGGATCTGGCAACGCAGCACACATCACCCACCTCTGTAAACAAACCAGAGGCTCCAGCTTCACCTTGACTGCCAGGTCTCACCCGCCTCCGCCCTGTTTCCAAAAGATAACATTTATAAAAGTGACGAGTCCACATTTACTTTGAATGAATCTCTGTATGAGAGGGAGATTAGATTATATCTGCGATGGAGAGATACTTTGTTGGAGAGCTTGTTATAAAACCCAGGAGTGAGATGATTTGCATGCCACTTGTGAAGCCAGTGACAAGCCTTTGAAGAATGAAATGGATGGGCTATTAAATATGAATCATTTGGAGTTGTCACAGAGAACTGCAGATGAAAGATCTGTGTCAGTGTGATCTACTCATTTAAACTCTCTCTGATGATATTGATTTGACATTTCTGTGTTACACATCAAATCCCCTCAGATTTATAGCGCGGGAAATTGCTGGACGATGTAGGGGAATTTTAGTTGCATGAAACAGCATAAATAGGCCTGTTATTATAAATCTGCACTCTTTTTCCGTTGTTCCTTTTGAACAGGCCCTTGCAGAAACCGATATCATGTGGGCTGTAACTCACGGGGAGACCTGATGGGGGTCCTGAAGTTATGTAATGAATATGAGTTTATTTTTATAGTGTCGATTTACGACATGCTTTAATGAATTTCTTCAGTGAGATGGATAATGTTTATTTTCTTTAACAGCTGCAATCAGAGGAGGTAATTTTATAGCTTTAGTTCCATTCATAAACCTCCGGACGTCTAAAAAAAAGTGTGTAAGAGAGAGAGAGAGAAAGAGAGATCTTCTAAAAATTAATAGGAGCATTAAACACACTGTTTACAAATAATTAAAGGGACAGTTCACCCAGTGCTGATAAAAATTAGGTCATTATTTGCTCATAGTTTGAAAGAAACATGATATGTTGAGAAAGAAACTAGCCTCTTTCTAGTTTCTAGTAGCCATTGATTTCCAACTAATGAATAAATGAATTAATGAATGAATGATTGAATAAGAAAGTCAGTGGCTAACTTTTTGGTTATAGACATTCTTCAAATCCATTCTTCTTGGTAATGACCAACGTGGGGGTAAGTTACCACAGAATTTTTGTTTTTGGAGGAGCTATCCCTTTAAATAATCCCATAATGCATTCCAACAAAATAGCGGGAAAGCTGGGAGTAATATAGCGTGTTTCTCAAGAAAGGATGCATCCTACACATTCTGAGTTAAATACAACCCAGCACTGGATAAAATATGGACAAACCCAGCTACTGGATTATTTTGACCTAGTGGTTGGGTTACTAAGAAGATTGAGTTAAACATTTCACCCAAGCGCTGGGTCAAAACAACCCAATAGCTGGGTTTGTCCATATTTCACCCAGCACTGGGCTGTATTTAACCCAGCTTTTTCTAGAGCATAGGTAGCCTGCCACGTCATCAAGCTCAGTGGAAGGATGTCTCAACCTTCTTTGTTTCAGGCCATTCATTTGGCTTATTTTGAACGAAAGGTGGAATCCTTCACGTCCTTCAAAAATCTAAAAAAATTCTAAATTCAAAGGCCACTCATTGGAAATTCAAACCAAGCATTATTAAGGACCAATGTGTCATATTGTACTTGGCCCAGAGTGAAGGACATGTTTGAGGCCACATTTGAATTTGAACCGACATTGTTGGTGTTCGCAGTTATGAACTGGGACACAATTTTTTAAATGATTAGTACTGTATATTTCCCTCAAATATGGCAACGTTTCATTACAGTTGTTGTCTGTATCATGGTACTTTGGAAATAAAACTAAATAAAAAGTCTGGTGAGTGTTGTTAAAATTTTATTGCTATATATATATATATATATATATATATATATATACACACACACATATAAATATATATATATTAAATAGTCTAAACCCTATGCCCCACCCTTTTGCTTCTAAAAATTATTTTAGTTCTATTTTTAGTTCATTTTAGGACTTGTATCTGAGTGCTTTACATCACAACTGCATTGTTGTACCAGGTGCACTTCTGAGCAAGTTTACCACGCTAGAAAAGCCAAACATTGGAGCTGGTTATGTGATGCAAACATAAAATATATTTTTTTATGAATCATGCACTATATTGGAAATCCTTTGAGCTCATAACATGCAGTAGTATTGTACAAGGAACCACTCTTTGCTTGATGGACATCATAAACCATTTTGTATAGCACATGGAGACCTTGCTCAAGTAGAGTGTTTTTTAGATGATCCTATTGTTAGGAAGCTTTCTACTGTATGTAGGCAGTAAATCAGAAATAGAAGGCTGATAAAAATGCTCATTTTAGAAGAAAATTTCAGGTGGCATTTAGAGGCTTTTGCATCTGAACTCTTTAAATGTTCACACAACCCCCACTCATATGAGAAAACAGTAGATAAAACGAGTACTTTAAATGCTAAATAATGAATTTGTACCTTGAGAAACACAGACACCCAACCCCCATCCCACATTCTCCACCTTCCTTGTGTCATATCATTAATTTTCAGCCAAACCTGAGAGAATGTAGATGTCTTTTTCTCACCTCTCAATTGTTTAAGGTAATGTCACACCAGGGCTGCGGTTAAGTGCCAGGTTTGTGCGCTGATTAAACACATTGAGAAAATGAATAAATGTTTACATTTCTTACTGTTCAGTAATTGAGGACTTTATAAATTATTGTACGGTTTACAAAAGACTTTGCAAATGGATGGCTAGAGTATAAGGTCTATTCTGGCCTTGTAAGTTATACTCAAAAGACAAAGACTTCATGCTGAGAGATCTTTCCACTCCACTACTACCACAAATTATATA
>JAUYWG010000064.1:1049970-1085509 GCA_034779775.1 Enteromius afrohamiltoni | reverse complement strand
ATAATGACTGATTAGGTTGGTATATCTGGGATTATCGTGTGAGAATCCTAGATTTTAGCTTTCACCATCTTTGGCCTTGTCCGACTCGTCTCGTTTCTCCTTCCTCTCTTTTCCCGTCAAAACGCGTCATATGTCAGTACGTAAATCAGATATTAAACATTAAATACTATTATATACAATTATAACTATATACATACAGATGAAAACACTGTAAAAGCACATACGAAATAAAATATACAAATTATAATAAAAAATAAACATTAGTTTCAAATTTAGTTTCTTTAGACTCATCAGGCTACATTTAATTCGAGCAAGCCATGTTGACTTACATAAATGTAAGTCATTTTTTGCCATTAATAAGGATTTTTATGACAATTTTTCATTATTTGTATATTACCATCAGTCCAGTGGGGGCTACTGGTCTGTCAAATAGGGGAAGCTCATTTTCGGCCTACATCATAAAATTGTCTATTAAATTAAAAGTAGGTTGCAGCAGTTTTTATTTCGACTGAACTTGAGAAATCCACGATGGGACTGAGCGCGATTAGCTTCAGCGATTCCTTATAGTACAAAATTGCTGTCAGTCAAAAGGAGATGCAATCTTTCGACAGACGACAGATGCAATCTGGAGTCCAGGCCAGCCCACTCCTCATTTGCTCCTCATTCACCCCCAGAGACGCTGAGCGTCCGTGGGCGGGACATAATCACAGCCTTTATCCAATAACCATCTAGTTTCAAAGCACTGAAAAAACGTTCAAAGCAGCCGCATTCAAGTCAATAGACGCTGGGCTTCAACGGGGAAATGCACTGTGATATTGCACAATATTAGGAAATATATTGACAATGGATGATGACGTATAACAATGTAGTAGTGGTGTCTCGATTCATAGGGGGACTTTTGTAAAAGGGTAAAAGGGGTAAAAAATAGAATTGGGATTGGGCCTTAATGTGTCAGCCAAGCAACTACCACTGAGATGAATTGAACTGCTGACTGATAACTTGCAAGAATTTGATTAGCCACTATAGAACTGAGCCAAGTCAGAAATGGGACTTTCGATAGCCCGCTCTTTCCTGTATAGAATAATTTAAAAGGTCTACACATAATACTAGTTGTCTCTTTAAGTGGAAAACATTTATTTATATTTTTAACATTCAGTATTCTAAAAACAAGTTAATCACATAATTATATTCAGCTGTAAATAGTACTAGTCTGTAATGCAGTAATAACATATTTTGACTTACCATTCTTGAAATGGAATGTTGACCTTGCCCTGTTTCTACAGTATTTTTTACAGATTTTTGTCTGAAAATAGTCATTAGGAATTATGCATCATAAGACTGTAGTGCATTGTGCTGAATGCTTCAGGCATGGGAGTGTCTTAGACAGGTGTGAACCTTTACAATGAGAGCAGAAAACTTATGACTCATATCAATGCTAAAAGCAGTTGAGTCCAAACATTGCCCTAATCTTCATTTCTTTTCAAGCATGTTACAACAAACTGTTGCCAGGAACTAATGATATTACCTCTGAGTACAGCTTCGTCTGGAGAGCCAACAAAGACAAAGACAAAAAGAAACAAAAACCCTGGCAGGATATTCTCTCTAATACACTCTGAGCCTTCACATACTTTTTTGATTGAAATTGATCGCTTTGCATTAAAAGGTAAAATATTCCTGTTCACGTACTACTTACCTGAAGTTCACTTTGCAACAAAAACATAATTCATTATGTTTTTAAGTGACATCCATACACAACGAATAAATTTAATGTTTGTTCGGGATCCATAACTTTGTGTAATATAGCTGACTCTTTCTATTGATTATGAAAGAAGAGCAAGTTAGTAGTGAGTTCTGCGATGAAACCTGGCTTTCTAGACCACCTGTGCTTACAGAAGACCACCTAACCATGAGCTACAGTAGACTCCTTTAAACACCTGATTTCACCTGGACTGCAAGCCAATGCTCCTCCAATGTGATCGCATAGAGATTGGATGCATTTGGCTCTCAATGTGTTCAAGTGCAATCCTTTTGCGATCTGATCACTGAAATCGTACACTAATGCAGGTGTACAGGAGGCCTGAGCGTTGCTATCTGACAGATGAGGACGCTCATGCGTGCAGACGGTTGGCCAGCGCTCTGAGAGTAACGGGCAGGGAAGCTGGCACTTCATCAAGCTGCCGACCACTGGGAAATCTCAGGCACAGAAAAAGAGTGCAACTGAAAGATGAATGACTTCATTGCACTTTATAATGTATTACCTGCTCTTTTTGTTCTGGATTTTCATACTGAAAGCTCTCAGAAGTTTCTTTATATTTTCACAACCAACAGTTGCTTCACATAAATAATTCTGACCAATTTTGGGACGTCAGGACACTTAGCCAAATACCAAGAATAACATAATAGGCCGATTTTAATATGCTTTACATAATCGCTGGAGTTCTGGAAGCATGTTGAATGTTGAAGTGATGTGTCTCAACTGGAACCTTCTGGACCCGTGAATCAACAGTATATCTGGTCCAAAATAAATGGAAGACTTGATGATCAATGGACTTTCCTGCCGGACAGTCATCCCAAGTACTCATCCAAAAAACTACTGAAGCTTATTCAGGGATGAGTGGTAGAATGTTCTTGAGTGGCTTGTTCAGTCTTCAGATTTAAATTCCACTGAAGATATTTGGTAGAATTTGAGCTAAAAGAGCTTTTGTGTTTATGGAAGGTTACAAAGAATAAAAAAAAAATGACTTCTGGGGATAATTTTGCACATGGATGTCTGGAGGCATTTTTTAAATCAAATTTACACTCTGAAATTCCTGCAAATAAACTCTCTATACCAGTTTACTGGGGCCTTTGTTGAACTGTTTTCATGAAATGTTGTTTTCGGTCACAAAATTGCAGGTCAAGGGGGTTGAATATTTTTGATAGGAGCTGTAATAATTCATTAGATCCAATTCGCCAACACTATTTGTGATGTAATGAATGGTTCAAAGGATCAGAACAGAAACTCTACTCTAGTTTTTGTGCATGTGACAAAAATAAATTGATTAGTTTGATACATGTAAAATGAATGAAAAAAATTGATAAAATAGCAATGGAAGTCTGTCTCCAAATCCTCTAAATACCATCTGATAGCACATGAGACTCCATTCGCTTGCACAAATTGAGACCAAAATCCCTTACAGGAAACTGCGCCATGATAAAAGAACAATATACAGTGCAGAAGTGATCAGCAGCAATCAAAGTGACTCATGTCATGATGATACAGAAGAACATATAGCGCGATTATATTAATACCTGGTTAATCAGGCAAAGCAGAAACGTATAAACCTGCATGCTAACACAATAGCAAGAACATAAAGAACTTGAATAAATGAATATAAATTGCAAGTTTGTTGTGAAACTGGCAATCAATTGTCAGGTGTAGATACCACAAGCTGGTACGGGATAAATCATTGGCCCTAAGGCGGATGAGAACAAAAACAGAATTTAAAATTTCACCGAATTCCAACCCATTTATGTTTTTTATCAGTAAAGCGATAAAGCATTTAAAAGGTGCACCTTTAAAGCAGTCATTCACCTCGCAGCGCTTGCTTAAGAGTGTGTGATAAAAAGGTTATTGAGAAATTCATACTAATGCACCGAGGCCTCACTCATAACAATGGCCACATTGAGGATGTGTAAATTCAATTTATAAACCACCATCCTGTTCCAAAGAAAGCTGCAGCCATACCTACACACAATAGCAAAATGGGTGCTATCAAACCACCCATTGGGATGAATTCCAACTCCCACACATGTACACTCTATTGTGAATAAAACATCCTGGCCATTGCAGATGATTCCTTTTATTATGTGGCCACCCCAAGTGACACCATGCCACCTGAATCGTTCCTTTTTTTTTCCCACTCTTATCTCCCCACCTCCTCTCTGGTCTGACTTAGATATGTAGCGGGTCCTCAGGAGAGACTGTCAGCCTGCCTGAGCTCACAACATCTCACCCAGAGAAGCCCACCACCTGTTTTTCCCTAAAAATCCATGCAGGAAAAGTGGATGGGTAGATACCGCGGAGCTCTACGGGGAAGATCTCGCCTCTCACGCATCCTAGGGTCAGACTGAAACAGCACACACCAGGGCCTCGATGCTTTCCAAACTTTGAAAAATACATTTTTGGATGCGAGTGTCAGATTTTCATTCCTTATTTGCGGAGCAGCTGGTGTTCTGTGAAAGATCCAAAAATGAAGGGGTTTGGACTCTATGAAAAATTCCACGATACAGACCTTAACAACCACAAGTGCAAACTAAGCGTAAATTTATTAGGGTAAATTATTCGCCGTACTTTACAGTGAAGGATTATTCTTGAAAAAAAAAATTCCGTAAAATTTCATCAAAAATGTTAAATAACTTATTTCTAAGTCATTTTTTCCTGTGATCAAACCTGGATTTTCAGCATCATTACTCCTGTGTTCACATGATCCCTCAGAAATCATTGTAAAATACTGATTTGCTGCTTAAGAAACATTTATATTTACTATCAATGTTGAAAACAGTTGTGTGGCTGAATATTTTTTGTGGAAACCATCATACATTTACAATTTCTTAAGATTATTTGATATATATATATTTTTAATATATAATACAAAAATATAATACATATAATGAATTATAGCATCAAATCAGACGCTTCTTGATAAATATTAAAGAACTATCTGTCTAGGTGTCAATGGCATTTTGTGGAAGAATAGAAAAGCCAGTGATTTGAGACAGATCTGGTCTGATTCTTGTCAGTACAGAAGCACCTCCCAACTGGCAGCTGAATGAAACAAGGGCCTTCAGGAGCACTGAGTAATTGTAGAGGAGGGGGGCAATGACTAGGATAATCGGGCAAAAAGAATGCCCCCCCAGTCCCTGAAACTATCAGCCGCCCGTGGCAGGCCTCATTGAACGAGTGCGGGGGCGAATATTTCAAGGGCTGATCGGTAAAAGCCTTCGATTAGTAGCGCCTCTTTAATATCAGTTATCAGTTGATATTGGTCAGGGGGGCGACGCATGATGAAACACCCACCAGGGTCACCGTGAAACACAATGAGGAGTAATATTTCTCATTTTAAACCACTTATGAAGGGTTCCCCACCCATCATCCAATCGACTGCCTCACCAGCGCCGCCCATCCACGACAAACACACAGCAGCATGGTTCTCCTTTCACGGCTCAGTGCTGCTCTGTCAGCACACTTTCATCCCGTCTGCACATGTGAGTGACATTAAATGGGTTTCGCGTGGGGCTTTGGAGATGCCAGCCGGACTGCAGACAAAGTCATTTCCATTCCCTGTAGTTTTCCTCATCTTCTCACCTCAAGGTAATTTCCTGCATTTGCATTTTGCCACAACCAAACATCCCAATCGTCTCGCTTCTACGCCACAGCCGTGTCCTGTCTAACAAGAATATATAGTTCCATTAAGCCCCAGCTGATGAAAATGATTATTTAATCATTTTATTAAGCCGCTTTAATTGAAACGGCGTGATAAATGTTTGAGAGGGGCCCTGCGAGCGGAGAGGGTTAATTGGGAGCTCGTGTGGCGTCGTTCACCTTGACTGCTTTCTGTCGGATGGAGACGATCAGGTGCCAAGCTGATGCAGCATAGACAGTCGTTCAAGGCCAAAAACCTCAAACACTCTTGTCCAGAGCATCCTTAAAGAGACACAGTGGCACAAGAAGCGCTTGTATTTCTGCAGATTTTAAAGGTTACAACTTCATCAGAGGCTTTTTCTTCAGGCGATTTATTAAAGGGGTTCGTTATGAGTCACACTACCAAGAACATGATTTTAATGATTTTCAGGAGTACAGAACAGTCTTTGTCGAAAGCATTGGATGTACTGTATGTGTTCAAAGTTCAAGGTGGTTGCCAGGGAATTGCTTTATGTTGCTAAGTTGTTCTATATGTGGTTGTTATGGTGGTTGCAAAGTCAATACAGTATTCTAGTAACTAGATATGATTTGTATTCCTCTTATAGTGTAAGGTTAGAGGATTATACACACACACCTAAAACCACTATGCAGACGCGATTATTCTATTTTAGCATCATAATTAAAAGATATATTGAGTAAAAACAATGGCAACCACCGACGTTGGTTGTGAAATGCCATTGGCTGCTGTGTGTCTTGTGACTGATTGCATCATGCTACGGGACGGTAGTATGTTGCCTGAATGAGACATGAGCATGTGAACGGAGCGGGATCATTTTTAGTCATTAAAACCTTGTGTTTTACTCTCTTCTTCACATAAAGACTTCGTATGGCTTCAGAAGACTTGGAATGTGACACGACTTGTTTGTAATGCATTTATACTGCTTGTTTATGATTAGTTTATGCAATAAATACCTGTGACTGCATTTGTCTGTGAGTGTGTTTATATTGTTCAGAGGTGGGTAGGTTTAGGGTAGGGGTGGGGTTATATATGCATGCAAACCATTACATTAAGCCAAACAACTGAAAACAAGGAGGACCCTGAAAAGTGACTAAAAAGGGGTACCTTGAGCTTCAAAAACGATGCAAAAGAGTTTTGACCAAGCATCAAAATGTTTTCATTTGTTGTGCTTGCAAATCACAAAGTTTGACCAAATATTGATTTTTCTGACGTTAAAATATTTGTATTGTGCTTTATTAATATATTAAATTTCTGAAAACATGAATACTATATATCTGAAAACATCAGACCTTTTTTTTCCTTCACCATTTGTCATTTCATGCTCTAAACGTTTATTTAAAATTTTCCAAAAGGGACTTCTGTTTTACCATTATTTATTTATTTATTTTATTAACATTATGCCATTTATTTTTGTAGCATAAGTGAAACCTTCCTATAAATGCATTATTATAATTCATTAATTAATTAATTAATTTATTTATTTTTATTATTTACTCTTTTTTTCACATGTTTTTATTTTATTTTGTACATGCAGCTTTATATTTCACAATTAAGGTAATTATTTATTTTTATTTATATTTATATATGAATGACCTTAAAGTCAAAGTTCACTAAAATAACAAACAAACAACAAAAACATATATATTTTATTTATTTATTTTTTACTATTCATTAGTCATCATTTTCTCACTGTAATGTTTATATATATATATATATACATATATATATATATATGTGTGTGTGTGTGTGTGGATTGTTTTAAGCATACAAAGGACCAGTTGGTTCCGCTGTTGTTTGGGACCCAGTGTTTATTGGAATACCTTCTCTTGTGTTCAGCAGAAGTCATACAGGTCTAGAATGGTATGATGTTGAGTAAGTGATAAAATGTATATATTTTTTTACAAAATATAAGCAAATATGGTAAAAGTAAATATAGAAAATATAAGCTGTAGCAGTGCTGCATCTTAGTGAGGAACTGTAAAGAGCAAATGAACGGAAGCCAGATTACTAACAAATAGCCATGAAACACATTTATATTGGCTTCATGGTTTTATGTAAAAAGGAAGTGATTGAGGTAATGGCCGTTCGCACAATATATCAGTCTTGACATAACTGCTGGTCTTCTTTCTTCTCCTGCTTCCTGATTGGCTCCTGTTGCAATCAATTGATCCAACGCGAACTACTTATCATAATTCTCTCGACGGATTTCCAACCTAGACTTCCATTAAAGGGAGGGAAGCAAAACGTGCCCATTTCAATGTTTGTGTCAGAGTAGTTGATGCAATGCCCTTCACAGCCCAACTCAAATAATTGTATTGTAGGAAAACGAAAGTAAAGTAAAAACAAAAAAAACATATATATATATATATATATATAAAGAAAGCATCTTGGGGTGCTTTGAAACTGATTAGGAGCAGCGCTCGAGGATGAGATTAGACCGGTGCGAGATAAATCTTTGTGTTGATACTCGTTTTTTCTTTTTTCCACCCTTGTTTTCTTGGCGAGGTCGAATTAGCATCAGAGGCGCAGACAGGCTTCCCGTCCTCTTTGTTGTCTGCCGTACCTCTTTGCCGGTGTGGATTCCTATTGTACGATTCCGTCTTTAATGATAAGTGACATTAAAAAAGGATAAGCGCTTTTCTAGTCAGTGACTAAGCAGGGGTCATCCTCCCCAAACAGGAACCACCTTTGCTCCCATAGAGCTTAATGAATACGCTAATCCTGATAACTATCAGAAGCGGGAGGCCATTTTCCTGCCAACAAACGTCTTTTTTGCCATCATCCATGGCTTGGATGAAAGAAATAGCGAGTGACCGGGAAGAACTGAAGAGAAGCTTTCATGAATAATGAAATGAGAGGAGGAGAGGGGGCAATCTCTCATTCACCGTGCCTTATTACACAGATAAAGTGCCTTTTGAGGTGCATTCTAATGCGCCAATATAATGGGAAACATGAATGGAGTAAGAGGGATAATCGCCAGCTCTTCTTTTCATGTTCCGGTGGAAGGACAAGCACTGAGTCCCTTTGTTCTCTGGAATGGCGGGTCTCTGATTTTACGGATATGTTTAATAGACTGTGGGGGATAGCTGTCATGTTAGGAGAGCATCCCTGTGTGCGGTTCAGCAGCGGGGACGACGCTTGTTCTACACAGCAAGTCATCTCGTGAGTTGAAGTTGGCGTCGTTAGACACAGAGCCGAGGGCGGGTGCTTCAGGTTACGTGTTTGGAATCAGCCTTCTGACTATGAATAGAACAATGACTGGAGAGAGAGAGAGGAAGAGAGATGAGCGAGGGAGGATGGTTGTTTTCATGTGCACATATGAAATATGTTTACGGGGGTGTGTTTTATGCTCATGGTTCACACCAAGAACGATAACTAAACAAAGAGCTATATTTGTGTCCACACCAATGAATGGAGGTGTTCTGTTTAATTTAAACTTTTTGTCACTTTTTTTGTTTCTTGATCTCTTAAATGTCAAGTGCATTGATTTGGTATTGAAAAGAGTGCATAAAAAGATACTTTAAATACTTTAAAAACAACGCTCATCAACATCAAATTGCAAAGGCTTTGTATATCTCATCATTTACAGTGGATAACATCGTCAAAAGATTCAGAGAAACTGGAGGAATCGTTGTGCATGAGGGACAAGGTCGAAGACAGATGACACTGCATTCTTATAGAACAGACCTTGTTGTAATGTGTCTGGTCCAAATAATGAAGGATAAAATCCACAAACGGTTAAAAAAACACAAAGACAAGAAAGGAATGAAAGAGCGAGTAGTACACTACAATACCTGACAAACTGAGAGATCTGCTTTAATATATAAAACTATGAACTGAGTACAAGCGAGTCTGATCTAATTGATCTAACTAAGTGATGGCAAGAAAATGAGAACAAAAGAACAAGGAAACTAAATAAAAGTCCTTTAAAATTAAACCATAACAGAGTTGTTGTTTTTTGTTTTGTTTTTTGACAGGAATGAAAATGAGGCTGTAAGGGACTGAAGTGCGGTGCATTCAACGGATTTTACTGTTTGTTTAACAACATACTGATCGTTCAGCTGATAAAATGTCTTACCAAAAAATAATAAATACAATAAACTAAATAAATAAAATATAAACCAGTAGACAAAAACTACACAACACTGTTTTGAAAGTTGTGGTTTGTGACAATGGCATGATCTAGGACCTTTATACAGTGCGTGTCATTGTATGACTGTCCAGTTCAAAATGGCTTCTAACCTGATTAAAGTCTATTAAAATAATTATTAATGGGTTTATGGTTACAATTACTATCTGTGAGCCATACGTCTGTTCCTAAACTACCAAGAAAGCATTTCTATGATCCCTTCTCTAACTTCTAATATTTACACAGCAACATACTAATATTAGTTTATGAGAGAAAGTTTTTTTTTTTTTTTTTTTTACTTTGGCATAGCTAAGAAGAACTCAACATAATTTTTATTTCATAAAAAAAAAAAAAAAAAAAAAGAATAATAAGTGTTTGTTGGTGAATATTTTGTATTAAAGTTAAAAAAAAATTGCATGATAATTATGGCTTATACTGTGCATAATTTTACTCTTAACCACATAACGAAGATGAAAGCACACTTTCTCATTTCCATTCGGCGCATATTGAGTAAACAGGGTCATGGCAATGAACTGCACTTCTCCAAGGTACGGCACATACATCGTTTTCCTTCTCAAAATACTTTTATGAAAGCAAATGCACAATGCATGTTGCATTTTAACAGCTGAACTTTTGTCAGAATGTAATCTAATGCAGGAATAATAACTGAAATAATAACTGTCCTTGCCATGTTCGCAGTCCTTATTTCAATAATACTGCACGGCCACTGTCATTTTAAAATAATGAAGACCAATGACTGCAGGCCTTGATGCATCCAGCAATTACACACCATATAATCAGAGAAACAAAGCAAGAGTGACTTTGTTGTTGTGTTTCAACAAATAAAGTCATAATTAATTACGGACAACATTAATCCAGATTTTGGAAGTAGTAATGTCACTACAGTTCAAGGAAAGAGGGCTGGAACCAGGCTGTTCATACGGATCAACTAAAAAGCAACTGTCCACAATTAACACCTTGAAACCATAAATATCCATTTGACTGCAGCTTCTGAGGTTAACAGGGTTTTTTAAATAGCAATAAAATAAATAAAAATAAATAATTTGGTTTTGTATTATCTAGGATGACACTTAAGGTGTCCATAATACAGAGTAATTATCTAGTAAGTACTTAGTAGTAGCCATTGTACTCACATAAAACAACATTTACATTACCATGTAACTAAGTTATGGAACAGTTTGTACTTACAGTTTGCAATTATGTAGATGTAACAGACTGCTGCTGTTACACATTTGTACACACTTTTTTAACCCTTTAGTACACAGCTTAAATGTAATACCTTTCTAATTACATTAAAATTACGGAATATTACACAGGCATAAGCTATTTAAAATAAAGTGTATCAAGATTGTACTTAAGTGTAAGTAGCTGTGTAACAGACTTGGTCTGTAACATATGTCAATCAGTCAATCACTTTTATTTATATAGCACTTTTAACAATGCAGATTGTAGCAAAGTAATGAACATTATCAACATAAGAGAATATAGTTATGGTAATTTATAATGACGAGAGTAATCTGTTTATTTATCAAATGCAGAGACGGTCTCTGTAATCAAAACAACGATTATCACAAGAAATCAGGTGTCCCCAAATAAGCAAGCCGGCAGCGGCAGCAGCAAGGAACCAAAACTCAATCTATGATAGAATGGAGAAAAAAAACCTTGGGAGAAACCAGGCTTAGTTGGGGCCAGTTCTCCTCTGGCCGGATGCCCGGCACCTAATTTCCAGTTCAATATTAAGTACATGTCAGACTGTGTAAAGTACTTATAGTGTGTGTGTGTGTTTGTGTCAGACTGTGTAAAGTACTTATAGTGTGTGTGTGTTTGTGTGCATTTGGTTTCGGTGCTCTGTCTGTTAAGTATAAGCCAGAGTAAAGAGATGTGTCTTTAATCTAGATTTAAACTGACAGAGTGTGCCTGCCTCCCGAACAGTATTAGGTAAATTGTTCTAATTGGGTACTAAATAGGAAAAAGATCTGCCACCTGCAGTAGATTTTGACATTCTAGGTATTATCAAATGGCCATAGTTTTGAGAATGTAGAGGCCATGGAGGACTAAATCCTAGGACTAGAACTAGATTTTAAAATATATTCAAAGCTTGATAGGGAGCCAGTGAGGTGTTGACAGAACCGGTCTAATATGCTCATACTTTCTGATTCTGCACTTTCTGGTTCATGCACTTTCAGCTGCTGCATTTTGAACTAGCTGTAGTCTATTTATTAAGAACAACCACTCAAATAAGCATTACAATAGTCTATCCTCGAGGTCATAAATGGATGAATTAACATTTCTGCATTTGAGGATGAGAGCATAGGTCACAATTTAGATATATTTTTGAGATGAAAAAACACAGTTTTACAGATGCTAGAAACATGGCTTTCAAATGAAAGATTGCTATCAAACAGCCCACTTTGGTTCCTAACTGATGAAGAAGAATTGACAGAGCAGCCATAAACTGTTAGACAGTGTTCTAGATTATTACATGTGGGGGTTTTAGGTCAGACAGTTAACACCTCTGTTTTTTTTTTTCTTAAATTAACAGTAAGAAGTTACTTGTCATCCAATTTTTTATATCAGCTATGCATTCGATTAGTTTTTCAATTTGGTGTTTTACCTGGCTGAGAAGAAATATAGAGCTTCAACAGCATTATAGTGAAAGCTAACACCATGTCTACTGATAATATCTCCCAAGGGTAACATGTGACGCCTAAAAGGTAACGGTCCTAGCACTGAGCATTGAGGTACTCCATATTGCACTTGTGATCGATATGATATGTCCTCATACACTGTATTCTGCATTTTCTAGTTTGGGGAACAGACACAGTCTCTACAGTGTAATATCTAGGTGAAAGTGTGCTGAGCATTAACTGACTGCTGTGACATAAGCAGGCTAGCAGACTGTCGGTTTAGCCAGTCTGTCTGCCTTCTGACCTGGGCCCCAGTTAGTCATGTATGAGATCTAAGATGTTGTGCCAGAGAAGAGTGGCACCACCCCAGGAGGGATGAAGACCATCTCTTTTAACAGGTCAGGTCTGCCGTCTGACAAGAGAGACTAGAGCATATTACAGTGTCTGACATCACACTTGCAAGTTCACACACCTCTTTATCATCAATTTTAGTGATCTCAGACTGGCGAAGTCGAACATCATTAGCGCCAAAGTGAATAACAATCTTACTGAATTTATGTTTAGCATTAGCCAGCAATTTCAAATTTGCCAAGATGTCAGGCGCTCTGGCTCCCGGAACACATTGGACTATGGTGGCTGATGTCTCTATTTTCACGTTCCGTACAATAGAATCGCCAATTACTAGAGCTCTTTCAGAGAACCTGTTTAATGTTATGTTATGTTACTACTAAGTACCTAGATAAGTATTATGACACCTGAAAATAAAGTGTCACCTAATCGAGTTACATTTATAAGCACTGCATGTACATTACACACACAACAACAGAAATTTGAATTGGTATTTTTTCTGTATACCATCACACCATCTAAAAATTACTTTTGTTGGCGATGAGCTTCTGCATGAGCCACAGATCCTCAAGCTGATATACATCGTCAACCCCCAATGATCAGTTTTTCAAAGCAAAGATTAATCCAGTCAAACGAAGCACTGGCGGGTTTCATTGAGCCAGAGTGGGGATGCAATATCTCATAAAAACAACTCTGTCCTGTGCTACGATAACCATCCAAACAAGCTGCTTTGCCGGTGTTGTATCAATTGATTCGGGCTTCGAGCTCATTTATCAGTTTGTGAGCTGCCTTCAGGTCAAAGAACAGAGAAACCACAGACTGGAAGAGAGGAAAGGAGAGATATCATTAATTGGGATCACTGTTGTTCTTTTGAATACAGAAATTGAAGGGAGCATGTGTTTTTGCATACATTGATTTTTTGCCTTTATTTCATTTCACCCTGGACAAACAGCGTAAAAAAAAAATCTAAAATAAGATCTAAATTCCAAAATAAAAGTCATATTTACATTTATCTTTTGTGGAGGAAACAGTCTTCCATACATTCCATTACAGATAGTCAAGACATAACATTACAAAAGATTGGAATTTCAAATAAGTGGGAACATTATCCATCAAGTTTCCACAAATATATTCAGCAACTGTTTTCAACATTGATAATAATCAGAAATGTTGGTTACACTTTATATCGATAGTCCACTTTAGACATTCTACTAACAGTAAGTAACTTTGTAACTACATGTTAACTAGCAGTCATTAGGGTATTAGTAACTGTCTGCTTAATATCTTCTAACACTTTATTTTGATGGATCCACAACACACTGACTATCAGAAACTTTGCAGGTATATGTCAACTTATTCTACTAACCCTAAACCTACCCTAAAAGTCTCTGAGAGTTAGAATGAGAATTAGTTGACATGTAGTTAACATATAGTAACAAAGTGAGTAGAATGTCTAAATGGACCATAGAAATAAAGTGTAACCGAAATGTTTCTTTAGCAGCAAGCATTATTATGATTTCTGAAATGATCTTGTGACACTAAAGCATAAAGTAATGATGCTGAAAATCCATCTTTGATCACAGAAAATCACATAAATTGAATGTTAACATATATTCACAAAGAAAATAGCTATTTGAAATTGCAATGGTATTTCACCATACTACAGTTTTTACTGTTTCGATCAAATAAAGTCAGCTGCAGAAAGAAAACCATGAAAAAAACCCAAACATACCAATCCCAAACTTTGAACAGTAATGCATATGCACTGATAAATTGATAAATGTGCATATTGTATGTACAATATACTGCAAAAGTAGCAATATTACAGTCATTTGGAAGCATAATGTTCATGTTTGCATCATATATGTGATTCTCATTGCATCCATCAGTGGAGACAAACACTTCCACCTGCATTTTGAATAACAATATTTCAGGGATGCATGCTTGAGGTGAATGTGTTCCAGCGCTCTGCATTTGTTGCTATGGTGATGTGTTTGATGTGATTTTGCTTGTTTCATCTGAACATCTCTCAAGGTGAGAAGTCAATATATCATCTCAGTGACACGTCAGAATTAAACAGCATCTGCTCTGTAGCCATCAACAAGACTGGACCAAACTAAGATTAAACCTGCAAAATTCATTAGAGAGCTCAGATCTGAGGGCTGTGGGTTATCAGTTGTGTCTGTGGTGTGTGAGGCAGTGATGTGTTGAAGTCTTGGAGCGTCTCACCTATGCTCTGCATGAATGCCAACTTTATAATTGGTCTTGTTGTGAATCCCCACTGCTCAGAGCAGACTCATTTGGCCAGGTGGCCATGCTGAAATATAATGTTTAATGAAATAGCCGGATGTTTGATGGAAGTGTGTGTATGTGTGTGTGTGTGTGTGTGTGTGTGTTTATGCATGGCTCTGTAGAAGAGAATAACTAGATTTTTATATTTTACAGTGGTCCCTGACTGTGCATTCCTCATTTCTGTAGCTCAAGCAGAGCATGACGCCAGTAATGCAAAAATGAGGTCCCAGATACTGAAAAATGTATATTCACATTTTACAATGTACTGGAAAAATGAACTCCTAAAATATTGGCAAGGTGTTGCAATGCGGTTGCTAAGATGTTCTGAGTGGTTTTTAACATGTTGTTGCAGTCTGGTGGAAAAGTGTTTGGAGCTTCATGTGTCAGTATCATCAGTTTTTATGAGGTTTAGCTGGCTTTGTTAATATTAAAAAAGCCTCTGTCTTACTGTATGCATATTTCAATAACAGCTGCAGGTAGGCCTTTGTATTGATGTTGGCCAACTGATTTAGTTGTATGAACACATGATTGCTGCAAGAATATGAAAAGTACTACTTGTCTTTAGCCGCACATGCATTTATAGAATTTTGAGAAGTGCAGAGTGTGTTGTGATTGTGGGTTGATTTCCTTAGAGCAGAAGCTGACAATAGACTCTCTGTCTGTGGTTCTTCTGTGGAGAAACACTCATAAGTGATTGTGACCTACTGTAGGTCTGAGGTCTGGTTTCTGGTCACATTACATTACACTTGCTCGTGAGTGGTTCTCTAAAGCATAAACCACAGACAGGAAAACAACCTGTTGTCTGCTGATATTCCAGTAAAATCAGCCCAAAACCCACTTTCCTCTGGTTTCTGGTCACATTAGAGACAATCGTGCCTTGTGTATGTTTGTGTGTGTGTGGATGAGCCAGCCACAAGACAAACAGGCTTATTTTTTCCACACACTCATAACAAAGCTATTTCAGAGGTTTTCGTTCTTGTTTAACTGCCACTTCCTTGAAGTGAACTTCTTTGCCACTTCTTAAAGGTTAAAGGTAACTGCGACTTTTTGTCTCTCAATTCTGACTTTTTTCTGGCAACTGTGAGTTTATATCTCACAATTCTGAATACGTAAATGTGAGTTGTAAAGTCAGATTTATGAGATAAATGTGTAAAAGAAAGGTATCTTTTACTCAACTGAAATTTGACAATTGCATTCCTTGAAACTGGATTTTGAGTTTATGAGAAAATTATGAATTATGAGAAAAAAATGAATTTTGGGATATAAAATCACAATATATATATATATATATATATATATATATATAATATATAAGATAAATAACTCAACATTTTTATTTTATATATCACATTTTTATTAAAAAAAAAACATTTTATTGCAAGATATAAACTCAAAATCGTGAATTAAAAAGTCAAAATTGTGAGAAAAATGATCAGATATCAATTAGCAATTGTCTAATAATTGGAATTGCAATAAAAATGTGAGATATGAATTTCAGCTTTGAGATTTTATCTCATGTTTCTGAGAAATGAAGTCAAAATTGTGAGTTGAACTCACAAAGTGAAAATGCAAGATATCAACTCAGATTTGAAAGACAAAAGTCAGAATTATGAGTTTATTTCTCACAGTTCTGAGAAAAGAAGTAAAAATTGTGATATTTAACCCCTGTGGATAAGTGGTCATTTTAGCCACGCTATGATGTTGAATTAAACTAGCAATAGCAGAGATATAATTCAGTGGCAGAATCAGTCTTCCTAGTCTGGGACACATGCAAAGATCTTGTTTCACAGAGACATATTCTCTGTCATGCTGTAACAGGATTTGTTTTTGAACTCATGTGGTTCCTGCGATCTCTAAAGGGTAATTTTAGATTTTGGAAAGTCTGGAAGAGGATGAGTTGCCAATTGAGTTTGGCTGAAATCAAATTAAAACTTGGACACTTTTGCTAATTGCAAATTACAAAACCTGGAGCATGTGTAGAGAGCTCGAGTGGGACTTGAGTCCTCCTACCATTTTTATTCATCATTAGTTCAAAGGAACAAGCCAAGAAATCTCATGAATGATTGGCATTTCCCAGTGCAACAAGATGTGTGCATTCAATCCAGACACGGATGCCTGTGAAGAGACTTGTAGAACTTGTAGAAGTGTATAATTATTCAGACAGGAATATCTACAGAACTAGAAAAGCATAAAAATGTCATTGTCTTGACTGACTGAAGTGAATACCAAAGAGAGCACTGTAGCTAAATAAGAAACTTGTTTCCAAGGTAACCTTGAACCTGTTTCCTTGCATTCTGAGGGATCAACGAGAATCATATTCATTTCAGGTGCATTAAGCAGATTTATTTTCTTCCTGCTGAGCAGTTCAGACATTATGACACTTATTAAATGGCCCGAAATCTAAAAAATAATTCACTCAGAAATTAAGATTGTGTGTTTACTAAAGACTTTTTTTTACACATTGTAATCAGCTGACTGAATGTAAGCTCAAAAACATTAATTATACATTGCTCATTGACCTTTTTTATTTATTAATTTTTAATTCACTTTTGAGTTGGATGTTTGTCTGTCATTTGAAGAGAACATTCAAAATAACATTCCTATAATGTTTGCAAAATGTTAAAATGGACGCATAAAAGCACATGGAATGACGGCCAGAAAACTAGCTCCTGTCATTGCAGCGGAGCGCCGGCAGGGGTTGCCAAAAAGTGTGGTTTCGAGATGCAGCGTCTCATTCCTTCAAGGAACAGGGTTATATTCATAACCTGAGGTGTTCCTTTTCAGGAACTCGAGCTGCATTGACGAGACGCTATGCGAACAAGATGCCCACGCCTCCAGACTTTTAAATCCCTGCCTAGTGTGTGTTTGTGCACAGCTAGAGCAAGAGAACAGAGGAGCTTGTAGTAGCTCGAAGATCCAGTCCATAGAATCGGACAAAAGTGTGGAGTGTAGACCACCCAGCAGCATTACAGATATCGGCCATGGAGACCCCTGCTAGAAGGGCCTTTGAGGACGCCACACCGCTTGTCGAGTGCGCTCTGACTCCTAGCCTCGGCGGGAGTCCAGAGGACTCATATGACAGGTTAATGGCATCCACAATCCAACGGCTTAAAGTCTGTTTGGTCGCTGGGAGCCTTTTTGTGGGTGGACCAAAACATACAAGGAACTGCTCAGACTTTCTCCACAGGGCAGCTCTGTGGACGTATGCACTCGCACTGGACACACATAATTTAGCTTCTGCTGGCCAGGCTCCCTGAAGGGAGGTTGGTTAAAGGCCTGTTGTACTACTGGCTGAGGTGTGACCGTAGGTACCTCAAGGCTGTAACCCGCTTGCGGGTACAGGAAGGCTTTGGCTATGCCAGGTGCAAAGTCGAGATGTGTAGGGGCCATTGAGAGGGCCTGGAGGTCACCTTCTCTCCTCAGAGAACACAATGCTAGCAAAAGTGTGGTCTTTATAATTAGCAAACGATCTAAAATCTCCTCAAATGGGCTTTTAACACAACAACCAAGTCCCAAGAGGGAACACGGGACCATACTTGTTGCCTCAACCTCAGCGCACCGCGGAGAAAGCGCATGACCAGGGGTTCTTTACCAACTGTATGTCCACCAAGAGAGGAATGGTAGGTAACTTTCAAGGTGGAGTGAGTGACCCCAGTAGTGAGCCTAGCCTGCAAGAATTCTAGAACTGTACCAACTGGGCAGTTAACTGGATCTTGCTGGCGTTCTTTACACCATGAAGTGAATAATTTCCATTTTAGGCCATACAGCTTTCTCATAGATGGAGCTCTGGATTGGAGAAGGGTCTCTACCACCTTGGCTGAGAGACCCATGGCTATGAATTGCGCCCCCTTACAGGAATGACCCATAACAGGCCATCTAGGAGATCTATAATGTCCGAGAACCACACTCTGCCTGGCCAGAACGGAGCTACTAGCAGTAGGCTGACCTCGTCCTGGCGCACTCTCGCCAGAACTCCAGGGAACAGAGCGATCGGGGGAAAAGCGTACAGACGAAGCCTCGGCCATGTCTGTACCAAGGCATTCAGTCCCAGAGAAGCCGGATGAACTAGAGAGTACCAGAGGGGACATTGAGCGTTCTCTCGAGTTGCGAAGAGGTCCACCTCTGCCCTGTGGTATTTTCTTTAAATCTGCTCCACCACTTCAGGGTGAAGCATCCATCCCGGGCCTCGGCCCCTGTCTCGACAGGATGTCTGCTCCTACATTTAGATGTAGGCAGCTCTCAGTGAGAGGGACCTTTCAGTGGCCCACACAAGGATCTGGTGTGCCTCTACCGCAGACCTCCTTGGTGTTGTCGGTGTGCGACCAAACTGTATTCTGTATCCATTTTCTACAGTACGCAGGACCCATCGAGACACATTTGGCAGTAGCTTCCACGCTGCCAAATAGTCTACTAAGGGAACCAGTCTCTCGAGGCTGGTCTCTGATGATGAGGGATGATGTTTAGTCACAGCCCACCCTCGGGTGAAGCTGTGTTTCCCTTGTGAGAGCTCATTAGTGAACATCTCAGCGTCACTACGTTTCCGGGCGGACAGTCCTGGGAATGGCGTTCACGGGAGACGCCCACCCCCCGTAACACTGGCGGGGTAAGTGAAGCAATCTCCCGAGGGCACTGAGGAGAAATGGGCCCCGTGTAATGCAGGGTTAACCACTTTTCCCCAGAGGGGCCTTCTTTTTGTCCTGCAACATGATTCTCAAGTCTCTATGAGATTTCGAAGGCTGTGCCACAGAGCGCCTCCAACCCCCCTGCTGTTGTCCTTGGGGGAGAGCTCTCGAAGCGACACTCTGCTTTTGAGTGTCTCTATATGTTTTGTATGAGGAGCTGGTACTCAGATGGGACTGCCTCCGCCCGGCAGTCCCTTGAGCTGGAGAGCAGCGAGGAAGAAACCGCTGAAACGCCGCTGATTCAGCCGCAGACCATCAGACGCAAGCGGGGCGTCCATCAGGCAGACTCTGTCTTTATCTTTCATGTCTGACAGAGTCAGCCAAAGATGCCTCTCAACTGCGACCATAGCTGCCATAGATTTACCGAGTGCATGGGCTGTCTCTTTAGTGGCTCACAGTGAGAGGTCAGCGATTCTCCTGAGTTCTTTCTTCATGCTCGCCTTCATCCAGCTCTTTCAGCAGGTCAGCTTGGTACGCCTGTAATACCGCCATGGTATGCAGACATGCACCTGCCTGACCCACTGCTGAGTACACCCTACCCACTAAGCTAGATGTAGTTCTCAATGGCTTTGTGGGTAGGGCTGGAGCCTTCAAAGATGTTGCTAAGTCGGGAGAGAGATAGCTCGTGAACATCTGCTCTACCCGAGGCAACGTCTTGTAGCCGCTCTCGCTCATTCCAGCAATGTTTCCATAAGCGAGACGATAACGGCTTCTTCCACGATTTTACTACTTCGGCATGTAAATCGGGAAAGAAGGGAAGGCGCGCACAAACTTTTTTAGCTGCCTTCGCCCACATTTTTAGTTTTTCACCACACACACACACACACACACAGAGTGCTTTGCTGAAATGACAGAAAGCTGGTTTGCCGGCCGGCATTCTATGTGCTTTCATGCTTCCTGGCCGATGATGTCACCCGCCGTTGATGTCCCAACTCATCATTGGCTGATTTCACACACGATTCAGAGCTGTCACGCTGAGGGCATTCCCATAGCATCACGTCGACGCAGCTAGAGTTCCTGAAAAGGAACATTAAGATTTTAACGATTTCATAACTGAAATACTGAACATACATATTCTCCTTTGCTGGGAACAAGGCTTTACCAAGCTAAAATTTGAAGTTTGCCTAGACTTTTGCTTTTTGTCTTGCTTTTCTGTTAAAAAGAAGTCCAGTTGTCTTTTTGCACAATTCTGCACCCTGTTTAAAATTCAGGAAGAGAACTGGGATTTATTAGGCATCCTCAACTCTGCTCTAAATGGATTCCAGAGTTTTGGCAGAGAGGTAGATTATCTGCAAGTGGTGACTTAAAATCCAAATGTACAACCTTTGCTGAAATGTAATGAAATTGGTTTGCTTCATCACTGAAAATGTTAACAGCTGAACAAATTGTTTCTCTGAAAGTCAAATCAGATAGTACTTACCCATTTACATGGTAAATTAATAACTTAAACACAACCTAATTCATGCAAGAGAAGGAAACTATGACCCCGAAGACTCAATGTGCCAGAGGTACTTGAATGAGAAAATTTTCAAACAAAAGATGCAATGTTACACTTCGGGAAAATGAGAAAGGCATTAAGGAACAAAGGAGTTTAACAACCCTGACAAAACCAAACCTTCCACTGTGACATTTCAGCAGGAACATGGAGAGTAGTGGAATCTGAGGTTTGTGATGTTTATCAAGCTTCATCCAGTCTTTATTCTGGACCACATCACCACGAGCCCTTCCCTCTTTCCATAATGCAATTTCTCCAAAAGTAGCTCCTGAACAACACTGGCCAGCAAATCTCACCATATGGAAGGACTGACAGATGCTAAGTGGCTTGCTCAAACCTTTCTGGCAAATAAATAATTGTAATTTATGGCTGCTTCATGTGCTTTTTTGTTTTGCAATGGATGCAAGATGGTGTATCATGTTTCCCAGCCATGTCCTTCCTAATCAAATCGTGAAATGGTTCCAGACCCCAAACTTTCATGACAGGCTTGGACTCTTTGAGCATTCAAAGCAGTAATGCTTTTAATTGAACTAAGAAGTGGCTCGTGGCTGGACCAAGAGGCCCCGCTAATGAAAGTTTATGTGACGTGTTGAAAGCATTGCCCCATTAGTGGGCTGATGGCAACCCTTATTCGGGTTTGTGGACATCATAAAGCAAAGGAACAATAGGAGAACATCTGCTCCTCAAGCCTCCTAAAGGCCTCAGACTCAATAGCCTATTGTCTTAACACCTGTGTGGATGTTTGAGTTTGCAAAGACTTAACTTAGAAATTGAGTTTCCACACAGTGACAGTGATGTAAACAGGGCACTTTGAAATCCACTTAATTCATTAATTCATTCATTTAAAAATCCTATTTAAAATTATATTTTCCCTATTTAAATTGTTCTGAAAAGTATTCAAATAAACAAATAAACAAATAAATAAATTATTATTTATAATAATCATAATTTAGGGCCCTGTAAAAATAAATGTAATTTTAGTATGTTTATTTTATTTTTAGAATTCTTATTTTATTTATTTTTTCTGAATTTTCCATTTTAATGGTGTAATTCTTTTTTTGTTTTGTTTTTTTAGTAATCCAAGCTTTTTATTATTATTATTATCATTATTATCATTATTAATAATTAAGCATTAATTGTTAAGCATTTATTTATTTTTTATATTTATATATTTATTAAGCAAGTATTTATTTTTGAAATATAATTATGACATTTTCTGGAAATCAAATGATGATATAAAACATTAATTTAATTAATCTTATAATCAAATAAATCAAACAGAAAATAAACCCTGTTTTATTTATTTGTTTATTTGAAATGTGCTGCAAAACTTGTTTACTATTAAAATCAATACACAAAAGAAAGTTTGTCTAATATTCCTAAACAATTACATTTCAATAATATTTGTTTTATTCCTAATTGTAGTAAAATTCACATTCAACTTTACAATGAATATTATGTTATTTGTTCAAAAATTTGGTATTTCAACATGCAATGAAATCCATTTTTATGATTGGATTTCTCAATTCCATCCACGTTTTCCTTATCCTGAAAATCAAAGGGGCCTTATGTAAATAAATGCACTTTCTATTTGAAAGAAGCAAACAGAATATGACAGATAAAAATAAGCAAAGTTCATGACTGTGTACAAACACTGGCATGCCTGTGTCGTCTTTACCATAACACCTTAGCAAGTGGCAGTGATGTGTACCTGTCACCCGTGTGTCTATTAATATCTAGCATGTGTTGGGTGTGACTATCTGCTGTTGGAACGAAAGCTGAGGTGTCATCTAGTGAAAGACAGTCACTCTATCTTTTGGTAACGGCCCAGTTTCACATAGCTCCTCAAACAAGATTAGCATTCGTTAGCGGGGTATTTATACCAAGTGTCAGCTTCCTAAATCCATAACCCCTCGCTTCTGCTTTGTGGGGAAGCTGGAATTTGAACACCTGTGTAACTACAAGGACAGAGCCGAAACCCATCCGTCAAAATAGCTTATCGCTAATTCCAAGCAGGGCACTTCAAAGACATCTAGAGTCACCGATTGACAGTTAGCTTATATTTATACACTGAGGTCTGGACCATCACAACAGCTTCAGAGTTCACTAAAGAACTGTTTCTGCCAGTCAGTCAGTTTGCAAATGCCCACTATTAAAGGAACAGTTCCCTTTCAGTCGGTCACTCTGACGTCATGTCTGTGACCGACGAATAGGAATCTTGCTTCAAGATGACCAATATACTCTGAGGCCCAGTTTCACAAACGGGGTTCAGCTTAAGCCAGGACTAGGCATTAGTTAAATTAAGATATTTAAGCAACTTTTACAAAAATGCCTTATAAGAAAAGATGTGTCAGAGCAAGATATTTTCATCTGAGACAGCTGAAACATGCAATTTAGTCTGGGACTAGCTTAAGCCTTGTCTGTGAAACTGGGGGTATGTGTATGAAAACACACCAATGAAATTGGCATGTGCTGATTAACACCCAGCTGCATCTGATCACAGTGCGAGTATAAATAGGCAATGGTAAATATGAAGTTACCATTCCTGAGAAGACCATCAACTTTGATGGTGTTGTGAGTGAGCGACCATCTCCCCTTCAGCCTTCACAAAAGAGTAAAGAAAAGAGCTAGCTCACGAGTGATGGTTGATGGTCAAAATCGCTGTTTCACATGTATGGGCAAAGCATGTTGAGGTGGCTCTTGTGGATGAATCATCTTTTTCTCTGGTAAGACGATCATCGCGGAGCTGTGGTCCAGACCCCGCTGCTGGCAATGGGGTGTGGCGACCGTTTCTCTGTTTAGCTGTAAGGCTCGCGTTAAGGGGAATGCCGTCTCCAAGCAGAAGATGACCCATTGGGTAGTGGATGCCATCACCTTTCTTCAGGGAATGAGGGTTACAATACATAACTGAGATTCCCTAAAAAAGACTTAAAATATAAAAATATCAACCTGAATTCCAAAAATGTTGGAAGTTTTATTTTTATTTTTTTGCTTTTATTAAATAAACTAAAATAATTCCAAATCCCATAAGTTAATGTTTTATTCACAATAGAACAAATAGATAACATAACAACTGATAAATTGTACAATTGTTACATTCCTGTCTGTCTTTTGTTTTGTTGGTCATTGTATTTATATTTTGATTCCATTCCCTTGTCTTCCTGTTATGTTTTCTTTCCTACGTGTATGCCCATGTTTAGATGTTCCTTTGTGTTTAAGTGATTATTAGTTAATCAGTTACCTCCTGTGTTGTCCAGCTGACGTGAATTCTCCCCTTATGTTTTGCATTTAATGTCTGTGTTCCTGAGTCCTGGGGGCCGTTCATCCGAGATGAATTGAGACATCTAAGATCAGATCATTGCGCTAACTATGAGCTCACTAATCCGGTTCTCCGAACGCACCTGCTGTTGATGATTAATATAGATTGAGTTGTCTAGGATTATTGCGCGAAACTGAGTTAGCGAGGTACGAAGAACGGACCCCTGGAGTGAGTCTTCAATGTTTTGTTATTCTCCGTGTTTCTAGTTTGATGTAACGGGCGGTTTCAGTTTCTGTAGTGGTTAGTCATGAGGTAAAATTTGTTTTGGGTATATCTAATAGACACTGACAACATGCTGGAAGATCTTTAACAACAGTGGTTTTGGGAAGTTTTCCTGGGTCTTCGCCCTCGTCCCTTACGCACAGAGACTTCTCCAGTTTTTCTGAATCTTTTGATGATGTTTTGTGCTGTAGATGATGAGATTTGCAAAGTCACTGATTTGCAATGAATGTTGTTTTTAAAATATTCCACAATGTCTTCTTAACACTCTTTCACAGATTGGAGAAACTCTGTCCACCTTTACTTCTGAGAGACTCTCTATGACATCCCTTCTCAATCTAATGATGTTACAGACTTGATGTCAGTTAACTTTAATTCCCTGCTTTTCCAGCCCTTTGTTGCCCTCATGCCAACTTTTCGAGACCTATAGATGGCATCACATCTGAAATGAACTAATAGAGTGGATAAAAGTGTACAATTTCTCAGTTTAAACATTTGTTTTGTTCTTTGTGTTCTTACTTAGTTTTAGTTTAGCAAATATTACTTATTATAAACAAAAAGCTTTTTTAGAATGTTAACCAAAGACAAATGAAATCGAAAGACGTGTGAAAAGTGAAAGTGTCAGGGTTTTTTTTTACAGATTCCTGACCACACACAGTTTTGCGAGTTTGAAGTGAGTACATGTGTAAAATCATAACCTTTCAAAAGCTTCCTTCTTTCCTCTTCACAAATTACAAAGTTAGCACAGCTCTAGTGTGGTTTTTCTGGACAGGACATTAAGTTTACAAGCCATATTTAAGTTTAAAAGCCTGAAGCAAATTAAAGTGACCTCACACTCTCAAGCTAAGTTTGTTTTTGCAGACACTGCTGCCACAGTAAATCAGGTTTATGTTTCTGTATTCATCATCCTGCTTTGCTTTACGCAAAACATATTACTCATATTACAGAAGCACTGCAGAGGCCGGTGGCATTTACTGTTCTTGGCACTCGTGAGTAAACATCATTGTTCTAATACCTGTGAGTGTATAATATGTGGAAAACATACACGCCGCTACGCTGGGTTCATCTGGAGAGTACCGACTTCAAAGTCCGAGGCCAATTTCTGAGGATCGCTCTTCTCATGTCAAAGCTTGTATTTCATATTAAAATCAGACCCGGGGCAGAATCTAATTCTAATTCAAGCTGCTTAAAACGGACACAAGGCTCATGTAGGTACAAGCATTTATTCAACGCCAGATCTCGGGCTGGTGGTGTGACTGTACTGTGATGACATGAGAAATATATATCATTAGACTGAATTATAATCGTATTCAAACTTTTTACCAGTGAAGAATCATTTACATTGGAATGGCCACATCCCCAGTATGTTTACAGAAAAAGAAACAATTACTCTTATTGACTATACATATATGCATATCAAGTACATTTTGCTTTAGTAAAATACATTAGCCTTTTCTGCTAACCTAGGCTGGATTTATTTGATGAAAAATACAGTAAAAACAGCAATATTGTGGAATATTATTACAATTTTAAATAGCTGTTTATTATGTGAATATCTGTTAAAATGTAATTTATTTTTGTGATGCACCACTGAATTTTCATTTTCCATCATTACCCCGGTCTTCAGTGTCACACGATTCTTCAGAAATCATTCTAATATACCGATTTACTGCAAGAAGCATTTCTTAGATTTAAAAAATATTTGTTTTCTGTCACTTTTGGCTCAAGTTTAGGTTTTAGTGTTAGCATGTGCACCTGCCCGAGTGAACCACTTCCTCTCTGCTCTCCAGATGTTTTGTCAATTCCATTTTCTCATGTTCTGCTGCTTTCCAGTCCTTATTATAGTTTTTCCTTTTGCGTGTAACCCTATTTTCACACTTTTAAATCCGGCCAGCTCTCACACTCACTCCATAGCAGAGTAATGTCAGACGTCCCTGAGAGAGAGATTATGAGATGAATCATAGAGCAATGTGACTGGATTAGAGGGAACAATAATCAACTCATTCACCTCAGACCTGAGGAAACAGAATGAGATTGAAAAGGAAACAATATCTCGCAGTAATCAGGGTAAACATCCTTTTGCTAATCATGAACTCAATGGTTCAGTGATTTTTTTCAGATGGTAATGGGTATATATATGTTATGTTTTTCTTGAGAATCCTTACAGACAAGAAAAAAAAAGATAATTATAGATATGCAGCTCAAATGGAACATGAAATGAGGAGAAAATGGACGCTTCACATCTGAAAGGTTAATCATTACTTCTTTTTTTTTTTTTTCATTTTTCCACCATAAACGACATGCCAAAAATGTGGAGCAAACCATTAAGACACTCTTATGAGGCTTTCAGACCACTTCAGTCCAGCAGGTGTTAGTGTAAGCAGTGCTCAGGGTCTGGTGTTTGAGCCGGGGGTCTGCTATTACCTTCCTCTCGCTAATCTCACTGACGGAGAACACAGATCTGTTAAAGCTGACACATTTCACTGCTAATTTGGAGTTTTAATTCACGTAATGCTCCGGTGAGATTACAGTATGTCTGTACACTGTTATTTTTGTTTGATTGGATTTTCAGACCCTGGATGTGGATTTCAGCTGTTCCTGTGAGATTAGGAGGATGGAAAACATGGATCTGTGCTGCTCTTATGAGTGATGCACGTTCACATCTGTGCTCCTTGTGCCCATCATTTCCTATCATTCTATCTAAATAAAAATTGGTAGAAGAATAGCAAAAATACAAAACTTTAAATTATGTGATTTTACTGTATATTGGCTTCAATATTAATACAATATTAATTAAAAAGGATATATATACATATATACAAATGGCCATTGTAAGCCATTGTGATATTCTGACAGAGTCTGTTTAAATAAATAAATAAATACATAATCCGAGTCCTCAGCTGTTTATTTACAGATCAAATTAGTTGCTTTGGTGACGCAGAAGCGAGTCCCGCTGTAGAGGTCGGTCTCTTAATGCAGAGCTGATTGTGTGTGTGTGGAGAGGCATCTTCAGATGAACACAGATGACATACTGCTGTGATTCCAGCCTGTGTGATTACTGCCATGTTTTTCAGAGATTTCTGTGTTGTCCTGTGCTCTCTAATCCTCCTCCTCTCTGCCTCTCTTGGCCGTGTCTGTGTAATTGGCTGTGGTCTTGAACATACAGCAAAGACGGCCTAATTATCCCGTCTTTAGTTTGGACCACGTGCTCCTTTACACAGTCGCTCCGCGAACGTGACCCTCTTTTTTTGAATTAGAAATGGGTGATGTCCATGTATTCTGTGCTACAGTATGTTGGGAAACAGAAGACAAATGATAAACTAGTGATGTTCAAAGAGTTACTACTTCGTGAGCTTTTATCATTATTCGTAGTCCATGTGTACTCATAACTGGATTGTTCATAGAGTTCTCAAATTATTTGGTTCTTTTAAATTAACCTCAAAATCTAGACCAACAACCGACAGACAGCACAGCAGTCCTACCCTGCATTTTTATGTTATTTATTTATTATTATCCTGTCAATCCATTCTATGACACATTACATAAGCAAAAAAATGCTACACTACTTTGGATAAGATTCCAATTTTGGTAGGAGTTTAGACAAAATATGCACTTTTGCATTTAAAAATTGCTGTACAGAACATATCCGGCATTTTAAAAACCTAAAACTAATTTGATGTGCTTCGTTTAAAAAACTGAACTCTCAAGGTGACACAATGGCTATGCATGTGTATATTACATATTCATTACAGTTCATTAAAAAAAGATGAAAATAAATACAAATCTGAAAATTAGTAAATAGATAAAATGATTATAACACACACACACACACACACACACACACACACACACACATCAATAAATAAATAAAATAAACATATTTCTTGTCAAGGCAATAAACTGAACTTAATTGAACTTAGTTTAACTTAATTTAATGTAAAATAATCTTTCCTGTCAAGCTATTAATCATTTATTAATTACATCCAAAAGAAAAGTTTTTGTTCACATAATATATGTGTGTGAATCATATATAATCACACACACACACATGCATGTAAAACAATAAAAAATATTTTCACAATGTCTTTATACATGCATAATAAATATGCACAGTACACACACTAATAATAGGCAATAAAAATGAATTTGTCACAACAGAATTAATTAAAATTCAATATATATATATATATATATATATATATATATATAAATAAATTATATTAAAATAACACTGGAACACTGACAACAACAGAAAACACTGGAGTGTGATAACTGTTTTACAATTAATTTCAGAAGGCATTTATAACAGTACTGTTAGGATGTCAAAAAGCCTTTTTACAAAGAAGTTACTGTTAATTCTTTTCAAATTTATCTTTTATCCCCTGCCGTTAGAATAATTAAGATTTAAAAAGGAGCGAATGATATGTAAGTACATGCTAACCCGTTCCTGTTGGAAACACAGCTGGTGTCTGATTCTCTTGTTGTGCACGCCTCAGGTTTGTTTTGCCTCTCAGACTTCATATCGAGTGTTTATTTCAGTGATAAGCAATCATCCAAACCTCACAAGCATGTCCAGTTGGAGTGATTTGGAGGGACACAGCTGGTCTCAGCACCTGCAGCCACTGACCGACCGTGTCCCTCTCAAAGCCACGAGCGTGGCATCTGTTTGGCAAAAGATTCCTCTGCTGGACAGACGATGACCCCCGCAGCACTGGGTCTAACATGTTAGCAAAGTCCAAATGAATGTGGAATCGCCGACAATCTCGAGGCTGTGCCTGTACTCGTAAGATTGTGTTGTTGTGTGACCTATATTGAGTCTTTGTGAGGTTTGTGTACATGTTTGTCCTGAAAGAACTCCTGAGACTCAGTCACAGATCGTGGCTGAGTATTGAACTGGTGGAGAGGGTATCTTTTCATTGCTTTATGTTAACCTCTTAAGACCGTGCAGCCTGGTATGAGGACATTGTAACTTAGTGAATTTCTATACATGTCACAGATGTTCTGTACAGAGCACATTCAGAGCTTTTCAGACATACTAAATGATTGGATGCTTGTCCAGTGGTCTGTTCCATAAAACAAGTTATAAGCCAGATAAGCCAGACTTAAGGCAGATAGTCTGACTTATTTTAATACAAATTAACTGGCAATAAGTGAGACTAACTGAACTAAACCTGGCTTATACTCTAATCTTGGTTTATGGAACAGGCCCCAGGACCACTTCCTCTCGTTTGTCTGTAAATATGTCTGACATTAATTAGTTTTGCATATGGATCCAGACTGTAATGATCTAGCTGAATGTGCCAGCCCAGCTCTCTGGATGGCACTCCAGTGCCCAACAAACTCTTTGTGTTTCTGTCTCTGTTTTCATGCCTGGACTTGTTTTAATGAACTCATGTCTCCGCCCATCTCATTCATTGTCATAGTGTTTCATTGTTGTCTCCACCCACCTTGTCTGTTGCCTTGACCACTAACTCGCTCCTCTCCTTAGCCTTGTTAGCATGTCTGTATAAAAGTCCTGTTTGTTTCCTGTAGAGACGCTCGTCAATGTTGGATGTAACCTGTGTTTATCCCTTTGTTCAGCCATTCGTGTCTCTCCATGTTTCCCTGTCTGGATTATCAACCTCGCCTGCCTTTGGATATTCTCCTTTGCCTCTGCCCTCTTGGATTAAGTTCGCCCATCGCCTGACCTTCTCCACGTACTCTGGATCATTCTATTGCCTTTGTCTCTGATGCCCCCACTTGCCGTTGTCGACTTTGCCTGTGACAATACTCTGAGTGTATGAATGAATAAATGTTTGCAAGTGGATCTGAACGCTTCCCGCTGTCTCATTCGAGATTCATCCAGTATTTGTTATTATGCATTATATGGACAGGTAATGAAGGTTTGTTTATTACAAACACAGTTTTTTCTCTAGATGTAAACTGATGGACTGGAGCGGTGTTGATTATTGTGATGTTTCTATCGGCTGTTTGGACTCTCGTTCTGACGGCACCCATTCACTGCAGAGCAATCGTTGCTGAGCAAATGATGGAATAATATATTTCTCCAAATCTGATGAAGAAACAAACTCAACCACATCTCGGAAGACCTGAGGATGAGTACATTTTTCATCTCTTATTTTTATTTTTACATTCTTTTTAAAAGCTTTAAAAAAGACAATGACGAACTGATTCAAACATTTTGAAAAGCCTATAAAGACGCCACAAGGATATCATAAGTATAATTAATATTAGAGCCTGAGTAAAAAATAATAAGGGACATATAGTATAACAGATCTGGACTGAAACCTGCATCAGATTGAATAGAAAGCACATACGACAGCATTGCACCAAAGCTGACGGGGTTTTGATGGCTGTATCAGCCTGTTCTTTCAGAAAGAGCTCAGCTGGAGGTTTTCAATGGATTTCCAGTTGGGGGTTCATTGCGTGTACGCTTGAAGATGTGAGCGGGTGGGATGGTAATGGAGTGGAACTTAAAACAATCTCACAAAACAACCCAAGATGAAGGGAACGGGGTGGTAGCAGTGCAAAAGAGAGCATGGCAGCAAAGCAGGTATTGAGTCTTTCCTTCACAATGACTGGCTTTTATGCGTGACAAGCAACCCAAAATCAGACATATTTCAATAGAGTTACAAAACAAAGTCCTGCAAACAGATCATCTAATGGAAAACTAGCTTTAAATGAACCTTTTAGAGACATTTTTCCTGAATACTAGAATGTCATTTTTCAGAATGATGTTGTTTTATAAGTGCAATAGAAGCTTGTACTGATTGTCTGAATGATGTCGGCTCAGTCTGGAGTGTTAGCTGACTTGTGAAGTAATTGCCCCAATTCGGGCCAAAGCCATAATGTTTTTACAGTGCTAGAACTACTTAAGGGACCTTTCTTTGGATCTTGTGGCTGTTTAGCTCAAAAAGAGAGTTTTTCAGTTAATGGAATGTCCTTGTGTTGTTGAAATTGCATTCTATGCATTTTTAATTGTTTTGAATTAATCATTACGAGTGTCCACTCAAAAGCCACTAAAGAGAGACTCCATCGGGTCTATACCGTAAAATGCATTATGGCATATTAATTTGCAAATGTGTTTTGCATTGTTCCTCAATAGCTCACTTTGATATCGCTGGCCATAAAGGGGTCGAAGATACTTAGTTGCCTGTCTTTTCCATTTCTCTAATTGGGCATAAATGTTTTAAAAACTGCAAAAGGGAGGAGCATGGCCATTGTGAAAATTCTTGAAATAACAGTGGACAGGTGGGCTGGAGTGCATGGTCCAAAAACTGTGTAGTGTGAACAAATGTTGGGCAACAAATCCAGCCAAAGTCACAGTCCTAGTCAGTTGATAGGCTGGCAGAGAGCTACAAATGCACATGATCAGTTAAAAGTGCTACTTGTTTTTTGTGCCAGATTCATTGTTGCTTAGTGTGTGCAAACAGCCTCTCAGAAGAGTAAAACTTAGTAAGCTAATACTTTTTATAAGATGGAATTATGTGCGAATTTAGCTTTTAATATTAATGTAAAAAAAAACAATCTGACAAAAAAAAAAATAATAATTATTCTGACACATTTCTCACATTATGACAGTTTATTCACTTTATTTTAGTCTATGGTAAAAATGGAAATAATTCAGAGTTAAACTGTATCAGAACAAATTCATCTTGATGATGTCAGATAACTTTGATAGAAGGGTGTGTAATGAATTAACCTGAAAAAGTACACAATTAAATAATACCAATTTAGCTCAAACGATTTTCAAGCAATGCTTATTTGTGTTCAGTCTGTGGTGGGAAAAGATCATATTGGCAATAAAAAAATGCTCAGGTCAAAGTGTCTGAATAATATTTTGATTTACTGTATTTGATTTATTCACTAATTTTATCAGTTTTATTAATTGTCCACTGTATGAATTATTTATTTTTATTTCCTGCATCCAAGATTTCTATAATGATGCCTGCTGTCTGTATGCAAGCCGTGTATTCTATGCATACAGAAATTACAGTACATGCAAATATAGGCTATACTCTATACTACAGAAAGAGTAAAAGTAGTCTGAACACATCCAATGACTTGTTCCTAAACACTAAACATTGTTAAATTACAAACTATTATTTAACGCCATAGCCAGTCCCATATACACTGTGTTTAGTTTTTAGGGTTGATTGATTATTTGTGCACCTGGGCTCTGTGAGCAGCTGTGTGTGTACAGGTGTAAGAGGATGAGTGTGTGTGTTGAAAGCTTTTTAGATTTCCAGCTGTTGATAGACTTTAATGCGGACAATCATAAAAATGACCGCTCTCCAGGGAAGAGTTTTGGATTATCATCAATATTTGTAATATTGTGAAATCATTCAAATCGGTCCACTGATGCCTTATATAGTGCTATCATTTGGCTTTTGGACATGGTGCTACTCTTAAACAGGGTATACCTGTATAATATACTGATCACCATCGTATGGAAACCTGTTACTTATAGATATTTGTGTGACTTTTTCCCCTGGTTTCACAAACAGGGCTTAAACCTAGTTCTAGACTAAATAGCAGTTTCAACTGAAAAAAACTTGCACTGACTAATCTTAAAACATGTCATAGCTTTCATTTTGTTCTAATATGCACACCAGTAATGCTTTTTTGTAAGGCATGTTTATAAAATTACTTAAACATCCTAACTGAACTATGGCCTAATCTTGGCTTAGGCTAAGCCCTGTCTGTGAAACTGGGCCTTTATCTCACAATTCTGACTTAAAAATATATAAATTGATTTGAAAAACTCTTTCAAATCTGTATAGAATTGTGTTGGATAAACTCACAATTGTGGAATAGAACATCAGAATTGTGACTTTATAACTCTCTTAACTGATATATAGTCATAAGTCGGAATTTGTGAGATATAAACGTGCAATTGCGAGTCCAATTCTGAAGGGAAAAAAGACCCCTTGTCTTTGTCTTCTCAGACTTCATTTTGCAGTTCTGACTTCATACAGTAACTCGCAGTTGTGAGATGTAAACCTGCAATTGTGAGGAAAAAAATATGTCAGAAACGGGCCACATAACCATTGAACTGCAATTAACATTTATTCATTACAGTCTTGTAATGTTAAAATAAGGTACAAACAAACAATAAGTAAATAAACAAATAAATACTTTATTAACACTTTAGAACAGGTAACACTTGTAAACTATTACTTGCAACTTTTCATTCAATAAACTCTTAATTTGCTGCTTATTAATAGTTAGTACGGTAGTTGTGAAGTTCAGGTATCAGGTAGGATTAGGAATGTAGAAAAATGCATTAATATGTGCTTAATTAGCACTAATAAATTATTATTATTATTATTATTATTATAGTATGCAGGCTAATAAGCAACTGTTTAACCACAATATAAAGTGTTACCACAATTTATTATTTGTTTTATTATTATAAATCCTCATTTTAAGTAACATGTAAATACCAAAGGTATAGAATATGGGAATAAATCCAGTAACCAAAGTACCATAGTACTGCATTATTTAAAGTCACCACTACAGTGACGACACTGCAATCTCTTCCCTGGCCTACTTCATCCTTTCATCCCCTGAAGACCCAGAAGTTGACCGTCCAGGCGAGCTTCCTCTCATCTCGTTCCAGTATTATCACGTTTTCTCTTTGATGTCACTGGCCAGAGCATGTGGAAACGTCCCTGTTCATTTGCATTTGCCGTTCTGAGGAGCTGTCAGAGGCCATTAGCTGAGTTTCAGAAGAGCTGGGAGGAATTAGCTCACGCTGCTGAGTGTCATGCTTGTCTGGTTCCAGCCCTCATCTCGCAACAAGCACAAAATCTTGTCGGCTAATAAAAGCAGACAACCCCTGGCAGACCTGAGCCCAAAGCGACGGAACCAATTGATGGTGGCAAGGTCAACATGAAAGCAGCTACTTCCATTTACAAAAAAAGGGGGAAAGAATATGATGGTGCTAACATCATAATAGAGCTATGATAATTTGCCCCAGCCGTTGTCAAATGATAGCTGAAATTTGGTTAGACTTGGCCCGGTTAGCGCTCGCGGGCCTTGTGTCGCCTTTCAAGGCTGTTCTTCTTGGATCTGCTCTCACATCAAACATAACTATTGATGAATTAGGTTAAAAAAAAGCACAAAACATCCACTGAATTTAAGTCAGATGCCAATCCCACATCAAACAACGAGGAATTCTTTCCATTTTCATTTACTTTTCCCTCTCATGGTGTTATGATGGATGGCCCAGTTTGGGTTTCGGCAGCTTTATGGGAGACTCTTGAAGGAATTGCTCTGCGGTTCTAATATATTAAGCTAAAGCCTGTAAATGAATAGAGGCAATTCAATATCTATCACTACACAGAGAACCTGTAATGATACCTGTATTATGAGGCGTATATTGTCATGATAATTGTCTGGATTCAATTAAGGGAATAATTCCAAACATATGAGGCAATAATTAATACACTTTACTTCTGCCTCGACAGCCACCACCAGACAGCTATTCACGAGTAAATGTTTGAACGCGAGAGAGTTTGTGTGGGTGTATGAAAGAGAAAAAAAAGAGATTCTTCAGGTGAATTTTATAAAAACACATCCTGGTCATATTTTACATAAAAGAAATGAATAAAATAAAATACAATAAATTTAAATGAATTAAATGTAAAAAATATGTGAATAAAGGTACAGTTCTGAGAAAAGTCAGAAATGCAAAAAAAAATAAAATTAATGTTCATTTAAATATTTCAATATATTTCTGTAGATTAATTTTATTTTCAAATATGCTTATTACGCTTTCATACTGAAAAACCTATTATTATTTTCCAACAACACATTATTATTTGACATAAATTAAGTGAATGTTTTTGTAAACTAACATAATTTCGAGAGGATTGCTAAACGAGTAATCATACACAGCTGGCAGCCCGTTACCTAATCATCCCTTGTTCATTCGCACCCAATCAAATCATTTCCCCTTCACTATAAATTCTCCCAGCTT
>JAUYWG010000064.1:1000593-1024847 GCA_034779775.1 Enteromius afrohamiltoni | reverse complement strand
TGTATAGACTGTATATAATATTATTATTATTATATTTTATAATAAATAATTATAATTTTATAATATATATACATAAATTATTATCTTTTAGTTTCACATTAAATTAATTTAAAATAAAGTACACATATTACTGTTTCTATTAATCTTTTTTATTCACACTTTTTATACAGTACTTCCCAAAACTGTAAAACTTTATTTTTGCATACTAAAAAGAAATAAAAAATATAAATAAATAAATAAATAAATAAATAAATAAATAAATAAATAAATAAATATATCACCAGGGAAGTGCATACTTGCAGAGTGCATTTGAAGTATGCAAATTACAATGCAGCCATTGAAATTCACATCATGAAACATTATTACAAGCACTCTCTGAATTTAATAGAAGCTCTTGCAAATAACACAAAGCTAGCAGTCTTGATTGTATACTCAGTATTACACAAGATATTAACTTTCTCATAAAGAGATTTTAAACTCATACAACTTATGAGTTTGTCTGGATATTCTGCTCTCCTTGTGCATACTGGTCCTGGGATTCATTTAAATGTGTAAACACGACATTATCCTGTCGTTCTATCCTTGCCTATAGTTTACTAATTTCTTTTCTGTCATCTCTAGATGCTTATGGAAGCCCTCAGGGGACAACACAGCTTCATTAGCACCTTGCTGTTGTGTCGCATTAATCCTTCATGTGGCAGTAATCTAACAGTAGCAACACGGATGAAACGTGTTGCCTTTGAAGCTGCATTTAAAATGAAAGCAGACGTGCAGACAAAGATCTGTGAGTGAAAATAGGATTGTAAGGTTAGTGTGTCACTGCAGTGGGTCTCTGAGCGTTACATAATGAGCTCGGCTGTGATGACTGCAACTGGGTTACTTCCCCTTGGCCACCAACTGACTTCCTGTCACTCCTAGAATAGAGTACATAGAATATGATGCAAAACTCTGGTAATAAAGAAAATCATATAAATAGTGCTACAGAGGCTGTTGTAGGAGATGATGTACACACGTTGGAAATACATGAGTGCATCTTTACAAAACTGGCAAAACACACATACATCCATTTCAGCTGAAATAAATATTAGGAAAGTGGGTTATCGACCAATAAAGGCATATTTTTCTGCACAATATAACACTTTTAACAGAGCATTGTTTTGCAAAATAAGACATTTTTTGACATTTAAACATGATTAACTCCACCCACATGTTTTTTTCTTGGTAAACTTGCTCGGTATCGCACCCGGTGCAGCATCGCATTTGCAGTGCAAAGCTATTCCATAAGAGTTCTGTAAAATACAAGTCATGACACTTCGTAAGGGAGTTTGAAGACTCATCAAATAAATTTGGGGGACAGTCGTGGCCCAATGGATAGGGACTTTGTAACCCAAAGGTCACGTGTTCGAGTCCGTTCGAGTGGGTGGTGCAAGTACAAAACAATTTGTACTTGCAATGCAAAGTGTTCGTACAACTCCTGTGAAACACAAATCACGAGACATCAATAAAAAGGCTCAAGACGGAAGCAAAATTAGCCTTATTTGCTCCAGCATGTGCTTTTTTATCTAACTTTTGCTTTAGCTAAATCTATCAGTTAAGTTTAGTGTGATTGTATTTTTTCCAAGCTGTTTTAGAAATTACACATATTCAATGGAATAATAGAAAGTCATACAGCTTACTGTGCCTGTTGTTGACATGTCATCTGAAAAGTGCTGTGAAATGTACTTGTGCATTTCAGGTTTTGCAGAAATGTAGGCAAAGTCACTTATTTCCAATACATGTGGATTGTTTTTGTGTCAGTAGTGCCACTAAAAATAAATGCAAAAATATAATGTGACTTTCTGAGCGAATTGTGAGTGAGGCCTTGCAAAAGTCACCACCATTATGATAAGTGCAATGCTGTGCAATTGAAAAGATGGACTCAGTGGTTTCCAGGGAGTTTTAGGTGGTTATTTACTGGCCTAAGTTCAAAGAAGCCTATGCTGTAAATTCTTTATATTATTTTTGGTGTTTGCAGAATCTTGGTCTGTCACAGAGACTAATTCTATTTCTCAGAACACAAATTTCAATGATATCTGTCAGGTAGCAGGTATACAAAAAAAACATGCAAAAAAATACATCGGCTTAAAGAAGATTTACTTAGATGGGTGACATGTGGCTTACAACATCTTTGCAGTCGAGACATAAAAAGGAATATTGAAAAATTGTGTTGACATCACAAGAATTATTCTCTCTGCTTTCAGACCATTTGGAAAACCTCATGAATTACAAAAGCTTATCACATGCAAAAACATGTTGCTACAGTGATTTAATGCCCCAGAACAATCTCTAACAGGATGTGATTAAAAGCAACACACTTACACATGCATGATCCATCACAAATCAGTTGAGTCTGCCTACAGATTTGCTAAGACATGCCGTCATTGCCAGGTGCATCTGAACTGTTTTTTGGCTCTGAGAGGAATATTTCCTTGCTTATTTGTTCATGGTTTAATAACACATTGTTGGAGATCTTTCTCTTACAATTCCTGTAGCATTTGAACCAATTAGGCGCAAACTGCACTATGAGGGTCTGTGGACCCCTCCCCCGAAAGGCAGCTATGCAAAGCAGGCCTCTGATTCCATGGCAACGGACTGATAACACCGGTTTATTGCTTGAAGGAATGCGAACAAAGTAACTCTGACTAGTTCTCCCTTTTGAAAAGGCAATATACTTTTCCCTAAATTAATTTAAAGGAAAACTTTCTTTGAGTGAACACACATCCCTCAGGTCATTGTGTATATTGTTATTGTCCTTGTATATTGTCTAGTGTATGGTACACTATGTTTTATGCGTGTTTAGGATAGATCACTAGCTAATATCACCTCCTAACAACACATTTCAACACAATTCAACTCAAAAGTTTTGCACAAATTACATGAGTTTCTGATTTTGCCTTGCGCATGAATGTCCTTTTACGTCTCTGACCATTACTACAGGCTCTAATGCGGTGATACTGTATTTTTCTGTCGCCTCTGTCTTGCTTAGTTTGGGGCACCTAATTTCTAGTGTTTATCATCGTTTTGATTACAGAGACTGTCTCAGCATTTGATCAGTAAATAGTTTAATCTCGTCATTATGAATTTACAATCTCTCTGTTCTCCTATTTGATAATGTTCAGTGCTTTGCTACAATCTGTATTGTTAAAAGCGCTATATAAATAAAAGTAATTGATTGACTGATTAATGGTTACCATGCATTATCTTTTTTCCAGACATGTCCTAACTGGGATTTCCAAATTGCCAAAAATGTCTAGGTTTTAGCTTTGCTTTCCTATTGAGATGCTCTGCAGTCCTCATATATTATGTGTACATGTTTTTGCAATGCTTTGACCATTTAAGCAAATTTAGAAACCCCGGCCAGGACATATGGTCAATCTTAGATCATTTGGTCTTGAGAGTTTATTGAGAAATATTGGCCCTTTTTCTCCGGAGATTAAGTCAACTAATTTCTGTCTTGTAGAAGTGTTTGAAATATCAAAGACATCTCATGACTGATTTTTCTTTCTGGTCTTCACCTTTGGCTAAATGCAAGAGCTCAGCTGTTTTAGATGCTTCAGTGGGGCTAAAGAAATGAAAAGAGAACAAAAGCTTATAAATGAGAGCTGAGGAAGTGAGCCTTTACGGCCAGAGGTCAGAACGTGGAGTTTCACAAGACCAAGCAGATGTGATGTGAAGAATTGAGTGGCTCAAGCGCCTTCGTGTTGAGGTCATGGAGAAATGCTCCTCAGCACAAATATAGTGTCATGACCAATTTAATGTGAAATAATTTTTGCAATAATGATATCCATGTCTTGTTTTTTCATTAACATCAAACATTCACGTTGGTTTCCACAGAAGGATATGATGAGTATAACTGACCACAAATATTTATAGACCCATAGTCATATTGTCAAGAATATTTAGAAAATACATGCAATTGAATTATATATATATATAATTTTTTTAATTTAATATTTAATTCAGGGTAGCTTTTTGATTTCACAACAGGTATATAAAAGCAAAGCAATGCAATTTAACTCTGAAACTGAGAAAATAATGACTGTAGAAACCTTTTAATTTTGTTTGTATTTGAGATTTTAATCTGAGAGTTTTCATGCTCTGTTTTCTCATATTTCGCATATTGCCAAACCATCTGTCACAAGACAGACCACAGTCTTTAAACCTTTTTGAACATAATTGTGTCATATTGTAATAACAAATGTTTAAACTGAAAAACTCTACAGTTTAAATGCACAAACCTTCAAATCTGATGCCTGCTGCAGGTCTCAACATAGTCGGGACAAGGGCATGTTTACCATGGTGGAGCATCTTCTCTTCTTTTTAAAACAGTTATTTGAGGGTTATGAGTTTCTGGAGTTTTGGTGTTGGAATTTGGCCACATTCTTGCCTGATGAAGAGTTTGTGGTCGTCTTTGGCATATTTGTTTAATTTAATGAGGCTCCAGATGTTCTCTATAGGTGAAAGATCTGGACTGCTGCAGGTCAGTTCAGCTCCAGACTCTTCTACTAGAAAATACACCTCATCTGAAGGATAGCCTGTTTATGCCTTTCAGCATTCATAGTGCCTTCCAAAACACGTGAGCTGCCCATATTATATGCATTTATGCACACAAATACCATTCGAGATTCTGTTTTTGAACTGAACGCTGATAACACGCTGGAAGGTCTCCTTCCTCTTTAGCTCGGAGGACACGTCATCTTTGATTTCAAACCAAAATGCCAAATTTGGACTCGTCTGACCACAAAATGCTTGTCCACTTTTAAACAGTCTTGGACATGGCACGATTCTGGACCATATTCACATATGGCTTCCTTTTTAACCTGGCGCATTGTGTTTTTAACATGTCATGGCGGATTGTGTTTGCTGACAGTGGTTTTTGGAAGAACTCCTGGGCCCAGACAGAATCATGTTGATGAGAGATGCAGTGTCGTCTAAGGGCCTGAAGATCACGGGCATCTAACAAAGGTCTTCAGCCTTGCCGCTTACGCACAGAGATTTCTCCAGTTTCTTTGAAACTTTTGATAAATGTTTTATAATACAGACCTAATGTCAGTTGGCCTAACTAATGTATTTGCTAGATGTTATCCCAGCTGAATATTAAAAATGTCTTACTTTTTCAGACCTTTGTTGCCACAACTTTTTGGAGACCTAGATATCGATAGATACCTTTTGCAAAATATGTATTTACTGTGTGTACCTTATCATTATGTGTTCTGATCAATAAATAAAATGCAAACATCCAAACCACCTGTCATGTAGTATCGTGGAAGGTGTAAAATAAAAAGCGATATCAGATGCTGCTTAAAACAAAAAATGACAGGAAATCCGACATGAAATCTGCCTTGAAATGTAAACTGTCATGTAAACTGTGAAGTATTACAAACCAAAACAAAAGAAGCAAAAAAAAGGCTTTCTTTTTAAATGAAGGTCTTGCTGCTTTGCAACTCATCTACATAGAATAACAGAAGGCTTGTCATCAGATTGCTGATGCAGTGTAAATTTGAGCTTAAAAACACAGAAAAGGGAAATTGCGGGCTGTCAAGAACTCACGCGTACAATAGGTAGCAAACTTCAAGAATAGGCCGGAAAATCTCTTTGTTATTGTTATTCTATATGCGAGCCTCATCAGCAATTTTTGACTTTTGAAGCATGTCGGATTATGCAAGAAACGCAGCGTCTGCCCTCTGCAAAAAACTCACACGCGAGCTGCTGATTATCAGAAGCATGGTTAAAGAACAATCACTTCTTAGTCATTCACTAACAAAGTTTAAGGTCAACTGAATACGAATGTTATTTACATCGGTGTGAACATATGATTTCAAACGTGCGGCTTGTGGAAACATGCCAGAGTCCCATATCTGACATTACTACACGTAAAAGTCCTGTTGCTTTAGAGACAACAAGATGGAAACAGTGATAAATGACTAAGTTGAGCAACTGAGGTGTCAAAGTCTTTTCGTGAGTGTTTGAAGCTGTCATCATATTTCCACTGTCTAATTCATCACTTTAAAAACATTACCTCAAGGCCGCAGGACATGCTGTCAGGAGAGCAGATATTGAGCTGGACATGTACAGACTTGTCTTGTTGCCAGCGTCTTGTTCAATGTAGTTATGAGGAGCTACACGGGCTAAAACTGAACCCAGTACAACATCTCAACCCAAGTAAGTTTGGCAGACTTTGATCTAATTAAATATCTGTTATTCACTAGATTATACACATCCCCACCCTTAATGCAATGAAATGAGAACTAAATGTATAGTTTCAGATTCTTAATTGCAATTAAATTAAAATGCATAGGTTATATAACTATAGTAATAGTAATGTGTGGTCAGTTTGACACATTGTACCAAGTTTAAACCAATTTAGTTGTTTTTTTAGCCACAATTAGCTCAGAAAATGTGGTGAAAAAAGATCTGTCATTATTTTAGAGCGATATAAGGGTGTTCAGGTGCTCTGGTGGACTATTAAACTGCTTGTTTTTAATGCTCTGCGTAAATAGTTGTAGCCTTGTATGAGATTCATATAATAATGTATTTCCCTCTGTTAATAACAGTATAAAGTTTTAGTGCCTCATTAAATTTTACACAGCCATTAATGCCAGCTCAGGAACTCAGTATGCATTGTGAATAACACTATGTTAACGGCTGGTGTATATAAACCGTTTCCCAAAGTTACAGAGCAAAGACTTTCTCTTCTTTATGCTTTGGAGTTAAAGAAGACAATCATTGACTCAACACTTCCATGTATGTGCACTGATTTCTTCACAGCCATTGTGAATTCAAAGTTCATCAATATGTATTTAATGCCTCTAAATTTATTATCTAATAAATCTCGAGAGTAGAATCATGCTGAAACTAATTCCATGCCACTGGAAATTCAGTAGACCTCTTTATACACGTGTTGCAACTGTTGAAAACCAAATTTGCATGTGGTAAAACACATCCTTTGCAGGTTGTTAGATGTGTCATATACACCAGCCTCTCGTCCTATGAAACTACGCTTAAGAAACAAGTATTTCAAAGAATGCATGCAGACGATCAAGCAGCCGATAACATTCTCCAACAGAGAAGCAATGCATGAAGCAGAGCTCACAAAGAAGCCTTTAGGTTTCTGTTGGTCAAAGTGCTGAATCTGCAGTTCCTACTGAAAGAGCTGGATTTCATTTGTGAAAATGTAAAAGTACGAATATCTCTTCAGAATGGGCCAGCTGCATTTTACAACATATCACTTGGTTAAAGCACACTGCAAGCCATCTACCACTCTGTCTAACCAACAACAGGTTTTTCCATCTGTGTGTTCAGATTCAGTTCACCTGCACTGATGGAGCATGCTGGGAATGTGACGGTGTCACACACTGTGTTTGACATCACATGCTTTACATAGAAGCCAAATACCACCCACAGTCAGGTCAGGACAATGGTCACAGGGTCCAGATCCCAAATTTGTTTTCTCCAACTTCAGAAAGAGATCAAATAGTCAATATTGCTATCAGTATGTGTAATGTGAATCCTCTTTCCTTCATTTGAAACCCGATCTGCGGTCCTGACATTTTGGTAAACAACATTATCGAGGGTTTCTGACCTTTGTACTTTGGAAACGCTTGCACCATATTTTTTAGACAAACGTTTGGTGTTTGGTGAGGGTTCATTTTTGTCCCTTGGCACAAATCATTTCAGAGCATTCAGGACTATGATGAAACATGTTCATACTCCCCAAAACATCACAGCTAGATGAGGAATGAAGATAACTGATGCAGAGATTTTAGATACAGGTTGTAAATGCACATTCTCTAATCTTTTTTGGGGGGGAAAGATAAGTTATGATACAGCCATTCCAAGAAGTGCAAATCTTTTCAGGATTGACAGTTTAAAGCAACACCCATTTCTCTGTAACTAATTCTGAAGCGATTGCATGCTATGATGAAAAGAAAGCAGAGATAAGTCAATCGGTTTGTTCACTAGATTATTAAATCGGTCTCAATGAGCTTGTTGTAATTAAGGATGTGGGAGGTGTTTATTGCTTTCCTTGCATATCTAATGACAAAGAGATCAATTACTCAATGCTTAGATTTTGCTTTTCAAAATGCAGTCAAATAGTAAAAGTACTTCGAAATTCAGTTGAAATCAGCATAAAAGTGAAATGTTTGCCAACTCCAGAATTAGTGGTGCTTGCTAAGTATGCAAGGCAAATATAATGCTGTATTTTTATGATTTTACACATTTGCACTAAAGTATTAAACCTAGTTCAACCTGCAGCACTGTATGGGCCTTTTAGACCTGAATGTTATCTCAAATCATGCAGGTTTCCAAGTGTGTTAATGATTAGGCCCAAATTGCAAATAAATATATATTAAATAAACATAATAAATAATTATATGCTCTTTTTATATGTAATATTAGAAATTATGTTTCACAGTATATTTACATAACTGCATTTTCTACCAACATATGTATGTTTAAGAGAACAGCTTTATTAGTTGTCTGTATAACATCTGTGTTCATATATGTGGGGAAAAATACATTGATTTCTAGTAGGCTATTACATGCACATTCATTTAATTTCAACATTTTGCAAGACATCTACATCCCCATAGAGCAACCAACCAAATCAACTCTAATGCAAGCTACTATAAAACTGAAAATGCATTTTCTTGCCTCTGAAATGCATTTTGAGATATATTTTGGAATATGAAATGTTGAAATCAATATTTTCTGTTTCAAAAATATGTCTTACTAAACTTATCCGTTTACAGTCTTTATATATTTAAACTATATTTTGGCCAGATTTAGTATTTATTGATTTATTTTCACTCACAAAATGATCGAAAATCATTTAGAGACTTAAACACCCTAACAACTGCATAACAATACCCTAGCAACCAGCATCATGTTTCCCAAGCAAGCTTCTTTCATATTTTCTTTAGAGAATGTAAAAATAGTATTTTCTTTTTCTCAGAATTCAGTCTGCGTAGCAGCACCTGACACCTCCAGAATTGTGATTCAGCTGTTGCTTCTTTCAACTTATCGCCGTATTATGCTGGAAACCATTTTGGCTGAAATTAAGCACAAATAATCCCCACCAACAAAAGCCAGCAAGCCCGGTCATGTTCAGATCCAAGTGTTTATTCACATCTAACGGACCTCTATCGTGCTTCGCGGTCGAGACACGTTCCGTCACCACCCTCTGAAACTCGAAACTAGAAAACAAGGGCTGTTTTGAAAACGTTCTCATCTGAGAGCAGATATATGCTTATGTTTTGAATTTCATCGTAGCAGAGGGGAGCAGAATACATGCTGCTGGAGACAAGCGCCAGGGTCCAGAAATCTCCCGAAAACCGACAACTCCATTGCTTTGTAATACCCCAGACCTCACGGGAAGCACTTTCGACCTTTGCTGCTAAAGTCATCTAGACCTTTGGCAGACACGGCTAACCCTTACCCCAAAATTAGTTAGGGCAAAACCTTCAGAAAGGGCAGTGAACGCGGGGTGGTGAGTGAAAACACATCACATCCTTGTCGTGTACCTCCTTAGGGTACGGCCTGACCTTTGAACTTTCATCTCCACAGAGCGAGCTTTCATTTCTCTCTTCCTTTTGCACTCACCTTCTCCAAAATGTGGTATTTTTGCACACCCTATTCTGATCTCCACAGGTATATTCTAAATAAATGACTGCAGGAATGTGCGTTAAAAGAAAGAGCTTTGTGTTTTCTTTGGGGATCGACCTTTGACCCCCTGCAACAGGAATAATGCAGAGTTAAAAAAACACAGCATGAGGCTCTACTTTAGTCTGTCAATCACCCAGGCATGTCCCCTTCGCTTAAGTGCTTAAGAAACGTCCCCTTCTCATGATAAAACGCTGGAGCGAGCCGTACAAACACACAACTGTCAAGATAAAGCTGTTATTTACAAGACACGATAGATTACTGAGCTAACGATGTAGCATTTGTGTGTTTATGAACGTAAATGTCATGTTTCATAATAAGTACCTTGAAGATGTTTCTTTGACAATCCCGTTGACTTACAAACCAAAACTATAATTTTATAACCTGCATTTTATATTGCCCACATAAAAGCTACTGTGATGCTAAAGGGCTGTGAGTCTCTGAAAAAGCACTTTAGCATGTTGGTATGCAGTTAGGGTGTTCTGGATGGTTCCTCTGACATTTTTGGGGAGTTGTATAGTTATTAGGTTATTGCACCTTTTTATCTCATAATTCTGACTTTTTTTCTCAGAATTGTGTGATACTGTATAAAGTCCAATTCTGGCTTATTGTCTTGCAATTGGGAGTTATAAAGTCCAATTTTAAGTGAAAAAAAAGACTAATATGTTCTTTATAACTCAATTCTGACATTGTGTCATTATTTTGTCATTAATTATAATAATGCAGTGAGATTATTGTCTGACAACAGCCAATGCAGTTCATCTTGGAGACATCTTGGCACAGATTGAGTCTGTCTCAGTTTTTGTTGCTGAAAATCCTAGTGGCCTAAGACTTTTGCACAGTACTGTATCTTACAATTCAGGCTCTGTTCCTTGTAGTTGTAATTTTATTTCATGCAACTGTGAAAAAAGAAAGAAAAAAAAGTCTGAATTGTGAGATAAAAAAGTGACAATTACTGTAGTATTTTTTATTCTTTATTCTGTGGGCTTCCACAGAAAATGGTTCATTTAAACTTTTCTTTTTCTGTATTTGTGATCAAATATATGCAGCCTTGGTGAGCTTGCATTCAAAAGCGTTAAAAATATTACTGACCCCAAACTTTTGAACAGCAGTGTAAGTCACTGTTTAATCATCCGACAAGAAAATCATTAGTTAGACCGCTCATAACAGTAACCGCACACCTGTCCTCAATAAAATGCATGATTTGAGTCATTATTCATGTCTGTATGTGTGTGAGTCACGCACTAAAGTTTAATGCTTACGCTGAAGTTTTGTTCTAACTCTAGGTATTGAACTATGTAGGATGCATCACTAACTACTACACGAAATGTGTTGCTTGCCCAGATATTATGTTAAAATCAACAGCCCTTTCTAAGAGACAAAATAAGAAAGAGGCATTGAATTCCATCCTACAGCACCCTATGTTTCAGTGACCTTGAAGAGCTGGAGAAAATGAAAGAGAGAGAAAGAGAGAGAGAAACACTCCCTGGCAGAAATATTCTGAAGGTGTTGGAGAAAATGAAAGAGAAGAGGGGGCATTGGAGGTATCTATGGTTACCTTGGCTTCATCACTGTTTGTCTTGGATTGCAAGTGCAATAAAGTGAGAGAGAATGCTGAAGTGAGAGCAGTTATTGCACAAGCATTCTTTCACACAGAGTCACCAGGAGACAGCATAGGAGGTCCTGTCCCAATCCCTCTCTCTCCATCTGCTCTGCATCTTTTCTCATTCAGATGCCCTACTATGTCACATTTCATCTGTGTTTACCAAGGTCCTTTTTTGAATATGAAGTAGAAAATTAAGTATCTGCCAGTCTCATTATTTAAATATGTCCTGTATTGCTAAAGAGAGAGTGCTGGGATTATGCATGTTTGTTTGCATCACCCTGGTTCCCTAACAAAGAGCTGAAGGGATTTTGCAGAACTATGCAGAAAATAATTCCTCTGATGAATGCATTTTATAATTGTTACACATTTTCTTCATCATGGTGATCTTCACACTTTAATGAACTTCAAAGACCATGCAGTAGTCTGAGGTAAAAAGCTAATGTTAGGAAATAAATGAATTACAACACCATCACATGACTTTCTTTATTTAAAATTTAAAACACACACATATAAACATAAGGCTGTAAAAGCAGATGACGTGGTTTGACGTGGTTTAATGTTTAATATTTAATGTTAGTTTTATTCACGGATACTGACTAAAATATCTTTAGGGTGTGTTAACCAAACTTTAAATCAGACTTTTTAATCAAAAGCCCATTGAGAAAACCCAGTTGTTGTTGTTTTGTTTGTTTGTTTAGTTTTAAAACTAATTTTAAGCGAATAGAATCATAGTATCACCACTTTTTTTTTTTAATCTGTAGAAACTCAATTATGGAGTGGTGATACTTAAAAAATAAAATAAACTAAGAAATAAACTAAGTGGGAAAAAATACATTAATTTATAGAAATAATAAGTAAATTATTTACAAAATAATTTACTTTATTTACAAAATTTATTTACAAAATTTAATACAGTATATTAAAAGCAATTATTTAATATTATTTTAACTTGCCGCCAAAGCAGTAAGCATTTCTTAAAGCAATATCATAAAATTTAATTAATCGATACATTAAAAAAAGATTAAAAATACAACATTTTTAAAATGAAAGAACATTCAAAAAGCAAAAAGAAAAACTTAATTACATATATATATATATATATATATATATACACACATTAATACGATTTATTTATTTTCAAAAGTAACTACTGCAGATCAATATGAGAGCATGAGAGAAAGAGAGAGATATGAGAGATAGCAAATCCCAGATCTTATACGAAATGCAATACAACATGGCTAAAGACAGGCTTTTTAAAAGCCTCCGTGTACTTGAGATGTTTTAAAATGCTCTGTGGTTAGGCCGCTCACTAGTTTTTGCAGCAGCACTATTGTGAGTTATATTCAGTACAGCTGTATTATTCTGTCCCATCCTGATAAACAGCATAAAGACTGCAATGCATTCAGCTCCTACAGCAGCCCCCCCTCACTAGCTCTCCAGGATCCTGGCCCCACAATTCACAGCGTGATCCTCGAGATGGGGGCCAAATTATTTCCTGTGTTACCCCTCCTCAAGATGTATCATCCCTACGCTTGTAGACCATCATCATGGCTATCTCTCGCTCTTTCTCTGTCTCCCTCTCTCCTTCCAAAGAGGCTGGAGGATTGAACACTCAGCTATTATTAGTCTGTGAAAGGACAATGTTTGGAGGAGCCATTTGGCGAGATATGGGGTGAGGAGGAGAGAGCGCAAAGGGGTGCCAGCCAGCCTTTTCTTCTCCATTTCTCTCCTCCGTTCTCCCTTTCTATTGCCCTCCTATCGAGGAGCACAATCGCTTTTCCCTGCGTGGTAAGAATGATGTTTTCAGCGTGGAATGCTAAAACCAGGACGGCTCTTATGGGACTGTGTTTTGGTCAACGCATGTCAAGATAAATTTATTCTAATCTAAAATCTTCACTGCTCTGGGAATCATAGATGTTATTCATTACAGATCTGTTCACATTAGACTTACTGACCCCTTACTAGTGCTCTTATTCAATATACCCTCCAGCGACCGACTCTGTAAAGCGGCATCAGAAATATCATCACACAGCAGATGAGTATTGACATGCGGATGTGTTTACTTATGTCATAACAGATGAGGATGCTGTTTCAGAGGAGGCATGCCAACTCTCTAGGAAGGTTTCTTGAAGATTTCGCTGACAAATACGAAGTAAGCTGAATCTTGCCAAAAACTGCACATGAGAAAAATCACATGAAGCTACAGGCTGCGTGCTGACAGAGTGTGAACAAGCACAATGCATTCGCCCACATTGCACTGATAATGTAGCGAGACCATCTGAACGAAAGCTTGCATTACTATGCGTTCTTCAAAGGTGACATTGGAATAGGATGTTTATTATTAAACAAATAGTTTTGTCTGTACACTCTTAAAAAAACTCTTAAAAGTGTTTAAATGGTTCTTCACAGAAAAAACATTCAGTCATCTCTTTATTATCTTTCTATAATCTAAAGAATGGTTTGCCACAAAGAAGCTTTTGTGAAACAGAAGGCTTTAGATGTTAAAGGCTGTTTATAGAACTATTTTGACAAAAATTTTCTTATATGGCATTATGACGAACCTTTATTTTCCAAGCATATAAATGTATGTGTGGTAAATCGTCATAAGCCGATAGATCCATTTGCAGGCAGTTTATTATAGAGAAGTCGTACAGGCAATGTTTAAACAGGGCAGACAGACACAACAGGACAGAGCAAAGACAATACCAGGTTCAGGCGAGAGTTCAGGGTCACAGACAAGAATCATAAACGATAGTCCAGGCAAAGGTCAGGGAAACCGCCAAAAATCAAGGTCGAAGAACAGTCCAAGTAAGCCACCACATAAACAATCCAATCCGCAAGGGTAATGCTCAGTTATTGTCAGCAAAACAATACTTTGCGCTTGATGGAAGTCAAGCAATCTCTTTTAAAGGGGAGATGAGTGAAAACACCTGGAGCGGAAATCCCTGATTCCATATCAGGGATCCCATATTCTGCCTCCAATCTTGGTGGTTGGTGTGGCAGTATGATCTCAGAAAGCGTGTGAGTTCTTGATTCATCCTCTCAGCCTGCCCATTAGATTGAGGGTGGTAACCCGAGGTAAGGCTGATGTTAATGTTCATCTGTGAACAAAAGGCTTGCCAGAGGCGAGAGGTGAACTGGGGTCCACGGTCAGTTACAATGTCCTCCGGAATACCATAAAACCTGAACACTTGGTCCATGATGACTTGTGCTGTTTCCCAGGCGGTGGGAAGTTTGGGTAAAGGTATCAAGCGGCAAGCTTTAGAAAAATGGTTGATAATGGTGAGAATAGTGGTAAAACCCCTTAAGGCGGGTAGGTCTGTAATGAAATCCATAGCGAGGTGCGACCAGTTCAATGGTGGCAGAGATCCCTGGGTGCCCGGCGCTGGGGGAATCGTGAATGTGATGTAGCAATCTTTGACGGAGTGGTTCTGGAACATAGGTGCAGTCTTCGGAACATTCAGAAGGTGAAGGTTCTACAGCTTGAGTCTTTGTGATCTCGGTCATGATGTCCCAGCGAATAGGTGCAATGATTCTGGGAGATGGAATGATACACTCCGGCGGATTGCGGGAAACTTGTGGATCAAACTGTCTGGAGAGAGCATCGGCTTTTCCATTTTTGGAACCTGGTATGTAGGTGATCTGGAAATCGAAGCGTGTGAAGAATAGAGCCCAGCGTGCCTGGCAAGGGTTAAGTCTTTTAGCGTGTTGAATATACTCTAAGTTTCTGTGATCCGTGAGTACAGTGAATGGCAATTTTGAACCCTCTAGCCAATGTCGCCATTCCTCCGAAGCTGATTTCATAGCCAAGAGCTCTTGATCACCCACATCATAGTTCTGCTCTGCTTTGGTGAGTTTGCGAGAAAAGAAGGAACAAGGATGAAGTTTGCCTGAATCCTCTTGACGTTGCGATTACACCCCCAATCCCGGCTTGAAGCGTCGACTTCCACTGTGAAGGCCCTCTCTGGATCAGGGTGACATGGGATGGGTGCTGTGGTGAACCTGGCCTTGAGGTTGGCAAACGTCTGCTCGCTTTGCAGATTCCACTTAAGGATGGTTGGGCCCTTCCTGGTCATTGTAGTGAGGGGAGCTGCCTCTTGGCTGAAGTTCCTTATAAAGCGACAATAGAAATTGGCAAAACCCGGGAACCGCTGTAAATCTTTGATGGTGCGAGGAAGTGGCCAGTTGAGCACTGCGTTGACTTTACTCTCCTCCATGGCCACACCGTTGCGGCTGATGATATAGCCCAGAAAGGATATGCTGGTGCGATGGAATTCGGATTTGGATAACTTGGCGTATAGATGATGCTGAATCAAAAGTTGTAGCACATGTCTTACATGATGAACATGGTCCTGGTAGTTCTCTGAATAGATCAGGATGTCATCTATGTAAACTATGACGTACCTATTCAGCTCTGCTCTGAAGATATCATTAACTAATGCGTGGAATACGGAGGGACTGTTAGATAGGCCAAATGGCATCACCAGGTATTCATAGTGCCCTATGGTGGTTGAGAAGGCAGTTTTTCACTTGTCTCCTTCTTTGATCCTGATGAGGTTGTAGGCACTCCTCAGGTCTAGCTTAGTGTAGTAAGAGGCTTTGCGGAGTTGTTCCAGAGCGGAGGGTATGAGCGGGAGTGGATACCTGTATTTAACAGTGATTTCATTGAGTCCTCAGCTCAGGAAAAGCTTCAGGTCCTCTGTGACAAAGGGGACTTTACCAGAGCCGAGCGGTCGACCATCTAGGGCTGCCACAGACATGCCAGGTCCACATGCAATGAGAGGAATCACCATATGTTTAGCAAACGCCTCGTTGATAAAATTACCCTCTGCTCCTGAGTCAATAAATGCTGTGGTAGTAATTTTTCAACCATTAACTTCAAGTTCTACAGGCAATGTCATAGAATGAGGTAGAAGTTCATGACTCACTCTGGGTTGCATAGCTCGTGGTGGGCGAACTGGGCAGCTGGCACAGATGTGTCCTGGTTGTCCACAGTATACGACGATCCCTCTCAGCATCGGTGAGATGAGTCTTTCCGATTTGCATGGGCTCAGGTAGACTACTGGCGGATGGGAAAGCTAGATAGCCACCGCTACGGGAGTGCATGAGGTTATCCACCTGAATGGCTAACTCCATTAGCTATTTATATGTCTTGCCTTCATTGCGGCATGCCAGTTCGGACTGCAACTCATGACTCAAGCCTTTGCGGTACATTGCCTTTAGGGGTGCTGACAGCCAACCTGTTTGTGCGGAACCTGAGTGTGAAGTCCGCTGTGGTGCTGGTTCCCTGTTTTAAAGTGAGAATTTCCTCACTGGGGTCCCGTCCTCCAGGAACATGATCGAAAACTTCTCGAAACTGTTGTAAAAAGGAAGCATAGCTGAGGAATGACATTCCAGTGCCTTTCTGGTAAGGAGTGAGCACGTCAGTGACACTTTGGAGTCATCTGTTGGGAAACTGCTTGGCTGCTGAGAAATGTATATTTCACACTGCATAAGGAAGCCCTTACATTTTTCCGGTGATACGTCAAATTTTTCTGGCAGTGAAATACTGACGGCATGGCCCGGAAACATGGCGATGGGTGGTGGCGTTGCAGGTGGTGCAGCAGCGACTTGAGCAGTGGTGGTGCTTTGTGTGAGCGTGGTGACAACAGCGCTCAAAGATTGCACGGAAGCATTGAGCGTGTAAAATCTCCTCAGTCAGTCCCCCTCAAACCTCGAGTCAGTTTATCCAGCTGAGCGTGATGAGCTGACAACATGTTTCCTTGATGTTTAACTTCCTCCGTTAACTGATAGACTGCCACTGGATCAGTGTCTGGTGAAGTATTCTGTGGTAAATCATCATAAGCCGATAGATCCTTTTGCAGGCCATTTATTAACAGGCAATGTTTAAACAGGGCAGACAGACACAATAGAGACAGAGCAGAGACAATACCAGGTTCAGGAGAGAGTTCAGGGTCACAGGCAAGAATCATAAACGATAGTCCTGGCAGAGGTCAGGGAAACAGGCAAGAATCAAGGTCGAAGAACAGTCCAAGTAAGCCACCAAATAAACAATCCAATCCGCAAGGGTAACGCTCAGTTATTGTCGGCAAAACAATACTTCGTTCTTGACGGAAGTCAAGTGATCTCTTTTAAAGAGGAGATGAGTGAAAACACTAAAGACTCTTCAAGAACCACAGTGTGAGAACTGCAGAAAAAGGTTCAGGGTCAGAAAACCTCCAGCATGTTCAGTTGTCAGGCAGAACTGGAACTACAAATGGGACTGACTTCTATGATCAGATGAAACTAAAAAATGTGTTTTTTAGCAGCAATCACTCAAGATGTGTTTGGAGAACACAGGGATAAAGAGTACTTCATGTGTACAATGAAGTATACTGCTGTGTTTTTGATGTTGTGGTTCTATATTTCTGCTAGAGGTCCTGGACATGTTGTTTAGAGACATGACATCATGGATTCTATCAAATACCAGCAGATAACAAATCAATAATTCACTGACTTCCACTGAGACAATAATCAAAACATCAAAATAAACACAAGAATTAGTCACTGAGCACAAAATGAAGCTTTTGCCATGACTGTCCCAGTCCTCTGACCTGAACCCTGAGTGAAGAGAACTACAGTAAAGAGGAAAACCATAATGGAGCTGGTAATCTAAAGGGTCTGGAGTGATTCTGGATGAAGGAATGGTCTCTTTTCTCTGTATCAGGTGTTCTCCAAACTCGTCAGGCACTACATGAGAAAACTCAGAGCTGTTACTGTATCATGAGAAAAGGACATAGCAATAATTGGGTGTCAATAATTGTGTCCAACATGTATTCGTTCAGACAATGAGACCTATGATCAAATGAAAAAGCCTTTTTATTTCTAATTGAAATAAAACGTTAATTAAAAGCTTAAATCCAATTTATGAGAATAATCAACCCTGGCAATTTGTACATATTTTACAATGTAGCTAATTTGTACGAATTCATAAAATTTTTGCTAAATAGTACATATTTTACAAGAATTTTAATGTATGAATTTGTATGAATGACCTACACCTAACCCTACCTGTCACTGGGGTTTAGACCAATCGTAAAAGACAGTCTCATGACCAATTCTTGTGAGGTGCCAAAATTTGCATGAATTTGCATGATTTTGCTACCTCGTACGAAACAGTTTTTAAAAGCCAAGTCATTTTTTATTGGGAACACAAAATTAGGTAAAAGATTTTCAGCACAATACTTAATGTTATTTTGATATAAGGAAATAAAACTTTCTATTATGAGCACTTTTATCAAACACTATACTTGTTTCTATAGCAGTTCTAATATAGTAATGTTTAATTTCACTTGTAGCATACAGAGTCTGGAGGTATTATAGATTTAGATCAACCATTGCATGAAAATAATTAGCAGTTTATTGGTTTCAACCAGAATTCCAATCCGTACCAAACAGTTTGATTTCACACCAGAATCATGCGTCAATGCTGGCCACATTTGAATCCATCACCTCAAGGTAGGCATACAGACATGTGGGAGCCAGAGACCCTGATATAGCACCCAGATCAATTTGAGATTGAGGGATATATTATGAGAAAAATGTTTACAGAATTTAACGCCAAGATTATTTTAGATACAATCTTACGCACTTGTCAAAATCCTGCCAACCCATAACTGAGGGCTGAGGTTTCTGCTCAATGTGGAGTTTTTCGAATTTAGAGCAAGCTAAAACCTTGGAAGCAGACTTTAAACACCATCAACATGCTCAACCCTGAATCAACATTTCTCTGCCCTTTAGATAATTTTACTCCCAGGACAACTTCTGCTTAGGTGTTCAGATTGTGTATAGGCTACATATAAAAGGTTAGCTGAGGAAGGAACCCGTCTGAATGTTACTTCAAAGTTCAAAACATGCTGCAGACTACTTTCATTAATTTATCATTCCATTACATTTTTCCCCCTCTTCATCTTATATGAGGTCCACAGTACCATCGATTTTTCCGCTACATGCTGTAGAGTTTGTATCAATATCCTCGGGTCCAGAATCAAATCAAGTGTAAGTACCGCTCTTCAGGGGTGGTTAACAATGAAAAGGTCTCTTTATTAGAAATACCGTACCAACCTAACCATGTTCAATCCCAGTCAGTGTGCTCTTGTGATGGACCACGACCAGCACTCGAACGCTGATCAATACCAAGCCTCTCTCTCATCAGCAATAATCACGGCGTTCCTCTCTGTAGCTCCTCCATACAATCCTCCACCAATCTTGTTGATGAAATGCAGAGGCCAGGAATATGGGATGATGGTCACAAGGATTTTATTATCTCACATCATGTTTCATTAAAGTATAAGGACATTCCTACCTTATTGCTGTGTTGTTAAACTAAAAATGTAGGGATCTCTGAGCTCCTACTAGGGTTGTGCACAATTGTTAGTTTAATTTACTCTAGTTTAAAAAAAAAAGTTTTAAAGTTTGAAGGTTTATAGTGTGCTGCAAAAGTTAGTCCTTTAAAACCTGATGTCTCATTTATTAAATATTGAGTAGAAACCATCATGCATGCAAGATCTTTCTTCAGATGTGCATGCATGGCTTTCAGAGAAATGAATGTATTCACAAAAACATGCGTATGCCTCTCTTCCAGAAGCGGAATCTATAAATTGTAAGCGATCTTGAAACAGTGCACAGCTGAATGGTTTCAGGTCTCTGCCCTGTAAAGGCCTATACAGTTGCATCATACTGTACCTGCAGAACTTTAAAACTCTTGCAAATGGAGAGAATGATTAACAGATGGAGGATTTCAGACTTCAGATCTTTTGGACAAGCATGGGCCCACAGAAAGCATTTATGTTCTGAAGAATATTCTGGATAAAATGCCACATTTGCTTCTGACTACCAGTACTTCTCCAGTGCAGCAGGTTTAAGTTGGACATATTTCAGATTGTGGGATAGCAAACATGTTAGCAGTAAACCAACAATTGCCCTATGTGACTGGCTTTGCAGCGTTAAGCTTTAGACATGGAGTGAGATAAACGTGATGTAAACAGTCCTCCCCTCACAAACCCGTCCTCACGCCGAGCCCAGTATGGTATCTCCAGCCTCATGTGGTGCGTGGACTAATTGCGGCAGGCGAACACTTTAGGCCCATTAAAAGGTGTGAGACCCCCTCTTTGTCCCCCTGTTGGAACAGATGGCTTTGGCAGCCTTCGGGATTCTGTTTAACTAATTGCCAGCACTCAGAGGACCCAGAAAGGGGTCCATAACACCGTCACTTCTTCTCGGTACAAGCCAGGCGCCTGGGGGGGAAAGGTCAAGGCCAAGGCTAAGAGCAGGAGGTGGTGAGGTAAACATAGGCGTGGTGCCTAGCCACCCGTGGTCCCCCTCGGAGGAAAGGAGGAAGGGAAGATTGTTTCAGGAAACAGAGTGCTGTCAATGAAGGATCTGTTTTACGATGACATATTGTGATCAGTATGAGGTGAAATCGAATACGGGGAGGGGTCACGGAGTTCAAATTGTTGTACAGTTCGAATGCACCATAGCACCATATGCATGCTATCCAGTACAAATGCAAAGATTCACACTCTAGTGATGCACACAACTATCCTCAAGACGTACAGATCATGCATTAAACCAGAAACGCTGTTGAAATTCAAATTGCAATGGTGAGATGCATCTGTTCCATAACGTGACGTGCATCTGGAGTGTAATGGGAAAAATGTAGCATGGCGGTTTAGTACTATGCATCAGTTGTGGATTGAATTTTGAGATGTGGCACTCAAAAATAAAATTAAGCTTGCAGTTGATTGCAGAAGCATTGGGTTTATGCAGACTAAATGAATGGAAGTCTAAAAGCACCAGCAACAGCATGGAAAAAACTTAAAGAGTGCTAACGGTCGATTTTTAGAGGCTAAAACCCTCTCTGTGAACGTCTTTTCATTTATTCCCTTCAAAGCAACCAAAATTTGGAAGAAATCTAGATAAACTCACTCACGTCAGGTTGAATAATCCCCAGCTAACAATAGACGCTCTCTCTAGGTTCTCTCAAAGTTATTCATCAGCTTTGGTCCTATTTAATTTTAAGTTGACAGATTTGGTTAGTTTATGTAAGCTTTTGATTTGTTTAGCAGCTAAATTACTGAAATAAGTTATCGTTTGTGCTAATGCTGTAAAGACACACAAGGCGTATGTATAGACTTGGTTGGTTATGTCTAAAATCAAAGTAAACAGCGGAGAGAAAACAGATACCTGCCTGTATATTAGAAGCCTGCAGGTCTTAAGGGACAGTACTAAATATGCTGCCAACAGTTATTAAAGGTACAGTTCATGATCAAATTTAATTTCTGTTGCATGTACTGGAAAACAGACATTTTCAGGAGCGCATAAATGTATGCAGCTGCAAATATGCAGTTTGTTGTGGAAAAGAGTATCTAGCACAGCGTTTCTTTCCACAAAGAATGCATCTGATAAGTGGATCAAACGCTGTATCTATGATACTATCACATTTCGAAGCGCTGGCCTCAGAGGTTTCCGACATATGCTCTGGACTCATTTGTAAACGGTGCGGATTTATTGCTAATGACCTACAGTTTCATTTGATTTATTCAAAATATACTTTTTAACGACTAACAGTATGATTTCCTGTTTTCATATTTAACCTTTAAATTCGACACTATTTTCAAACGTGATCATGTCCAGGTCGTAAACTTAACATTGTGGGTGGGACTAACAGAAACTGATCAATAATCAAGCACGTGATTTGCACCTATTGGAAGAAAGAAAATTAGAACAATGCCCGTAGCTGACCATGAAAACAAGCGATAAATATACCCACTAAACTGGGCTATCCTTACTGAACCCTATGTGTGAAAATAGTGGAAAAATATCAGTATGTACCAGACCAGTGCCAGACACGGTTTTAGTCTAATGTGATCATTTTAGGTGCTTGTCAAGGCCTTGGGAAAAACATTCCGATAAGTACTGTAAAAGGAACGTTGCGTGGGATTTCTATAAATCAGTGATTGCAGTGCCATTTAGAATCAGCATCCCATAATAATGGCACTCTTGCAGATCAATGTTGATTTAAAGATATCAATGTCTATTAAATGCAACTCACATACACCTACACATACATTAATATAAAACTCGATGTGGTTGCATAATGCATTCAGAAATGGACCTCTGGAGGGAGAATACTAATTGAAACCCAAAACTGTATGCTGGAGAGACAGAGTGTGTGTTTGCAAATGTGTGCCTGTGTAGCTGGCTGGCTTTGGGGGCACCAAACGCAGGGATTTATTCATTGCCTAATGAATGTGACATTTAGCTGATATTTGCATGCCATGTGCTGTTGCTTTTGCATGCAAAACGCTAAGCTTAGATTAAATAAGTCTTTGCAATTGCATACAATGATCCATGCACTTATATAGTGCGAGTTGGCCAAAACTGGCCTGGATGTTTGTCCCCGGCAACTTAATGTCAGAAAGCTCATTAACCGCTACATACTGACTTGCCAAACATTCAAAACAACAAAAACAGAACTTAATATCCAGCCTCTGTGGATCCCAGAGCGATGCCATTTTGTTCAAGTTTCCATAACCTTGAAAACAGGATGCAGGTTGCTACGGTGACCCTCTGTCACATTCTATTGGCTGGCTGCTCATCACTCGTTTGATGAGGGAAGATTACAGTTAACAAATTTACCCGGTAACCGGGAGAGTTGCTCTGGCGCACTCCCTGCAGATTTGCTCCTGCCGGCACAGCGGACACATGATGATATTGTAGGGCCGTCTGGGGTGTCGACTCGTGCCGGATCGAATCAGATTCTGAGAGCAATGGCATTACTTGTCTAATGGATATGTCACGGTCACTGTTTGACTGGCAGGCTGCAGAATATCCAGAGTCTGCCAGCTTCATTTAAGACGTGTTTAAGTGTGTTAGCCTGCCAACCTAAGGCCTGGATGGTCTCTGAACCCTGTTGACAAGGGGAAAAAAATACAAAGCGAAAAGAAAGGAGTATTTTTTTATCATTTTTGCAGCGGCTATTTGATAGTAAAATGAAATGTCAAAATGTCAGAAAAATTATGAACAATATTTAAGATGTTTTACTGGCTCACCTAAAGTGTCATGTCGATTAGTTCATTTTCACATGCATAAATAAACAATATAAAACCCAATGCAGATACCGAGCTGGTTGCTGTAATTCCTGACATTTGGACCCTATTAAGGTGCTAATGCCCATGGCTGTGTTACTTTCAGTCTTTCTGCTAAGATCACACTCATTAATGGAAAGGTCTGTCATGACAGTTGTAGCATGCCAAGATGCAAGCAATCACGCTAATAGGATTTCAGAAAAAAATAATAAAAACATTTTCCGTATGTAATTAAATGTGAAGCAAAAAAAACACTCTGTCAAGACCACAGGGACACATTATTTTTTGTGTTCAGCTTTGGCCGCGTAAAGAAATATTAGCCCTTGTAGGAAGACAAATTATAATAACTTACTTGGGTGTAATGCATGTATTTCTGGGAGTGAAATAGGAAATATGCTCAAAATTGTGCTGTATGGTAATGTAATTCTGTGCTAGTGAATATAAGTGAGTGAACTGTGCTAGGTGATATACAGTGGGTACGGAAAGTTTATTCTTAAATTTTTTACACTTTGTTATATTGCAGCCATTTGCTAAGATAATTTAAGTTAATATATTTTCCTCATTAATGTACACACAACATCCCATACTGACAGAAAAACTAATTTTTGCAGATTTATTAAAAAAGAAAAAACTGAAATATCACATGGTCCTAAGTATTCAGACCCTTTGCTCAGTATTTAGTAGAAGCACCCTTTTGATGGAATACACTCATGAGTCTTTTTGGGAAAGACGCAACAAGTCTTTCACACCTGGATTTGGGGATCCTCTGCCATTCCTCCTTGCAGATCCTCTCCATTTCTGTCAGGTTGGATGGTAAA
>JAUYWG010000064.1:987500-1000379 GCA_034779775.1 Enteromius afrohamiltoni | reverse complement strand
ATTGCCTATGTACACACGCTAGTATTGTTTCCCTAAGCAACATCATATATACCCCAGGTGTCAGGTGTCTTGGCAAAATAAATGCTAGAGAGTGTTGCACTCTGGGCCTATTCGTAGGCCGGTCTCGAGAGCTTTGATACGTGCGTGTGTGAGCGTGTCTTTGTGTGAGTGTGTGTGTGTGTGTGTTCGTCCTCTGGGTGCTGTGCATTGAGTCTTAAAGTGTCTCTAATTATCCCTGACCTTCTGGGACGTTCTCCACTTTCAATCCTCACCCCTGTGGCTTCTTTCAAAATGTCCTCTTTCTTTCTTTTCGTCTCTCTCCATTTCCTCCTGTTTGTCCCTCATCTGTAAAAATAACCCTCCAATCCCAGCCAGCCATTAATTGGTACCACTTTTTTAGGGAGACAAAAGAAAGGGGTTTAGGTGTAAAATGGTCCCTCCCAAGGTCAAGGCAGTACACGGGCAGAGAAACACCTGGCTTTTTGGGTGAAAAGTGCTTTTTAATAACACCACTGCTTGTTAATTGTTTTCTGCCGAATCAAAATCCATCATTAGCAGCCACTCTGTGCAAATTAATGTAATTACACGTTCAAAAGATTGCAGATTCTTAATATTTCCTAACCGGTTATTCAGTCAAACATCAAAAGCTTTCGGGTTCTGTAGTAAATAAATCAAGATGACTATGAATTAAATGAAAGATGCTTCCTTTACTGTTTGATCACAGCCAAAGCAGATGTGCTTCCCAAGACAGCCAAGAGGCTACACAGACTAAACATTAGCTTGAAGTGCTATAAACAAACAGCGCTATTGTGTCTACATTTACCCTTTGCCCCTTGTGCAGGGTTCAAAAGTTCACAAAGTCAAACAAGCCCTCGCAGTGTCCGCTCACAACAGCTAACTCCTGTCTGGAATATATAAGAGTACATTATCAGTCCAATTCTAATTATTAACCATTAACTATGACTTTTGCCTTAGTGAGAATTAGGGTCATGCAGGCCTTTCACACTGAATGCATCTTTTCATAAAAAAAACAAACAAACAAAAAACCATGACACAGTTCCTAGTGAAAAATAAATATGCAAAAATGTATTTGAAATCATTTATTTCATGCTGAGTATACTACACATACATTTTCATGTTTATGTTCTGAGTAAAAAAAAGTAATTTAGGTGCTCTTTAAATATCTTGCAGTTTAAAAACTAAATAAAAATTAATAAATGTGCATTGTGCACAATTAGTACTCCAAATAAAGTTTAATTGATATATATCTAATCTGAAACTACGAGAATAAACTCGAAATATTACAAGATTAAGGTCGAAATACTACGAGAATAAAGTCAAAACTACGAGATTATAAATATATAATACTTAGACTTTAATCTTTAATATAGTATATTAATATATAGTATATTGACTGAGTGTGTGAGCTGATGTTAAGACCAAAAGTTCAGCGCTTTAATAAATATCATATTCTTGATATTTAGTGGTTTCCGCAAGTTCTCAGATCTCATCCCAGTAACATCAAGTGGCCGCTCGGACGCAACAATATTCAAATATGCCTATATCCGGTGGCCTTTTCTAAAACTCGGTAGTAATATAAATACTGTATATACGTAATATTGTTATTGTTTTTTTTGGTAAGTCTGGATTAATATGTCAACAAATCTATTAATAGGTTTGAACAACCTGATCTCACGGCAATTCGTACATATTTTACGAGGTGGCTAATTCGTACGAATTTGTACGACCTCACTCGTACGAATTCATACGATTTATTCTAAATCGTACATATTTTACGAGATGCCAATTCGTATGAATTTGTACGAATGACCTAAACATAACCCCGCCCCTAAACCTACCCATCACATGGTTTTAGACAAATCGTACAAAATCGTACGAGTGAGGTCGTACGAATTAGTACGAATTGGCACAAATTTGGCACCTCGTACGAATATGTACGAATTGCTCGTGAGACTGTGTTGGTTTGAACCATAGTAGGAAATAAATCAATTTTAAATTTAATAATTTTCCTTTAGTCACACTTTATTGTAGGGTGCAATAAAAAAAAAAGATATTTCTTTCTTTAAGAAACAGGTTGTGATAATCACTTGAGCAAACGCATGCACCGCCTCCGGGGTCTTTTGCTTGGTCCACTATATTGACATTAATTGTAAAAACACTGTATTCTTGTGTAAGATCCTGCTTAAGACCTGAAACAAGAGCTCAACGGTCCACTAGTAGTGCATTTGAAATGGAAAAACGTGTTCTGTTTGAACGGCCCCAAGGCATTAATATGTGCTTTATAAGTACTAATAAACAGTAATATGCATGCTAATAAGCAACGTGCTACCAGTGAGAACTGGTCCCTAAACTAAACTGTTAACACATCCATAATCTTTATAATAATGAATAATATGATTAATCTCAATCTTTTGGCTAAAACTTTCAAACTAGAGTCCAGTCATCAAGTCCTTACAGCAATAGACTTTTCATATGCGTGATTTTTTCAGTGATTCAGTACAGCTAGGGACATTGTTTTAAACAAGCTGGCATTTTTACTGTTTATTTTCTGTCAGGAAACTCCTGTCTGACTGAGTATTGAACATAAGTTGTAATCAGCACTGAAATCTGACGTGCACGCAAGCCCGGATTTATTTCCCACAGAGTCAGACTGCCCTGAGGAACCTTTGCTTGTTTAGAAGTTGATCCTTTTCGCCTCAAGAGACCCAAAAACAAGATATGCTGAGTTCTAATGTATAAAAATAGACATAAAAAAATGTATTGTTAACAAAAGCACTATTTGGAATAAATATATATATTTGTTTATAGTCACAAAACAACAGGGCGACATACTGAAAAATATAATGTGATAACTAAATAATACATTTCAGAATATGCAAAACTAGTGCTTCTATTTTTCAGTATACTGCAATACATGCATGGACCATATTTAATTTGGCATTTTGATCGAGAGGTGAGAGATGATGTGATGAAAACATGCAATTGAAAATGTAATGGTTAAAAGAAAAAAACACATATTGCATCTGAACCTAACAATATAGGTATATAACATGTGAACTGATGTTTTCAGAGAACTGCATCCATTATGAATACAGCCAGCAATCCATTAAACACAATTCATTGGAAAATAAATAACCAATGAGAAAAATACAAACAGAATGCAGATTGCTCGGCACAGATGTTATTTTCTGATGTCCTTGCCTATGTGGAAATTACATTTGAGGGCACATGAAGGCAGATGCCCTGTTGAAGATAATAGTCATAACTACAAATGTTCAATTCCAAAAACAGAGAGGAGAAAAAAAAAATCATAAAGACATTGCCATGGAGACTGTAATTATCATGGTCCGTCTCACACAGATGTGAGGAGAGCGAATGAGTGAGGGCGTTAACACACACGCCGGTGAATATAGTGGCCCTCGCTGCCAGTAAACAGGGCTTTCGGAGCAGCAGCATCCCGCTGTAAAATACAGCATCCTTCTCGCTGGGTTGTCATGGAAACCGGGAAGGAGCAGAATGCTCTTGAAAGTGTGCTGGAGCTGCTGCTAGACAGACGGGTCACGCTGGACACCGCAGAGTTATGTGACCTTCTGCACATTTACATGCAGACTGAAACTCAAGATAATGGTCAGATTTATTAAAGTATTTTAATGCATGTACATACAGTATATTTTTATATATGTAATATAATGTAGCGTAATGTATTAACATGTTGATTTCTACATTAAAATTTTATTTCCTAATGTACTGTACAGAAATAACTTTTAAAGGATTTCATTTTTACAAACAAAGGTTGTTTTTCTGAACTTTCTATCCACCAAAGAATCCTGAAAAACAATAATTGATCATATTAGCATTAATAATGAAAATAAATGTTTTGTCGGCACTAAATCAACATGTCGATTTCAGAAGGTTTGTGTGACACTGTCTGCTAAAAAAATCAGGAATGAATTAGATTTTAAAATGTATTCAAATCTGTGTTGACTGTATTTTAATCAAATAATTGCAGCCTTGTGAGCAGAAGGAACTATACATATATACATACATATATATTTATATGTACTGACTCCCATTTTTAGAACGGTGATGTATTATTTGTTAGAACGGTTTAATATCTCAATGGTGTGAATAACAAAGAACTGTTAACAGCTTCTTCTTTTAAACCTCATTAAAATGGTGAAATGAGAAGTCATGTTATTTTTTTTTCCAGACTGTCCCTTTCAATGACTTGGTTCAATGATTAATTTGCATAATAACGTAACATTAACTACAAATGAAAACGATAAGTCTTTATATTATTCATTTAGACAAAAACTGTTTGGAACACAAACCAATTTCATGAGTAAACATGAATATTTTGTAAGAATCCATCCATACATACATGTTTCATTAAGCATTTTAGAAATTAAGGTAAGCATGAAATGGTAAGTTCAGCCAAAAATTTTAATTTGCTTTTAATTTCCACAGCCTCAGGTCATCCAAGATGTAGGTGACCACCTTCATCTGTAAAGACAACTTCTAGTCTGAACTGATGATTTATAAAATGCAAGTCAATAGCTATTGTCACTTTTAGAGTCAAAACAAAACATACACAGGCAACTCAAAATGAATAACCGTAGCTCCTGGTGATATATTAAGGTCTTATGAAGTGAAATGATCGGTCTGTGCAAGAAATTTACATTTACATGATCTTGTTCTTTTGGACAGTTCATTTTAATTATGGTTAAATTCCCTATAATCAAGCACTGACATAACGTATATACAATTATATCTTTAAAGCAGCCAGTAATGCTGTGAAATGAGTTTTGATTGAGTGACTTGTACATCTGGTTCAAAAGAGTGATTCGTTCATTGACACATTGACTAATGGATTTGGGCATTTCATTCGAAAGCCTGTTCGAACATCTTTGAGGCATTACTGTACACCACCAAAGTTTGTAGGAACAGTGCAAAATCATCAAGAACAATCGTGCTTATATCACATAAAAACCTGCTTGTGTCTTGAGGATGCATTAATAAGAAAAACTTTTCTGGTCTCAGGTGCAATCACAGATTTTCAGAAATCCCATCATTCTGAGCATCAGATGTTCCATTTTTCTCAATTTAATTTCTACTTTATTTGACAAATAGTGAAACACGAATAGGCCTGATTTGACACTACTGCCATATCTTCAAGAGAACATAAACAAACTCCACAAACAGATGAAAATGCAATTCTCAGTTAGTTTGACATTATATCCTTTATTATATCCATATGTCAGCGCAAACTCAACAATTTCTCATGAACTATGATTACATTGACATGTATCAGTCTGTGAAAGCCGCAGGCTGGTTTAAACCGGCGGAGGAGTATTCCTGTCAGCCACTGCCATTGTGTCAGGAGACGGCTGATGGCTGGGCTTTTTTTAATTGACAGGTTGAAAGCTGCGGCCCTTGTGTCCTTAATCACTCCACCGGCATTAATTAGCCATTTTTCCTCTCCGCCAATTAAGCATGCTTAAAGGAGAGAATTCAAATAAATCATCCAGTCTGGGCCCCATATGTCTGCTGCATTCACAAAGCCCAAATACAGTTCCTGTTTTCGCTCTCTTCACCAATTAAGGACTGATCAAAGTACTGCTTGATTTGACACAATCAGATTTGGCAGCGAAAAACGCAACTTTGCTGTATAAATTATTTCCACACAATAAATAAATGTATAACAAGATTAATAAGTAAACGAGTGGAACTCAGCGTGATGGTGCCTTCAAAGCAATTTAAAAAAAGTGTTTGGATCCTTTTTTTTTCTCGCATATTCTAGTCTGCTAACAAGAAAAATGCAATGCAAATGCAGGAATGCAAATTATAGCATTTGTATTTGTAAACTTGGACTTACAACTTGTTTCTCACATTTTGGGATACTGACATGAATAACAATAGACTCTTTTGGCTTGAGGCATTACTCCCCTAAAGTTACAGAAATGCTCTAAAATCACATTGACATCTTTGGATTATTGTGCTGAATTTTGCATAGGCAAACACCGCTCATAATTTTCTTCTGTCTAGTGTTCCTGCAGATAGTCAGTCAAGCTCTGATCATAGATTTAAAATGCCAGTCATACAACAATATAGTTAATTTTACCAGGAAATAAATAACTTGTAGACACGCTCAAAAACTACGGACCTTGAAAGTTAAAACACTGAAATGTTGCCAACGGTGCATTCGATATCTGCCATAAAATTCTCAAGTAGCTCCGTAGAGCCTTTCGTAACGCATTCAGCATGTTTCTAAATTCTCCCCTGAACTCACACCCACATATAAACACATTGTTAAATGCAGATGCTCGCACACGTCTGTCTCAGATCAAGGGCAAGGAAGCGCACACTTAACCTCCGCATGTAGATGCGCCGCCGTCTTTTGTTTATCTGCATGCAGATGAAAGGAAAGACCTCTGGAGGACCTTTAAGACGCAAAAGAGCTCCTCCGGGTTACCTTTAATCAAACGTGCCAAGGCGAAGTGTCTGAAGTTCACTCTCTGTTTCATGCTCTTCTGCATTCTGTATCCTTCATCTGTAAATAAGTTACTTATAGGCTACTCAGCCTTTGAAAAGTAAAGCACATCTGTGAAAAGTGATCCACATTTATGATGAGGGATTTGACATGCATGTCCTCATCTGAATAAAAGTAGAGGAGCCAAAATTGTAGTCATTAAATAGTTCCTTTATTAAAAAAACAGTGACAATGTTGAATTTGTTTTAAATAAACTTGAATTTATCACTGGATGAACATTATGGTGCCTGAAAACTAGTTTCCTGGAAGGAACCTTCTTACAAAAACACTGCCTGACTGGGCAGCAAGGCAGTAACTTGGCTGCTTTCAGTTTCAAACACAGCTTATATTTCTCTTTTTCTCACTGAGTTACAACACCGGTCCATCCATCACTAGTTTTTCTCATTTTCGAGGAGAGTAGAGGAACCACAGTCATCTCGCAGAGCCCCTAATAAGAAGCAATGGTATTCTTTTATTACTCCCATGTTTAGCAGCCCGTTGTTATGGCACACTGGCCCTTCTCTGTGATGTACTGTCAAACTGACTGAATCCTTAGTCTTCTCCTTTTATCTACATGATAGTAGACCCACAACATCTGTGGAAAGCTATATTTGGATATAAGTAGACCATGTATAGAGTTCATGTAAGTACTGACTATAGCACTTTAAATATAATAGGTTCTTATTATATCAAACTATCACCGATGTCCTAATTTTTCTGAGTTCGACATGTTCCTGGGTCAACATATTTTGTCATATCAACATTTTAATGCAAAATATTAGTTTTGACCACATCTCTACACCTCAACCTACCCTTACCCATGAGTAATGCCTAAGATCAGAGGAAATGATAGATGACTGACACTGATGCACAAGCACCAAACACTGATTGTAAGCCTAAACTTCACAAAAACTATAATTAGGCATTTGCGGCATCCATTGGAGACATAATTGCTGACTATCGTGACTTTTACACGTTGCATCGAGCCTCGTAAACATAACACCATGATCAGAGAAACCACAAACAACAAGTGTGCTGAACACACTCCAATATTTGTGTTCAACTGTTCTGGAACAGTGTTGGAAACACAACTTAACACTGATTTCTAGTTGTGTCCTCTTTTGGAAGCACAGCATCTCCAGAACATGGCGCCTGCAGCAACACTACAGCCAGAATAATAGCTCCGTCTTCTTTCTTTGTGTAAACATTTGGGTGGTGTTTGAAAACAAACCCACTCTGTGACGTAGAAAAGTGGAGGAGTGTTTAAACGAGATGTTTTAGGGGGGTGTGGACAAGGCATAATTTTTTATAAAGAATATATATTTGGTTTTGAAACCTTCAACTTGCAACTGTGCAATAAACTAACAGCTTGCAACTCTCCAAAGAGAAAAGTCACCATTTGACTTAAAGTACAGACTGTTTCTAACCTCAGTATACTTGGAAATATAATGCACAAGTTATGGGGGTCATAGGGAGTGTTCGTTTTTTTGCATTATTTCGAGTTTTGCAGCATTTTTAAGAGCAGTTTGGACATTCTATCAAATTTGGGGTTTTACATAAAATAATTATGTTTGGGCTGACATGACAAATTTTTTGTTGAACTATTCCTTTAAATCTGGATTTTATAAGCCAGCCTGTTTCTTTTACACATTCTCTCTGTCATCCTCTTCCTCTCTGTCTTTCAGACGTCTGCGATCCACATGTCCTTCTCCCTGGTATAAGGTCAGACACTGCAAGTCCTCAAGGGATGAGCTGAATAAAGTACTTGATGCAGAGGGAGTTTAACAGGAGAAATGCAACTGCTCCATTATCGATCTCCTTTGTGCCATGCTGCTCTGCCCTGCTCAGACACCCGTAACTCCATCATGACGAGAGGAGAGAGACTGGAAGGTCGCATGGCACACGCAAGGTGATTCTGTCATGATGTGCCATTTGAAGAGCCGGTCACACACACCCACACTCACACACTCGATGTCTACAGGGGAATGAGAACAAGCGCAGTAAAAAGCCTGCTAAATGTGTCGTTGAAAGTGGCTTCCATTTGGGGCTAGATTTGATGTTCATGGACAGACCCTGACCAAGTTCTGATTAGACCATCTTACACTTATAGGCAGGTAATAGTGATGATTTCAGAGAAAGGCTTGGGATGGCTTTTTGATGTAGAAGTTATTATTGTTATTTTACAATGTGTTCGTAGGTGTCTGTATCTAGGTTTTCAATACTTTGCAGTGATGCTAAAACAGACATCATTAATGTACTGACAGCTGACATCTTAACCTGAAACATTTTACATGAACAACCAGAGACAACTTATAACACTCATAGGTTTAGATTATTTAAATATATTGAATTCAACACATTAACCTAATTTTACTAACTTTATATTTATTTTCTGTGAATTTTCTTATGCCATATTCAGCAGGTTCTGAAGAATTTCATCACATTGCAAAAATATGTGAAATTCCTTCTAAAGTGTTTTTTGGCTTTTTCTACCGTATATTTGTTTTCTTCTAAACATTTGTTGTAAATTTTACTTTTCTTAAATTGTGCATATTTTTACAGTAAATTTACCCAAGTAAAGTAAACTTTAACAAATTAAAAATCTGGAACAATTTGATTATTTATTCTCTAAAAATAAGCAACATACTGGTATTCTCTGTATGCATTGCAATTAAAATTGTTCTCACTCTTGGTTTTAGAAATATCAGAAATTTCTAGTGAAAATGTAACTATGATTAAATTTGCATTATAAATAGAGAAGTTGACGTTTAAAGCATATCTAAATATATTTTAGTTGCTGTAAGTTCAATGTATATCCAAAAGTACATAATATATTGATTAAAATCAGACTGTTATTTGCTCAATCTGACCTTTCTTACAGCATATAACATTGACTTTTGCTGGTCAGAGCTGGTTTAATGCTGCTCATGCATAGCAATGTTGCATGGTGAAGCTGCCAGGAACACCAGCTTACCAGCATCCACAAACACAACATATGACAGTGAGCAGGAATGGCGTAGTGTTTCTGGTGGAAGGTCATGCTCAAATCCCTCTCAAACACAAGCGCACAGAGATACCGCAGGTGTTCTTCTCTAACAGCCCTCTCTCATGTCTCTGCAGTGGATATGATGATGAGGAACAAGGACTGCAGAGCCGTGGGATCCACAGGCCATGTCCTTTTCTCTCTGCCTCCAACGGGCCACAGGCACTCAGGGCGACACAGGGTATCTCGTCTCCTGTGCCCTGGACTTCCGCCCAGCCATCTGCTGCCCTGCTGCAGCTGCCAATCATCTCAGACAAAAGCTCCTCACCAGGAAGCCGCAACCTCCAATGGACCGGCACAGCCTCACACCAGTCAGAATGCTAATTACTGAGGTCTTTAAAGGTTTTCCTATCTCATTATGAAAATTTACTTGGTGACCATAGTTTAACCGTGGTATTCGTTCAAAGACCATAGTAACCAATGGTAAGACTCTGCATGGTTCCTTATTATCATGCTTTGGTTAATGTAACTATGGTTTCTATATTACAAACCCCAGTAAGCCCCAGTGTGTTCCAAACATTGTTAAGCATCAGATAACAAATACAGTGGATTTCTAAAATGTCTTTGGTAGTGCAGGATGGTCTTATGCTGATTAGTGATAATTTGCTGCTTGTCTGGCAAATTAACCAGTTAGAGAAGTTGGTCATACAAGAATAGTCTTTGTGGTGTTGCTGGTAGACCTAGAAAGTGTTGTTGATTTAAGCGTATCTTCTGCAGGATTCAGATATATTATATATTATATTTCTGTGATGCACAGTTGTATAAATGTTGTAATAAGTGTCTGTACTGTCTTTTAATCAAATCAATGCATCCTTGCTGAATGACTTTTTTTTCCTTTACACAATGCAAATAGGTCTAAAAATATGCATTGTGTATAAGTGTATAAGGTAGGTCTACTGAAGATGTTTCACCTCCTACACTATCATCAGCTTCATCAGTGAAGACATTCACTCTACTGTAGCTCCAGCAGTTCTGTATGATACAGAGAGGAATAAACATGTGGTATCAATGCACTCATGGGCAGATGAGGCTCTGACAAAGACTACAATTAATTCTGGAGCTGTCAGTCAGTGTTAGTAGAGTAGATGGCAGTGCTGATTGGACCGATGACATTTTCACTATATATTAGAGTGTCTGCTGTGTCTCTGATAAGGCCCATCAATATTGTTAGCCTCTCCACATAAACAGACAGTGTATTTGTTTTGCCGTTCATTTCATTAAAACAGAATACAGGTTGTTCCATTTTTTAGACCTTTCATGACATTTTCTTTGACGTTGACAATAAATCAGGAAACCACGAGGCTTTTGTTTCTATTGATCATGAGTTCAATGAGTTCTCGTGAAACTCATGTTCCTCTGATTCCAAGAAAACATCCTGAAGTGACTCAACAGTGTAACACAGAGAGTGGTTTCCATGATTTAACTCAGCCCCCGAAAAAGGTATGACACAACCGGAAGCCCTTTATGGAAATAATAAAACACTTAGGCTAAGTGGACGGATCCACTCAAACTTATCAAAGGCAATGGCTGACTAAGCTATTTATTTTAGAAAGCTCAAACCAGAGACTTTGGGGAAATGACAAAAAGATTAATGTTGTTGGCTACGCTAATTCTGCAATTTTTAAGTTTGAATCCAAAGACACCATGAAAAATGTCTCATGAAAGATCACTACATCCCTCCAAGCAGTGTTCTCCTTTATGTGAACTCCTTGTTATGTTCCCACTTTACTCCTTGCTCTTTCTTTCCCCCGTCGCTTCTCTTGTTATCAAATCATCCTGTTTTTCTTCCAGTCTTCAAAGCGAGGCTCAACGTTTTGCTCCAGACACCGCATGAGGCCGATCATCCGCTACGCTAAATGTCTCCAGTAATGCACAGCCTCTTTCTAGCGCAGTCTGAATTCAATCAAAAAGATTTAGGAATTGTCCTCGACCCAAACTATGGCATGCATCAAATGTGCCTTCAGTTACACTTTCCAGCTGTTCCAAGAGGCTGTACTGTGTAAATGTGCGATACAAAAGAGATTTAGTGACTCTATTCGTTAGCTTTCATCATGAAGCCTGGGGCAATACAGCCAGGAGTCTAGGGAAGAAAAATCCCTTGGAAATACTAAATAGTGCATGGGTTATGTTTGTTCATGTAGGTGGTCAAACAGCTTTAACTAGGGTAGACCAAGAGAGTTTTCCTTACCAAAGACTAACTAGAAGTTAAAGCCGTTGGCCATCTGATTCTTATAATAGTCACTAAAAATTAGTAAGTAAATTGAAACACTAATGATTTGTATTCATACTTGAGTATTTTGGAGTCCTCTTAAAAGCTTGAAATTTGTATATATATATATATATATATATATATATATATATATTTATATATACCGTATGTGTGTATTTATTTATTTATTTTTTGTGATGCTATCAGCATTGTCATTGCATATTTTTGCTGCGGCTCTATTTGATTGGTTATAGCTCAGATGACTGACTCAAAAAGTTCTGTCATCTCAGATGGCAGCATTGACATTTGCTAAATTTATTTAGTTTCCTCTGGGTCATGTCGGAAAATCAGATAATGTGCCCAAACGCCACCACAATGTCATAATTACAAGTGATATGGATTTACAAATTTTGATTACAAAATATGGATTTAGGGGATATCAAAACACGCTGAATGCAATGTCTGTAGATGAGGGTAAATTTGTTGAAATGAATTAGACTAATTTTTTTCATTACACAAATAAAACAGTCAAATAAAATGCATGTAAAAAATATCATATACTCAAAAATAAAGGTACAAAAGCTGTCAGTCAGGCAGTACCTTTTCAAAACGTACATGTTTGTAACTAAAGGGTCCATTTTGCTACCTTAAAAGTACATATTAGCATTTAAAGTGTACATTTTTTCTGTGTGATCAGACTAAATGGACTAGCTTTTGATTCCAATGTGCACCTTTGAGCCAGGAGTCCATGACCCTGACATCAGTTCACCGGTTGGTAGTGACTAACTAATTACATACTAGAAACACCCCAGAAAGCCTGCCATTTGGGAGATGCTCTAACCAAGTCATCTAGCCTATTTGGCCCTTGCAAAGTAACTCAGATCTTTTCACTTGTTCATTTAACCAGCTTCCAACACCTGAAAATCAAGAACTGGTTATTTAATTGTGGTCTAATACTGTATATCCCACTCATTTACAGATGATGGTCGCTTTTTTGACAATCAAGGTACACCTGTAGTCATTTAGGTGACTACAAAGGGTCCTCGGTAGTTTTAAATAGGAAACCCTTAGCATCAA
>JAUYWG010000064.1:963752-975751 GCA_034779775.1 Enteromius afrohamiltoni | reverse complement strand
ATATATATATATATATATATATATATATATATATATATATATTGTTTAATCATTTAATCATGTTTAATTTATCAAAAGTGACAGTAAATGCAAATAAATAAATAAAACCGTAAATGCTGTCCTACTGAAAAACTAAATGTATCATGTTTTTCACAAAAGATATTGAGCAACTGTTTTCAACAATTCTAATTAGAAATGTTTCTTGAGCAGCAAATCAGCATTATTTGAGTATATACTAGAGTAATAATGCAGAAAAGTCAGCTTTTTAACATATTCACACACAGAAAAGTTATTTTGTATTGTAATAATATTTCTTGGTCTGCAAAGGATAATGCATTCTAAAAAAAAAAAAAAAACTATAATTATATACTACTGTATACTATACCATGTATTTTAAGCTGTTTTTTTTTTTTTGCTTAATGTTTGTTTTTTCAATGTAAAAAAAGGAACTTTTCCATTATGTTTTACAATATAAACTAACCTTGCCTTGTCATAAAAAGGTCAAAAGATGTAATATTTCAGATATTTCTTGAGCTTGACACAAAAGATAGCAGTGATTTTTGTTATGAAATCATTTCTTGTTGTGCATGTTTTTCTGCATGTTTCTGCTTGTTGGCTTAACCACATGACTTGATTTGGTGCTTAAAAGCAGCTCAATAATTCCTAAGCAGTCCAAGATGTGAACATGAGTTGATGACTAGTCACATTTTTGGCTGAGCTGCTCCTTTACTCATACAGTAATATAAACGTGCCATAATATGTACATTATTGTTGCTTGCATACATTCAGGAGAAAGAACAACCGATCTTTCAGAAGAACAGTGAAGCACCAATATTCCCCCAGAGCTCTGATAGATGGAGTCTGCCACAGGCTGCGGCTCATGATGACATCGTGTGTGTGTGCCTGGCTCATCAAAACAAAGACAAACAAATTGACGTAATCATGAAGTTGCCGGCAGGGTGTCATTTGTGTTGCAGAAGCAAATGGGAATAGTTGGAGTGATGAGACCCCACCTCCTCATCCATCCGTCGCCCGCACACACACACATACACACACACACTACATATGTGCGTGATTCATTTATGTGTCTCTGCCGGCGGGCTTCTATTGCCGTGATACTCTGGTTTTCCCAGCACCACAACACTGGGAAGAAGAAGCATCTCATCAAGGACTGGTCTTGTTAGATTGTTAGATAATAGACAGCAGACCGGGTCCATAGAATGGACTTCCTTGCCCATGACCTTCATTTTCAAAATATTAAATGGATGTTTCTGATTGGAATAACTTTTTGTGTAAAATAGCTGATTTGCAAACAATGTTGATTACACACACCCAAGGAATTTGAATTCACAAAGTTACTTGAGAACTGTAAAACTAGGCCTAGAAATATGTGTGGAAAGAATTTAGTGAGGAAATGAGTTGCCCGAATAATTCAGTCCATGATTCAGGGCAGCAAATGTGACTGATTTAGTCTGATGTGTTCATTTGCTCAACTGATTCTTAAAAAAGTACATTAAAATAACAGTGTTATTTATTTAAAATGTGTGCGTGTGTGTATTATTAGTGTTGTGCACTTTTAGTTCATTTTAATTTTAATTAGTTTAAATTCATTTATTTATTTATACATTTTTGTAATTATTTTGTCTGCAACAATGTTAAAACTGGAAAACCTGGTAGTAAAACCTGACCTGTGGTTCCCACCAGAGGAGAAAATAATTAAATAATCATAAATAATATATAAAAAATAAAAAATAAAGTAAATCATGTTTATCTGAAAGTGTAACAATGCAAACCTGTAAGAGGTAGATTTAGGATAAGGGGATAGGAAATATTGTCTGGCCAGTATAAAAGTAAAATTAAATTATGGAAAGTCCCCACACAACTGTGTTTTTTTGTTTGTTACAATAACTCTGTGAAATAAGGAAATTGACTGTAATACTTGGCCTCATATTTTGTTAGGCCATGCATCACAGTGATTTTAGCATGGTTGAGGGGGATTAGGTTTTATGTGGTGTCCAACAAAAACCTTTAACTATCATAAAATCACGGTAACTTGCTAGTTTGTGTCTTTCCACATTTCTGTACTATACCACTTTGGCTCACTCGTACCAAAGTATTCCTCTTACAGCGGCACACAGCGGGGTTTCAGTTGTAAAGTATGCCTTAGATCTGTCTGTTACCGCATCTATTCTTTCTCCTGGCACTTTCCCAGGCCGAGTTATGACGGATCTGCCCTCCTATCGCCATAAAAAGCCGGATCTCTCTCCCAGAGGCTGCAGGAATGTATCTGTGACTGGGATTGGGCTAATAGCGTCCTGAGGGGCTCTCCCGGCCCTCCATTAACCATTAACTAGTGACGGTGTGATGGGGAACACGTTACAACATGTTTACGAGAACAAGATAGAGCCGCCGGCCTCCTCACAGAAGCTGAGAACGGCCTGAGATAAGGACACAGACTGGGCTCAGATACGGCATGAGTAAACAAAGCTAATCACCTCACATTGCTAAATCTGTCACTAGCAGATATGAGTTCATCCACGACTGCTAGCTTTCAAACTCCTGTCATCTTATCTGGGGGGAGAAAAGTGTCTAATTGCTTCTGTAGAGTAGGGGAAAATGTCCTGTATTTTTTTATATATATATTTTATAACTGGCAAAAATACATTTAAGTAAATACATGTTCTAACATTATATTTGTGCACTGTTTGCTTATTTTAAGAGCATTTACAGGTTTTTTGTTGGGGTTTTTTTGCAGTACAGTTTTAAAAAATATATAAAAATAAATCAATAATAAAGCATACAAATTGTAATGTTCAAGCTGGATGTGCCAGCTTCAGATAAACGCTTGTGTCTCCGCCCCTCGTATCTGTTGTCCTGGTTTTTCATTTATGTCTCCACCCATCCTGTTTGTTACCATAGTGTTTCATTCAAGTCTCCACCCAGTAACCTAATTTTAATATGTATTTAATGTGTATCCCCGGATGTCTTTGTGTAATCACGGTTCGTTGTTTGTAAGTCTTTGGATGTTTATCGTGTTCCTAGATTCTCTATTTTCTCGTGTATTGGATTTATGTTCCTGTTTGCTGGTGATCTACCCTGTCTGCCGTTTGTAAATAAACATGTTGCATATGAACCCGAAAGCCTCCTCGTCTCCACATCACGACTCATATATGCTACTGTAAGATTGGAAATTAATTGTCTTTCCCCTAAAATAAAATTTAAATATATTTTGCCATATAAAAGTTAAAAATAAATATATTTTTACTGCTTAACAGTTCACTACTTATATAAAAGGTGTATTTATTTGTAATGCATTTATTTGATTTGATTTGATTTTATAGAGTTTTCATACATAGAACTACATGAAACACATAACCTAGTGCTGAGCACATTGTTCTTTCCTTCTTTTTCTGCCTTGTAATAAACGTCTTATGTTTCCGATGTTGCTGATAAAGTTGTCTCTGAAATTAAATTAGTTTCCTCATCTTTTCCCCATATTCCTTTCCTAAGTTTAGCCTATGTAAATAAATATAGACGGTATCTGTTTGATTTGGCTCTGTGTCCATCGAGCAGAAGATCACGCTGCTGTACTTTATTATGGGATTGAAAGGAAGACATGTTATTTAAAAAGTGTTTGTGGAAAGTCATTATTGCTCTGTGGCATTTAAACTGAGTGAGAGATCATGTTATTGTGTAGCTCTCAGCACACACACCAGAATCCAATAAGAAAACAGTATATGGAAACAGAGATTTAATAAAGAGAGCGGATCAAATGAAAGAGCCTTGGCATGCAATCATACACACTCTTGATTGGCTTTTTGTTTAGTTTTTTTCTTCTTCTGCCTGGATATTTGGTCAATACGGTCATTGTGTGTTGTCAATGTTAATGTTGTTGATGACGGTGAAGCAAAATAAGTATATTTGAATGACAAATAAAACATATGATCTTTTATCTGTTGCCATTTTTTTTTCTGTATGTGCCTTTATCCATGTTACTGAAATGTATTTATGTATTTACTTATTTATTTTTGTGAACAAATATGTAAAGCAAAATAAGTCATTAATAATGTTAATAGAGTGTGTGTGTGTGTGAGAGAGAGGGAGAGAGAGAGAGAGAGACCATGCCTGCCTGTCTGCCTGTATAAAAAAAGTTAAAATAGTGAAAAAATATTTATTAATGTATTTATGTGAACAAATATTTAAAGCAAAATAAGTCATTAATAATTTGCAATGTTATTGGTGTTAAAAACTACTATTTTGAAAATATTTATTATTTATTATCTGATACAAACGCCTTTTATTGCTGATGTACCCCGAGATATATCTTTGCACATTTTTTTTTTCTTAGCTTTTCCTCTAAGCAAAATGCAAAGAATAATTGAAATCAGCTTTTTGGAAAGACCTAAGCATAATGTGCATACCGTATGTTAGAAAGTATCTGCCCAGACGACTAAATAAAAAGAAACACACTGCTTCCTTGTGGTTTTAAGATCCCTGGACCTCCACCCTAACCTCCCTCCTCCTCACCTCTTTATCTGGTTCTTTCAGCACAGCATCACACTTTATGGAGGTCTTCTGACAGTGTCTTGCTCTCAGAGTCATGCGGTCTGACTCATTTGACGGTCAGTCTACACGCAAACCCCGTCAAACATACACACACACACACACACACACACACACTCTTATCCTATCGGAGCTGTTGCATGCATGAACTTGAGTCACTGTGACGAAAACCAGGTCATAAAGAGGTTTGAGAAAGCTACAGTAGGTGTCATTATTTTTGTGATTCGTGACAGAAGTGGTATAGAAACGATAGCTTGTAAAGGTGTTTAGTCTGCATTTAGGAATACGGTAGCTGGTTTGTTGGCTTGAAATCATGTCTGTGAGCTGTTATTCCAGCTAATCAACCTGTTGGCCCAGTTTTGACCCAGTTTGGGCTGGATTTTCCAGTGCGGTGCTTCTGAGTTTCCAGAGGCTCTGCATCTGCTATTTTCCACTTATTTAGTATATGAAATCTGCCAGTCTGACTGAGGCGTGTTTCCAGCAGCTCTGGGTGATTATCATCATGTACAGTTATTATGACAGCACATGGTAATTCACTGTAAGCTGTAAGAGCGTAGCGCCGCATGCCGAAAACAGGACACGCAACGAGTCAAACTTCACTGCAAACTGTCGGGTGAGAAACTTTCACACTCAATTAGCGAATGCTATCTATCTTTCAAAACTCGTTTGTGGGTTTGCAGTGGATCTAGTGCTTGTGTTTTCAAACACTTTAGTCTATCAGCCAAACATTAGCTTCTGTGAAGAATGGAATGGATAACTAGTCGAGCTGTCCCTTATTGTGTAAAATAAATAAATAAAATATATGGACAAAGTATATTAAATATGTACGAAATGTATATATATACGTTAAACAGTGTATGATTAAATATATATACCTTCAAACATCATATACCAAAATAAAAAATTTTAAAACAATTTTTTTTTTAATCCCTAATAAGAGAATATCATACGTTTAGGATAAATGCATATATGTATTGTGATTAACCACATCCAAAATAAATTTTTTACACATTTTTTTAAACATGTTTTTCTATATATATATATATGTGTGTGTGTGTGTGTGTGTGTGTGTGTGTGTGTGTGTGTCTCAAAATATAATTATATAATTTTATTTATTCATGTATTTACTTTTAGCATGTGTATTTTTGTATGTATTTGGTTAACTATGTCAGAATATCACAGTATAACAAAGTCAACGCAATGCGTTTAATGTTAGATTTAAATATTTGAGTTGAATCCAGTTTGAAAAAACTGAATTTTGGATTTTCCAATGTTTCCATTAAACCATTGTTGGACATGTCTAGACTTTCAAACACATTCCCGAATACAGACATTTGGCTAGGAAGTGATTTAAGGGCATTAAAAGCAGCAATATGATTCATTCTTTCTTTCTTTTTTTTCTTTTTTTTTGTGCAGAAGCAAATAATGCTGGATACTTCCCCTCAAACGCATCTACATTCATTTGACACTAAAAGCATAATGGCTGTGGGCTGCATTACGCCAGTAAGGTAACATCTGAAACTAATTATGCATTTATAGCTTGGCCAAAAATCTCATGACCTTTCGACTTCAATTCCAGGGAAGGCACTGTCTTGAAGGTCTCGACTCTCCCACTGGTTCTCCGCTGGCACAAATTTCTGACAGCAAGTTTATTTCGGCACCGCCGGGCAGCAGATAAGCGGGGCCCGGTCCCTGGAAGACAGACAATAACAAAAGACCTCTGTCAGTCGGGTCCCAGACTGGCCCGTGGCGGTGTCAGAGTGAAATGTCCAGCAGATAAGCTGACTGAATAAATGCAGCCGCCAGAGCATCCCAACAACTTCTCTCTCAGAATCAGTCAGTGCGTCTGCGTCCAGCTGACATTTGGGTTCCCACCGTTTCATTTCAGCGTCAGTCTCCTAAATGTCATTTTTAATTGTGCCAAGCGCAACATCCACCGTTTCTCCAAGCCAAAGAAGCTTTAAAGACGGCTATGAGGTGCTTTCGTCCATTTGATCTCAATTCCGGTCATTATTGTGCAGAACTCATCTGTCAGAGAATTATCTGAATGATTAGCCGGCACTTTAGCTTACAAAAAACCAAGCTGGACTTTTTTAACACAAAGTATGGCATTTCTACCAAAACACTGTTCTCTGACATCCATCCTAAGAAAACAAACTTGCGTGGCTACGTTCGCCCTCAAGTAATGTGCTTGAGTTTCATTTACAGTAACATGAAAAAACAGAGGTAACAAACACACTTCTTCTTCATTCTGCTTCCATGCTTTCTAAAATATCCTTTAGCGCTTTCTTAATAAAACTGCTGTGAGAGATACTGGTTTTGTCGTTGTTGTAGTTTTTTGTGGTAGTGGCTCTATGTTGGCTTTTCTGGAATAAATAAAAGATAAATAAAAAATAATAAAAAAGTTTATATATATATATTTTTTTTTTTTTAGTTTTATTTTTTTTTTATTGTATTTTATATTTCCATTGTATTTGTTTTTTTATTTATTTTTTAGTTTCAAAATGTTTTATTTTTTTTACTTTCAATAGCACTCTCAGTATCCTTGGTACACATTACATGTTGTCATGCAGCTCTTTGTTTAACAACTCAAAGTACAGGCAAGCAGGATCGATCAACAGCAAACGGTAACATCAGAGGCAAAGACAAGAGAATAATCCAAATACATAGCAGAGAGAGTCCGGGGAAGGCTAGGTCAAGAACAGTTATTTTAAACTGTAATGACATCTTACAATATTACTGTATTTTTGAACAAATACAAATACTTTTGGTGACTACATCAGCAATTTGAAGAGTATAACTGTCAGACAAGATATTGTTTTCTCTTCACTTACAACAAATGTTGGTAATTAAAATAAATCTAGAATATAATTTTTTCATCGGGGAGGGAGAAAAAAGTGAGTAGCGCTTGGCCTGAATTGTGTTAACAATATTGCCTTCTCAAGCACTGATAATTACAATAATACTAAGTGACCATGACCATGCCTATTCCCCTAATATTTCATTTTATCAAACACAAGGTTTCGCCATTATTATTTCAAAATGAATAATGTAGTTCAAACACACTGGAGTTCAAGGATGACAAATGTAATGCAACAAGCTCACATCAGCCTTCAGTTTATCCATTACAGAGGTCAGCACATCCATCACGCTCGTCCACAGCTCATCAGACATATGTAAGACATACATTACAGTGCATTGTGTTTTCCTTTTGCCAGAATGATAGCGGCGGTGCCATGTGTCACTGTCAGGGCCCACGCCATAAATAATCAATAAAAGCCATGTTTGGTGGGTCATTGGATGAGCGGAGCACAGACGATGAGGAGAAAGACAAATTAAGAGACTGTCACAGCCGTTTCTCTGAGATGAGCTTGACATGGGCTGATCTGCAAAACTGAGGGTCACATTTATCGTCATTTGTGTCTTGATGCGACGTGACGTCGATTCTGAGTATCTCTCATGGAAAAGATAATGTATTGGTTAACAAGGCCACTGTCTCTGAGATCCCTACAAGGTCTGCACACACACCAACACACACATTCCTTAGGTCTAGACAGATAACGCAGACAGAGATATATCACTGAATCACGGAGCAATGGGCAAAACAAATGGGGTCAGAATGGGTCAACTACATCGCCGTGTCAATCACTGGAGACATGAAGCCATGTGACTTTTCCAGTCAGTGTCTCTGAAAACACCATTTACTCCCTTATGATGAATATTACATTAGAATGATTGACCTTTTATGTTTTTCTTACGTTTAAAGAGCTCTGAGATTGATAGTTACAGTAGTTTTGTTAATACTCGTAGCTCCAGCTCTATTATATTTGATCGTAATAAGCAGTGAATTGCTTGAGCTCAACTGTATGGACTTCCACCGTTAGTTGAGTGACAAGAGATATATTGAGAGACAAAAATATTCGAAAATGTTTGCGTTCGTATTGTATGTTTTTTGTAAAACCAGATAATGACTGAAAATGTCATGCCATGTAAGAAGTAGAATTATAGTTTCTTTATACATTGAAAACATCCTGATTACAATAAATAAACAAAATATAAAAAGTAAAAACACATCATTCAAAACACATGAAAGTGAATTCAATGCTGTTTTATAAATGTTCTATTGATGTATGACAGTTACCACAGAAATCTTGTGTTTTCACAGTTTAATTGAAGTAATATTTGACAATATTACTATTTTACTGTATTTCTGATCGCCTAAATGCAGCCCAGAAACAATAAGATACTTCTTTCACTTCTCACTCCAACTGTTGAACAATGGCATACTTTACAAAATAAGTTTAGCTTTTTTTACAAATATGATAAATTATTATTTCACAAATATAATTTAGTGTTTGAAGAGCCACGGCACATTACAGCCTGAACTAACCTTGCCTTGTCATAAAAATTCTTGATGTTTTGTTGTTTTTTTTTACTTTTAAACACAGTCATCAAAGTATACTGTATTTAAGAAATTATTTTTTAATTAAGGTTTTTTTTTTTTTAAGATATCCGGGCCGTGCTGGCATTTTTTTTTTATGCCCACCAAAAAATAGCAAAATTAATTTTAATTCAAAAACTGAAACCATTCCCGTCGTAGAAGAGGTCAATCCAATTTTGAAGGTTTTTTTATAACCAGCATATTATAATAAACTAATAGAAAAAAATGAGAGTCATGTCATTGACCCAAATTCTGAATGGCTCTGCTGCTCATTTGTCACATCAGCACTGATTACTGTCACTCACGACTCCTCAAAACTTCCACTCTAATTAAAAACAAATATTTCTGCATGTCTCTGCCAATCGCTGTCATCGTGAATGCTTCTTTAGGCCCCATTCCAAATGACAGCTTGACGCTGTGACACAGACACTGCTTGCTAGTGTTTTGTGTTTCTTAAAAGGAGCACCCTCTGAACCATAAAATTACAAATGGGACATCCTACTGTCTCGTTCTCGAAGTACATGACAGGCAAGTGCGCCATTTGGGACAGGGCTTTTATAATGTAAGCATATACTGTTGGAAGCAAAGCTGATCGTCTCTATGCCAAGAAGTGCTTTGACAGACGCTCACCAAGACCTTGTACCAATTTCTCAGACCATATGTCTTCCCTTTGAAGACAGCGACGTGGCTCCCCCTAATCCATCGGGCTTTTGTAAAACACCCTCACTTGTCACAAGTCTCATAATTGGGCGTAAAATGTGACGAGGGGATGGCAGAAGGAGCTGTCGCTTTTGTACAGGGTCCAGAGAGCGTCGGCCGGCTCTCTGTGAGGGAATGAATCAGACAGAAACAGCTGAGAAATGAGCCGGAGGGCCTTCGAGATGGAAATCGCACCAATTGAGTGACCTTTAGCCCTCATCAGACTTATTCCACCCGCCTCTTCTTTTATTTTCTCTCACTCGTTTGAGGCATCTCTCGCTCTTCTCAACCTTAACTGACTCTCTTCTTAAAGACAGCCTTATTAGTATTGCAAAGTCATCCGTGTGGGAAGTCAAGCGAGGCTGAGAAATAATAGACAGACGGCTGAAACATATTCAAACCTCAGCCGCTCTGACATTATGCTGCGACATCCAATCTGTGCCGGCCTTAAGACAACAAATGGACGGAGGGAGATAGAAGCGCCGGCTCTCTGGAGACTCGCAGGCTTCTCTGATAACCTGTGTTTGTGTGTGAGAGCGTTTCACTCTGCCCCTCTTTATTTGTCTATCTGGGTGTCTTATTTGTCAGGGCGTCTTTATTTTCTCACAGTCCGCTGTGAGGGGAACTCTACACACTCTGGCAGAGATGCTGTTTGATGAACAGCTTATTTTGTGTGTTTTTAGGGCTGTCAGTTGAAAAGCTTCAGGTCATACTGTTCATGCTTATGTTTGGTTCAAATATGCCAGAGTTATCAGAACTGCTGAGATGCGTCTTGATGTCCCAGAAGAGTAATGATGCTGAAAACACAGGGTTTTTAATGTTGTTTTTATTGTTTTATTTTATATAATATTATTTTAACTTGTAACAGTGATGTTGATAAATAATATTTGATATATTATATATATTAATTATGGAATTAAATACAAAATATACCAAAGTGATTATATATATATATATAGATAGATCTATATATATAATTATTTATTTAAATATTTAAAAAATATATATATAAATTGTAATATATGAAGAGTTTGGTTCCAGAACGCTATTAATCCATTTTTCTTCAAACTTACACATAGCATCTTTGGGTTATCAAAAGTGGTTATTTTTCCCCCAAAATGCAAAATTAAATGAAGTATGCATGTATAAAATTATTTACATTATTAAATATAATATCAGTAATATCAGTACACCAAATTTATGTTATGTACTTTTAAACTTTTTAATCATAATTGTCTCTTTGTTTCTTTCTTTCATTCTTTTTCCTTCTTTTGGATGTCTACTTTAAACTACTTTACCGCTATCTCTCACACACACACACACACACACACACACAAAGAAACCCTTGATTTTATCAAGCTATCTTTCCCATCTCATGTAAGTGATCTCATACTAAAACAGTGGCAGAGTCACATGACCCTTTGACATAAGCCTAACAGGAAGAGATCAAACATTAGCCCGATACCTTTGACCTTAACACCCCCCCACACACACACACACACACCAGTGTAACAGTTTGTGCCCCGGCTCGTCTTTACACACCCATGGTGAAGGGGGTCTTGTGTTCTCATATTGCAGGCTCTAATCTCTCCTGTATCTGTTAATCTTCAGTATCTGAGCTGTGCCTCTGTCGCAGGGGCTTTCCTGAGCTCGATGCCGGAGACTGCCGTCTCTGTGTCAGCAGACCCCCGTCTCACCGTCCCATAAGATGTGGTCAGCAGGGGGTCCAAGCATTGCCACCTGTTGTGATAATTATTGACCAAACACATGCTGAATTGAGACAAAGGGAGCTGGCATGCGTTCTTGAGTCACTAGTGATCTTTGGACTAAAATCAGTCAGGTCTGCATAATTGTGCTCTGGATCTTTTTACTCATTGTCTTTAATCTTAAATGTATTGTCTAGGTCTCGGCTCTTGGTTTCAACCACCACAGTCTTTTTCAGGCAAACTAAAGGTCATAATTACCTCAGCAACAGGTTGAGAAGTGGGAAGACTTTTATGACTCTTCGTGATAAACGGGACGCGCTATTTGAAATCAAGGCTAAATTAAATATTATTCATTTGTATTTTTTATTTAAATATTTTTTTGTGTTTTATTTCTATATAAAAGTAATAAAATACTACACTGTTTAAACACCAAAGTTATTTTCATATGTATATTAATTTATTTAAGTTTAAGTTTTAAGTATTTATTTATTTATATTAATAATTTCCTAATTTATAATAATTAAATATTTATTATATATTATTTATTTATATTATTTATTATATTATTATATTTATTATATTATATGTCA
>JAUYWG010000064.1:908810-961426 GCA_034779775.1 Enteromius afrohamiltoni | reverse complement strand
TGAAAATTATATATATATATTTTTTTCAATATTAAAATATTATTTATTTCTTATTTTATGATTTTTGTTTGCAATTTAGAGGAATATTAGATTATATTAATAATTTACAGTATTTATACACTTTTTTAATATATGTTTGAAGGTCTAAAGATGGACATATTCCACAAACACTTTTTCTTCTCAGTCCTAAAACACTTAAAAGAAAAACTAATCTTTCTTTATTGTCGCTTTGTCTTTTATCTCTGTTCTAGGCTGTGCTTTTCCGAGCAATTATGTAGTGCAGCTAAAGCCTCATTTACCTCACAGATGTGAATGTCTGTGTCGTATATTCTAGACTCTTAAAGGGTCTGGAATTGGTCTGGGTCTTAGAGGGTTTAGTCTGATGTGAAGCCAAGAAGACTTCTTTTGCATAGTGAAGGAGATAAGTTGAGTTTCTCCATTTCCAAATATCATACCCATTTCTTTCTCACTTAAAGAAAGATCAAAAGGGGCTCCGTCTCATTTGCAGCCCGACTCTGTCTCCGCCACCAGGGAAACTTTCAAAGGCAGATGCTCACAAAAGTGATGCTTCGTACTTCGAGTCGGACGGCTTTGCAACAAAAACCCAGCCATCTCCTCAATCTGAGCAGATACTGCTTCATCTCAGCACAAATCCACCTACAGAACATTTCTCTCCGAGTCTTCTGTCAGGTGCAGCTCCCGCGTTACGATATTTATGAAGTTCCTTTTGAGTTTTAGCTCTTGCATATGCTTGTGTGACTGGAATATTTCATCCCGTCTGCCTCTTTTCATATGCAGAAAATGTCGACGAGTGTGCTGAAATGTGGTGCGATGAAAGCATCTGAGGTTTTGACTTGCTGTGTCTGCAATCCAATTAAAGCAAGGGTGAAGCATCTGCAGCGTAATCCTCGGATGGATCCTTTGAGCGCTGATCATTCCTTTCAGGATGAATCATTTGATTAGGCATCAAAGTTTGTGTGATGCCGACAACCTCCGTGACAAATTTGGGTCATTTGAGAGAGTATTTGAGAAGCATTACTGCAGTGAAACGTGTATCTCTTACATCTGCGCCTCTGTGAAATCTCCTCGCTGTCGCAATACTATGACAATGGCGCTGTTCTGCGATGTAAAACAAAGCAGATTCCGCTCACACTCGCCTTCATTTGGGCTGCTTTTCTCTCAGGATGCCCTGATTTTGTGAGCGGCGCTCTTCGTCTTGATCTGTCGGGGTCCCAGTGGATCAATAGACTCTGGAAGTTCTTGTTTCTAATCAAGGGATTCTCAGTAGACTTTGCATCTGCGCTAAGAGCAAAAAGCTGAGAGGATGAAAGGGAACGGCAGCCGCTGTGTGTGGATTTTACTGATAGCTCTGATGAAGCATGGGGCCTTGAAATAGCTTTTGGAAGTTTGTGGTGTTAATGGAGTTTTGGGAATGTCCTCGGATCACACAGGCACTCACATATAAACAAACCTCTGTCAGAAATGTAATAAGAATCAAATAAAGTGCACAGGACTTGGGAGAAATTTCCTGGAGACATGACACAGCTGAAGCCAGTACTATACGTTTGAGCCGATTTTATGATTCCCCCAACTCGTACGGTCTCATTCATACATTATCATTCATCCTGCTTACTCCCCAGGGACACGCATGTTTAGGGCAGACATTACGGGTCATGCTTTTTCACAAAATCACCACATTGTAAAATAAATGTTTCCCATGAGATCAGGTCAGCCAAAAACCATATACAATATCTAGAAAAAGTTTCAAATTAGCATAAAAAACTTTTTGCTTAAACTACATTCCTCCAAAAGTTTCTACTTTTTTTTTGAAAAAATTTAGAAGCTGTTTAGTACATTAAGAATAATGCTGTCAAATGATACATAAATATATGAGTGTGTACTGTGTATATTTACTGTGTATATATAAATACACACACAAGCATATATATATATATATATATATATATATTTAAGACAAATATATGAATATAAAAAAACATATATATATATAGACATATTATCATAGTATATACTGTATAAATGTGTATTTATATAAACAATAAATCAACACAGTATACAGACATATATTATGTAAACAAACACTTTTGGATGCGATTAAGAAGCATTTTTATGACAAAGTTGTTGATGAATGATGATTTAATTGTGAAATCATCCATGTGCACATTTAATTCACAAATTCTCAAAAGACTATGTGGATTTTTGTCTCTTTAAACAGAAAGAATCATGAGTTTAAAGGCCACTAGGCAATGTTTTTTTTTTTTATATATATATATTTTATATTTTATATAACGTTTTTAATAATGTGAGTTGATTGTCAGTTTCTTGATCATTGAGCAATAGATGCTGGTTTAATAAAAACAAACAACTAGAACAGCGAGAATTGCTGAAACAGTTGTTTATTTGCATACAAACTTAACATTACATTTGGGGTTTAAATTGGTTACAGAAAGTCACTCTTCAATGACCCGGCTAAGCAAGCCAAAGGCGATTTTGTGCATCACTCAGGGTGGTAGTGTAGGTTTGTGTGCACGTGTGTGTGTATGAAGTGTTTTGAGCCAAATAATCACCTACAGCTGGCAAAGGTGTGAATTATGTAACTAAATTTTGCCTGGTATTTTGGATGCATAATTACTTTAACAACATGTGCAGACATTAAAAAAGTCAGAATGCTATACAGTAACTGGATCAGCTTCAAACAGCGTAAAAGCCATTTTGAATATTTATTGTAGCAAGGGTGACTGCGCTGTTTTGTAATTTGAAGAAAAGTTGATCTAAAATCGTAACATTTCTGAATACCCAGAGGTCATGCAGATCCAGTTCATGCCAATGCCGTCTGCCAGTCACTTATATTAGCTTTTATGGTGGCGTTTCATCCCAGCTGTAAGTGAACATTAGAGACTTCATGCGGTAAATGCTATTTTATTAGCACCAGCGGGCCAAAACCTCAAAAATAAACAAACCAAGTCTTTCATGTGGCTCCGGCATTGGCAGAAGAGATATGAGAATCGGCACACCCTCTCATTTAGAGGCAAGGCTAAAATTATCACGACTTATTAAGAGGTTGAAATCAGAAAATCGTTTCAAATTGGGTGGCTGTTTTCTGGTAATGCCAAATTTGCCAAAATATATTAACACACTTTCAATGAATATGCAAAATGCTATATTAAAACTACGGTAGGTTGGTAGTAATCAAGTGAATGCCAATTTTTGCCTGACAATCGAGTGGTTACTTGTGAAATAAAAGAAAAAATGCGTTAATGGAACCCATATGCACTCAGATGAACGGAATGTGTGCTTTTGTTCGCTGCTAATTATTCCTCAGGAACGTATGAAAGATAACTCGGGACAGGAAGGAACAAATTTGTTAAATGGACTCTCTATTGTTCCCGCAAAACCACCACCATTTTAGATATGGCAGCCATAGACTCTGTGAAATTACTCAATCTCATTGTTATAGAGACTTATTACCCCCTGGAGAATAGAGTCTAGTCAAATACAATTTTATAGAAAGGCTTCCTCGCTCTCCCTCATTCTGTACCATCCGCAGAAGTGGCAGGGATTCCTAATAGTGATTGGTCATAAACTGATGAGGTGCTTTTGTTTAAGAAACAGATCGTTGTTGAGTGCGGCCGGGTGTGGAATGCTCAAATTGGAGTGCTCTCCCAAATCTTATCAGGAAATGGACTAAATGGACTTACTGTGTGTTTTACCACTTAAATGCATGTTGGGTTTCTGCAAAGAATGCATTCAGGAGATATGACCCTGACGCGATCACAATGGAAGCTGATTTGTTTATAACATCTGAGTTCCCTTCAGTGGTGCCCGATTAGCATATGCTGAGCAATGCATTTACACTTCCTTTCTGTAGAACAACAATAGGTCAGTGAACTGGACAAATGTGGCCACATGTGATCTTTGTAATGGGTAACCAGTGAGGTCAACACTTCTGCTAAACATCGAACGATAACTGAATTCTTTTGGGTCTGCTGCATGCAGCAGATTCCTGTGACCTTTCTGTCACTAAAACAAATTTAGTTGAGGAGATCTGTAAACACACCTGGCAATAAAGCTCATTCATTCATATTGAGATGATGCAACATACGACTGTTTCATTTTTATTAATGCAGAACGTGCACTATTTCATGCATGATTTAAAAGAAAAATTATCTCATAATTACGAATTGTTTATCTCATAATTATAATGTAGTAGGTCTATCGTAACATTTTGCTTTAACCAATATTTTCAACTTTTTGTTTCATCATTTTTACAGATTTTCTTTTTCATCATTATGTCTCTTAAAATTATGATGTTTAACAATAATTGAAACTTAATAATAATAATGTTACTGATTTTTTTTTCCAAACCCATAATTTCATGTTTAGCTCATAATTATTTAGCAGACCTAATACCTTAAAATAATGACTTTTTAACCTTTTTAATCTAATGATTTTGACTTGATGTCTCAAAAATGTCTTTCTAACTGTAGTTTATCTTATAATTATGAATTAGTATCTTAAAGTGGGCGAGAGAGTATCTTTTCACCTTCCCTTCACCTTTACATTTTCAAATCCATTACATTATTTTATAACATCTTTCAATTTTGTCTTGCGAACCCATAATTTGGACTTTTATCTCATTATTTTGACTTAATATCTCATTATTTTAACATGTCTTATTAATTTAAAATGATATGTCCTGATTGTGGTTTACCAAAGCATTGTTATTTTTTTCCTCTTATGGTAGATATTGTATTTTATAGTACTGTACATGGCACAGTATGTAATAAGAAATAGGCTAGTCTTGCTTCTCAACCATAGCCTTGCCATGTTGAAGGTCTTGACTTATAAATATTAATTAGAATACGTGACTGGACGCTCCAGAGCGGTTACCAAGCAACGTCAGCGTGACCTAGTTAATATTCATAAGCTAAGCCCTTCCCCACAGTAGTGCGTCGCTGCTCCGGTCCTCTGGCGGTCTGTTAGCAGCCGAGACAAAGCAGAGCCGAGCGGCTTGAGCCTCCGTCCAGCAGCGCGGCTTCCCTCCGCGAGGTCTGAGATTCGCTGAAGCCCGCTTATGTGTTATATGTTGCGGCAGGGGGCCGTCAGGACGGTATTTGTCTCTCAGAGGTTTCAAATGAGAACACTGACCGAAGAATTCGCGCGACAAAGCACCACATATTCCACGAGATTTTTTCCCAGCGTTTGAAAACTTCTCTCTTAGCTTATAGACTTACCTAGTGGAAAATATATAATCCGATTCAATGAATTAACATTGGATGGATTTTCATAGGATGCAATTTAATAGACTTGGAAATAAAGAAGTTTAAATTGACTTGTCATTCACAGAAAGTTTGTAGTTAACAAAAATAAATATATAAATCCATTCATACATACGAAACTTGCAGATGATGAAAGTTATGTTCATTTCTTTTAATATGCAAGGTGAATGGCGTCAGATAATGTTCTGTTTCCTATAATACAATGCTGCCACTGTAAATATTTATTGGTAATGTGGGAAAGAGCGCGCAATACTGTAACAATAGCACTGTAAACAATGATATGGGCTTTGGGTAAAATACGTACTTGTCACTATCATATAATCCTGACTGTAAAATAAAGTAAGCTGGTCTACCTTCTCTAACCAGCTCCTTCTAAGTTCCATTTGATCTTCATATATATAAAAAAAGAAACAAGCAAAGTCTAGACAGAAAACATGGAAACCCAACTACAATCAACAGCGTAACTTCTGCCACATGTGAACATCTGTTTCCATAGGCAGGAAATATCCAAATGTTGTATATTTTATGATTCGTGATCTTAAGCCTTTGCAGGTGTCCCACTGTGTTAAGCCAAAGTGAGGTGGAGGTTAAAACAAACCCTAGCATGCAAGTAGACTTAATGCAATTTTCCAACAATATAAACGTTTTGTAATCCAATAATCATTTAAAAAAGCACCATCAAATCATTTGTAGAGAGAATCGTTTATCATGTGCTCGCTCAGAATCACAAACCTTGTGACAATTATGAATGACTGTTGCATTTGATTATCTCCTGATAAGGGCAATCTGTCACAAAACCTCTTTGTCCCACTTTAACTGATGGTCCACTTTTGCAAATGGTTCAGATAGGCATGAAATATCATCCCAAACAAAATGCATTATGAACTCCAGACTTTGTTGTGATAGGATGGGCAAATAATTGTGATTTAGTACTGTTTTGCTAGAAGTGTTCCTCCAGTACACTGTGTAGTGGATAGTGTGGATGGTGTAGGCGGCTCGCCGGGGCAGCCTCGCGGAACAAGGCGAGCATCAGGCAACTTCTCTGAGATTCCTCAAGAATGAAGCGCGCGTTCTGCCTTCTCTCCGCACCCGACCCTTGGTATCGAGCTCTGTGAGTGACTGCACGTTCACCGGCAGATTCCAGCTGGACTCTAAGGGCTACGACTGCTCTCTGTGTTTCTCGCGGTGGCTGTACAGAGCTGAAGGAAGGATACAAGCGGAGTTGGAAAGGAGGACTGACTCGTATATCGGTTCCGAAGCTGATGTTTATGGATTTGAGAGGACTGTAGCGCAGCAGAACGTAACGGGCTGGGCGATCGCGCTCACCGGATCATACTGTATAGGCTACGGGACGTTAACGGATTTGACAGCTCGTAGGCAAGTGCTGATTGTTTGTCTAAGCAGAAGGGATTCGGTTGAAGTGACAAAACGAGGACACCGTTGTGCACGAGAGCGAAATCGATGCGACCGTGCAACTTATCTATCCGTATACTGCTGCTGAGTAACGCGCAACGCTCCTGTTTGTATCTATGGATGAAACGCGCGTTTTAAGGCACCATGCAGCGTAACCGAGACTTGCTTGCAACAGATTTCAGTGTGTGATAAACCCTTAAAGGGAAAAAAAGCAGGTTGCCCCTATTTGGACATATTTCCATACAAGTGTAATGCATCCTCCTATTAATCAGAATTGTGCAATATTGAATTAAGTTACATTGTAACAACTATAATAATAGTACATCTGCATGGATTCATGCTGGTGGTGACTAATGTTCGTTTAGTCTTTCATTGTGTGTTTGCATGCATGTGTAATATAGTTAATATAATATCATAGTTCGATCAAATAAAAGGCTTTTTTACACTTTTGCGCCTCTCGTATGCAAGATATTGACAGCGATATTGTGCTTTTCTCGTTTTGAAAGCGAAAAGTGGCTGGTGTTATTATATTGGTAGTTCTAGTTATTTATTTTGATCAGCAAGTTCAGTCGTCGCTCGATATAAAGGAGAGCAGCACACACTTCCACGGCGCGCGAGGGCTGGACAGTGTCTCGCAGAGGTCTCTGGGCTCTTTTTATACGAGAGGTTGGGCTCCATATAGGTCGGGCTTTGCATACGTGTAATCAAACCAATGAGAATCCCCTGCGCGTCTGGCACACGGCAGAGCAACAAACTCTAGGAAGAGGAGAAGCGTAATTTAGGGGGTGTATCCCTTGTTTAAGACGCTGTTATGGCAAGGCCAATCGCCAGATGTTTGTGTTCCTCACTCAGATTTTGAGACTAAGCAGAACGCCGGGTTACTACGCGGAGGCTGATTCGCGTATCCAAGCCACTTTTAGCCAAAGTCTAGCTACACGCGATCTCTCTCGCCCACTTTACGCACAGGATTACGCCCGTTTGCTCGTCTATTTCGCGGAGCTGCAACGCTTTTTTTCTGTCATTCTTTAACAGGCTGAAGGAAATGGCAAAAGAGAGAGGAGCGCGGCTGGGAGAGCACAGAGGAAACCAGAGCTGAATGGCAGGATGCAAGCGACCTGAAGACGCACAAAACCCCGCATTTCTACAGCTCTCAGACCCTTTTACGCCTTCTTTTGGTTTCCTTCCTTCCGAACGAGAGGATTTACCCCTACACGGCCATTTAAGGATTTTCGTTTTTCTTAATTTTTTCAGATTTGTATTATTTTCACACGCAGAACTCAAGGAATCGAGGATGCATTGTGGATTAGTGCTGATCCTCTTTACGGGAATCTTTCTCATCGTCAGTGCTTTCCAAAATGGTGAGTGTCAACCGAAACCGGGATTAGATGGGGAAAGTCTAAAAACGAGTTGCGACCTTAGCCTGGTCACCTGCTTTCACCTGCCGCCTGTGTCGGACACTGGATGACCAGTCAGTTCATTTCCCCCGCTCCAATGTTCGGTTGGTTTTTGCGCTCTACGGCAAACGCACCGATCGTGGTCAAACGTGTTTACATTGTAGATGTATTTTATAATTACTTAAATTAATAATATGAATGTTTAACAAATTGCGAATATTTCTTAAAAATAAATAATTTACATGATATTATTATTATTTATTATAATGAAATTCTTGCGTTACATTTCTTAAAAGATGAAAGTAACGTTAATGTGCTTTCAAATACTAAAAATGAAACCCATATTTTAATAAGACTCATATTTTAAATATAGATTTAGTTGTGTGTATTAATAACGTGTTAAATATATTAAAAAGTGCGACCTAAAGTTTTCTGTCCGTCTAAAAAGTTTCGTGTGACTGACTCTAATCTTGGCCACATTTTGGAGACTGCGTTTTAACATTATTTCAGAGAATCCGATGCCTAACTGGTCTGATATTACGAACTGCAATTATAGTTAAGAAAATATTTTTGCCCTTTAGTCCTGAATAAGTTTAGTTACGTGTAGGTGTAATAGTATTCATAAACCTTGGGAAAAGTATTATTTACTAGGCCATTTTCGATGTTTTATTGTAGTTAGTCATGTAGTTTGCGCACTCGCTCGCGTGCTTTGCTATAATTCACATAAAGTCACATAATGTGTGTCGTTTCTGTCCGGAATAAAGTCTAGAAAGGCTTTAAGCTAAATTTGATGGGGTCACTTGCATGTGGTTTTGTCATTTAAGTTTTTATGAGCGCATGTGTATAAATAATAAAAAATAATGTAAATAATGAGATTTAGTGTTTTTAAGAGTAATTATAGGGTCATTAATCGCTCTCAACAATATTAACGATAAAATTATAAAGAGGTCATTTATTTCTTTTTTTTAATACATTATACTTTGCTATACTTAATTTAAAACACCTACTTTATTCTGCTTGCCTGAAATAATTCTTTAAAATATCTTGAGTTGTTTTGGCATAATTACACATATTTCATGCTGGCTGAATGTGTTGGTGTTTATGAAATAAAAAAGTTGTTGTTTATATGTAAACATCTCCATTAGACTGTGAGCCATGTGGTGCTCTTAAGTTTGTTTTTGATGTATCTGATGAAATTCAGTGTTGATCAGCTGTAGAGGGGTTGAAAGAGCAAATAAATAAAATATGGGAGAGACAAAGGTCATGCTTCCCTCCCACATAATGACATTAAATGTAGAAGAAAATATCAAGCCTTTATTTAGTGCTTAGAAATGGGTCAGAAATGACTAGAGGAGCTTTTCTCTGTGATTAGTGAGTGCTTGGAAAGAAACGGCATAGTCATTCGTAAGTCAAACTGTACAGTAGAGGTATTGTTTTAGGTGTTCAAAAATCTCACAATCAAAGTGTACCGCGTTTGTATCATGAAAAGCCAGGTGGAAATCATGTTTTCATTTTACTTATCACTGTGTTAGATATAGCTGTGTATATTTGGTAAACCAGCATGTGAAGCTCAAATTGAGCAGCTGGTTGATCAGTTCTTTTAAACCTAGTCCTCTACTGGGATACTGGTGGCCTTATAGCGTGAATGAAAGTTTTATTCTCTTTCCTTTCAGACAAATGTGGGGACAATATCAGAATCACTAGCGCGAATTACCTCACTTCACCCGGTTATCCGGCGTCTTACTACCCGTCTCAGAAATGTGCATGGGTGATTACGGCTCCAGGACCAAACCAGAGGATTTTGATCAACTTCAACCCACACTTTGACCTGGAAGACAGAGAGTGCAAGTAAGTGTTCAGTGTTCACTATTTAGTGTGGAGGTGCGCCACCTGCTGGCGCTGCTTGAGCATCTGCAAGACGTCGAGCTGATGTGGAGCAGAGAGACTCGTGTGTGTGTGTGTGTGCGCGTGCGCGCTTGGCTTCTTTCAGGGCTGATTTCTTTAAAGCATTTTTTTGAAGTTTGTGTACCTTGATTGTGTTAGAGTTTCCTCTACACCTTGTGCTGGCAGATCTGTCATGCCAAAAGGTGAAACAATAAGGTATTAGCTATTTTTTTTGCATTGTGGTTCACCAGTTGACAGTGGTTTGGTGGCTGCAGCTTGTTTCCACCGGGTCCAGTCCTCTCTTTCTCTTTCTCGTTCTGTCTGTTTCCTTTGTTTGTGCTGGCGGGTCTGAGGGACGTCATTGTGCTGTCAGAGCATGGCCGACTCTGTTACTGTATCCCCTCCACCCAGATAGTCTTCCGCCTGGAGTCCTTTGTGTTCGCTGAATGCCTTGTATTAATGGCACCGTTTATCAGGATCTTTACCTTTTTATGGCTCTGTAAACCTACAGAGATTTACAGCCCCAGATGACCCCGCGCTGTCTGCTCATAGGGGGTCCGTCTCTTCTGAGAGTTCAGGTTTCACTGCCCAGAAACGTCCAGACCCCCCTCCGGTCACAGATATGCACACACTCACAAATCTCTGACCAGGGGATAGCGAGAGCGAATGGAGTGTGGATAGACACATGGTGAGGACATAATGAGCTCTCCTAATGAAATTATCCAGCAACGGTTTGCCTGTGTTCGAACAAGTCAAGTTAAAGAATTGCACGTTTGGCTCCCAAGGCAGTCAGAGGATAGAAACGAGTTTAACGGGAGCTCTTTAAAGTGTGCTGGGAACTGTTTAGGATTATGAAGTTGTAGGGAAAACAACTGAGGACCCCAGCTCTGTTTTTAATCTTTTCAAATATATTAGCTTGCTCCACCCTTAAAACAACTTTTACTTATGGCTGTCATCATTAGTTTCTCTTATTTTCAGTCCATCTTACCACCTAGTTAGCAATGTAAGGGGATTGTGCTTTGCTTTTTTTGGTGTTTGGCTTCATCCGTAAATCAGAAATTTTGTATAATTATGCATTGTGCATATGGTCATGGTTAATAAAATACCAGTACAAGCTATGTTAAGTACTAGCTTTAAGACACTCGTACCCTCAGCACCCCCCCCATGCAACATATGCCTTTGACTTGCATTCAGTGCCACTCTATACTTTCTCTACTTCAATCTATCATTTTAAATTGCAGCCATTCAAACAAATTTAAAGTTGTTTAGCAATTTCGGTCGCGATTGGCTGAAAGTTATGAGCCACAGAGATTGACGCCCCACCACCACCAGCACCTCAATCACTAATTAAATTCAGAGACCAGATAGACATCTGTTTGGTGGATCTGGTTTCTGCAGATTAGGGGGTGTTTTCTTGACTCCCAGATTCAGCTGGACACACATTAAGGGCTTCTTGCATAATGGAAACTGTTGATGGCCGAAATGGCTTCTTTATCAGATGGACTGCCGAGCGAGGGAAGCTACAACACACGCTTCAGTGCGCCGCTCGCAATCTAATTAGCAACAAATGGAACGCACATGCTCAGCATAACATGTCCGTTATCAACAAAGCAAACAAGAAATGCTTCGTGTCCACTTGTGAAAAAAAACAGCTGCCGGATTCGAGTCAACAGTGGGTGTTGCACGCGTATGATGATCTCTGGCATGTTTTGCTTGTGACTGAAACAAATGGACAAATTGAGAGAAATTACTTATGATTGCACATTTAAATAAATGTCATTTATTCTTTTTATTCAAATATGAAATCAATTTAATTTCCAGTTTGATCAAATGACCTGGCTGGACTGCACATTTATGGAGAAAAAGGGAGATTGTCACACTGGTGTATTTAGTGTTATTAACACAGATGGACTTTGGTGAGGTCATACTGTGTCTATGTGTGTGTGTACTGTGTTGTGTCAGAGGCCGTCCTCTCCTGATAGCACATTCCTCTGACAGCACTATGAATCATTGATGCGCCCCAATCCGCTGACCAAACAAAAACTGGAAACATTTTCCCCCGATTGTTACATTCCTGTCTTGAAGCGGTGAGGGGATGCGTTGGACGGAGGAATTGTTGAAACATGGCAAAGGACAGAGTGTAGCTTTGCTCTCAAAATAGATAAGCTTCACTGCTTGAAGCAATGTTCTTTGTACCTAGTCAGAGAATGCACAACAATGGCTGGTCGGTTTAGATTTGTGCATGTGTTTGCTCTTGCGAATAGTCAAGATGGCATTCAGAGAATGCTTGCTCAAGATTGGTCCCAAAGGAGGTCACTAAAAGGCCCTTGGCTAACCCTAAGCTTTGCAGTGACCAACCTTCAGCGCCGCCCTGCTGGGTCAGCCCACAAAGTGCCACATGTCCTGCAGAGAGAGCAAATACACTCTTGGCTGGCCAAACAAACCACACATCCTGTATCTTTGTTGCTCGGAGACTAAGTCAAAGCTGATTAGTCATGGAGACTCGAACAGTAGATGGCTTTGATTTAGTTGTGGGCTTAATTCATATAGATACACACAGATGCCCTGCTGTTGATGTGAAATAATGTTGTGGCTGACAAACCGAGGCGAGAATCGGTTTAGATCTCACTGGTGTTTAAATATCAACATGGAGTCAGGGTCTCAATCCATTGTTTGCATGAGCTCCAGTGAAGCAGGGACCCCGTGGGTCTCCTCTCCCCCACTGAGAGGTTCCGTAGCCAGGCTGGGATAGCCGTAACTCTCCCTTCTTCTTCCAGACACCTAACGCGGGCCCTCTTCACTCCTCCACAATGAATAAACACAGAGAGAGCCGTATGGCATGAACATTCATCAGGGGTTGTCACGGAAGGAAAAAGCAAAGAAGTATGGAATGCAACGGACCTCCTTTCATCCTCGGCAAAGAGGCTTTTTAAAGGCAGGGAATGCTTTGACCTCTGTGCTGTGGAGGAGGCTTGGGCTGACAGAGATTGTTTTAAATACTTATGGCCCCTGTTAACAAACATAAGCACGGCGATCTGTTCTCAGGGAGGGTCAGGTAAGCAATGGTAAGATCAAAAGCAGCGCTGGGGCAGGCACAGAGGCAGAGAGTCGAACTCAGTGCTCCTAAAACAGGTGTACCGCTCCTGTTTCCTTTCACAAAGATGCCATTTTTTCCCCTTAACAGTTGATGTGCTTTGTGTCGCAGAGCAGACAGAAAGCAGACCGTAAAGCTACCGCGCTAGGCAGTTTGCTGTGTTGGGAGGTTGTTTCTTGTCCCCAGACTGCTTCTAAATCACATTTGTTCTGGCTCTGCGCTGGATTCTGGGTATACAGGGAAAGGAGGCAGCAGCTGTCATATGGAGCGAGAGTGAGGTGCTGTTACTAAAGCCAGTCCAGATGGAGAATGAGGCATAAACATTGAAAAACATACACAGTAGGGCCCATATACTGTTGAGAAAAACTGAGCTGTAAAAAGATGATATATGTCATTTCTCTTCTGAAGGGTGGTGCTTTCAAAACATTGCTGTTTGTTTGAGAATCCTGACCAGCCTAATAGAGAGTGAGTTTGGGTTGTGGCTGTCTGTCGCATTGACCAATGATGTATTTTTGTAAAACCTGCTTGAAAACAATAATTATTTGGAAATTTCATTGTTTAAAGGAGACCTCATTGATGTTGTGTAGTATGTACAGTAGCGCGTCTGAGCTATGCCGTCCACATTCATTTTATAGTTCTGAAACAGTTGTTGCTGTGTGTTTTCCACATTCATGCCTTTTCACTTTCTGGCACACATTTCAACACCTCATTTTCTCCTTGGCCCTCTAACCCTCTTGCATGACACAGAGGAACTTGAGGTTGTAAAGTGGTCCGGCTAATGAGAAAGATTAAAGCGGTGTGTATCTTTCTGCGTGTGTGTGTCAGGGCAAGGGGTTTTCCACCGCTTAAGCGCTTCACCTTGGCCCGTGTGTTGGAAGGACGGGCTGATTGAAAAGCTCTCTCTCAGTGACATCTGCTGTCCTCCCTGCTGTTCTGTCACTGGCTTGATTCATGTCCTCCTCGTTCTCTCGCTCTCCGTCTCTCTCTCAGAAAGCCTAGGCACTTCGCCGCTCAGCGTGAGCTTATCTATGAGGGGAGGAGAGAGTGATGAAGTAGGGAAGTGGGGAAGAAAAGGAAGAGAGTGTTAGAAAGTGAGTAGATGAAGGGGAGGAGGCGGAAGGGCGGACAGGATAAAAAAAATGTGAAAAACACTACAGGATGTGTGAGTTATAGTTGGATAAATTAGAAGAAGGAGTAAGCTAACTCAATTAGGAATTAACAAAGTTGTAGCAAACCTCCTCCCTTGTTGCAGTAAAGCACAGAAGCAAATCTCAAAATTCTCCCGCTGACAGAAGAAGGATGAAGATTCTAAAGAGGATTTGGCAAAGGTCTCTCCAGCTTTCCACACAGAACAGTTTTCCCAATATGGAAGTTTCTGTTTTCTGCTGCGAGCCATGAGTAAATCGGCTGAGAAAATCTTGTTGCTCATTTCTGTTTTGTTCCAGCTCAGATGTTCTGAAGTAGAGCTTTACAAGCCATATGATTAAAGAACAATTTGTTAATCTCACCACTGGATTAAGATGTGAAGATATGAAAAAACAAATCAGTCTATTTAAATGTAAAAGTAGAAACTGCTACTTATCAATGCCAAAATGAAATACAACAGAGCAGGAAAAAGGAGTCATCTACATAAAAGCAAAACTTCTTCATGTCTGAGCTGCTGCATTACGCATGTAAAGATGCAGTGGAACATAAATCCCTAATTTTGTTTAGATGAAGCTCATTAGCAACATGGCAAGATGTTTCCATTCAGAGGCCCATGTATGGAATCTGAGAACTTTCGGGAAGCACACAGAGGGAGTGAATGAGGGGAAATTACCACTGCTTAGGAACCAAGTCGAGTTGAGGTTCTCAGTAAGATTGGTTAAAGATCTGATTTGAGACAACCTGGTTTTTTAAGCTTCCCTAGAGAACATCAGAAGGGCCTAAGCTTTAATTGATGTGGTCCTGTTGGAGAGCTAATGCACCATGTCTGCACATGCTGGCCTTGTTTAGTTTGCTGCCAGAGCCGCAAATGGCCCTTTATTTTTGATTGATGGTGCTCCTGCCCAGCTATGGTTCAGCCCACACTGCTCTGAGCTTAAGGGACCAGTTGGATGGGGATTTAGGTTTGACAAGGTTCAGCTCCACTCAGCCCCACGCTAAAATGGCAAATTGAGTTTTGCAGCTTGCATTTTTGAAAACATTGTGTTGTAAATTTAGGCTGTGAGATCTTGATTTAAGAACTTAACTTTCATTTCATTCTTATTCGTTTGCTCCAGTCTGAGTGCAGCCGAGGGCCGTCCATCTTCGTTTTCACTGCAACAGTGTTGGTAGTGAGTTTGATGGGTGGAAAGAGACAGTGATGAATGGGGCAAAAGCTCTCTGATTGAGCTGAGGCAGTACACACGCTTGCCCGCCCCTTTTGTTTGCTTTTCTCTTGGTCTTGTCTTTCAGCAGGTTGGTGTTCGTTTAAGGGGGTTAGAATGTGGTGCTTTTCTCACACTATAATTCGCAATTAAGTAGCACATGTCTCGAAAGCTGCAAACTGACCTGTTTTTAAATCAACCCCTTGGTGGGATGTTTGTGGTCTTGTTTCAGCCTCGATGCCAGCTTAAGTCTGTCAGTCCCTCCTTTCCTTTCCTCTCCTCTCCTCTAGTTTTCAGCAGGTCTGCTGGTCATATCATACATACTGAGCTAATTATCTTTCACAAGGCCTCCAAGTTGGCAGTGGCAGTGTGAGTTTGTGAATGGAGAGGTCATTTTGCCCTCCAAACTTTGGCATTGGCGCTTTGATCAAACTGCCACACAACACGACACCACACATATGCGTGCACACACTTTGACACAAGCACACTGCCCAGGCCACAGCAGAATGCACCGGAATTGCAATGGAAAGAAAACAACACACCACCTGGCTGTCTCAGTGTGTGCCCTTTGGAGTGTGTAATTCCAGGAACTTGCTTTCCTTTTTGAAGAGAACGGAAAGGAAGGAGATAAAGTGAGAATGTACGTGATAATGAATTAGGACAATGAAAGAGTAAGGAAACGAACTGCGATATGTTGAAACAAATGTCAGAGATTTGACCAAGCGAAGAATACTCTTTTGTTCTCCTTCTTCCTCTTATGTAATCAAAAATCGCCATCTAAAGGGTGTGTGCGTGTCCCAATTCCTTGTCTGACTGTTGAGCATGACACTGTTCCCATGAGATATGTTGCTGATTTGGTCAAAGGCGGCACTTTGTATGCATTCCCTGCCCCCATCTTCTGTCTACATTGTACAACCCTGGAGGAAGAGGGAGGAAGGGGGGTGAAGGAGAGGAGAAGGGGCAAGACACACAAGGAAAGCAAGTTAATTGAATTACTCCCAGTGCAGTTATAAGCACAGTTTTCCTCTCAAAGAAACATGAGACATTAGGGGAAAACTTCAAGTGACCCAGGACGTAGACCTGGGGGACCTCACGCTCTCATCCATGAGTCTATAGCACATTCTCTCTCAGTCTGTTTCGTTCTGTCTACCTCTCTCTTTCTCTCATGGATGCCACCCACTGGTTTACCTCTGGTTGACCTCCCTAAGTATTCTGTTAATTACTAACTTGAGAGTACGCATTAGACTCCAGCATGCATTTGGGCCAGAAAGTGTGGTGTAATGGTTGTTTTCTGTACATAAGCTTTTTGTCTCATACTGTACATGCACAGTCGTCATTTGTGTCTGATTTTAACCCTACTCTGAAAGTCACTAGGTCATATCCTTGTCATCAGTTTCCGCTATGCCAAATTGGATTTGTGGGTTCTTTTATTAAATAATGCGCTTAGATATACATCTACAATAACTGTCTGTTCTTTTTCTTTTTTGCTGTTGGACTAGTGATATGGGTCAGACATTCTAGCCTGAGGGATCTTGTTATATATCTCAGAATAATTAGTATTGTAATTAGCATAGCAAAAGGTATTACCTTAAAGTTGACCCTGATTCTCTATGCAGATATGGAAAGAATTTAGTCCTCATTAGAGGAGGCTCACTTCACCTTCTACCACTACAGAATCAGCAGCAGCCCAAAGGTGAGAGACACTGGTTGACTGTGTGAATTTGAGGGGGTATTTTTAATAGATGATAGTGCCCCTGACCCCCGCCAGCCACCTCCCTCCCTCAAACTCAATCCACGTCCTTTTCAATAGCTTGACTTTTCATCTTCTTAACCATGGACCCATCTCCAGAGGGCTGGGGCCACTCTGGCTCAGTAATAATACCCCCTATCAGATGTCAAGGTGGGACAAATGGTGGCTATTCTCTTAGTAATGGCCAGTGAAACGGGCTCCTGACAGAGATCGAATGAAGACCTGTGTCCCTTGTACACCAAATAGTGCAATTTCTTTTTCCATTGTCCTGTTCTTGTACTAAAGTGAATTTCTGTTTTCTCTCTCTTATTTGAATTGTATTTTTAGCTGAATCCTATGTAAGCATGTTATATAGAGTACTGCTTCTTAAAGCATAAGATATCAAGTGGTCACATCAAGACATCATGTAGTAAAGTTCCAATGATTCAATTTCAACATCTTTTAGCGCCGGCAAAGTTAATAACTTATTTTTCCTAAACTGCAGTAGGTTTGCAGCAGCTTCATTGTCATTGCTACACTCAGGTTAAATCTCTGAGGTAAAGTTAAGTCAATTTAGTGCAGTTCCTCATCATATCCTGTCAGTGGATGATGCAAAGATATTCATCCTGCCCTACTAGTTCAAGATGAAACTTCCTCAAGCTCCTTCAGCTGTGTTTATATTGGATCATTTGGGAATTGTACATTAGCAAAGAAGTGTGGCACTCTGATGTAGCCTAACCGAGCTCTGCTCTGTGGCTCGCTTAGTGTATGTGTTTCACTTAATCAGTAAATGCATATTAGCCATTTTGCCCCCTGGGCAGAACTCTAATTAATTGCTCTTGCTCCTTCCTCCAACGAGAACAGGATGTTAGATTCTAAATGAGGGCATTTTATGGTCTAATATGCCTTCTGTGTTTCTTCAAATTCGAACCCATAAAGCTTTCTGTTTTCCAGCAAAATTGCTTTAATGGATAATGACAGATGATGGAATGAGGGGAATCGTAATTGTTTGCTGACACTGTTGTAGAGGAGAATTAATAATGTAGTGGTAGGACAGTGCCCTCTTTGTCTTCTGGTCCACTCTGCTGTTCCCTGGCAAAAATGAGTGTCCAACACCAACAAGTTTGGATTGGGTTTAGAGGAAGAACAAGTGCAACAAAATATGGAAAGCTTGCACATGTGATTTCACTCAGAGTGGAAACTGCCAGAGCAATCTTGTATATTATGGTATACTTTCTCAGCTTTTACTTCTACCTCTTTCATCTGGTTATTATGACTAGTATTGCAGTGCGTAATAATTCCCTCAAAATACTGGAATTTATGTCTCTTCAAACAGCCTAATTAGTGGCGCTAATGAAAGCAGACACGCTAAATCCATCAATGTTAATCATAATTGCCATTTATGAAAGCATGTGGCGTGGTCTCCTGCACTGCACCCATTCAAAATTGATTAGCATCTAAAAATATGTCTCAAAGATTAAGCGTGATGCTTAAGACCTCTCTGCAATTGTGGCCACTGGGGCTGGGTTGGAGTAATTTACTCTCATGGAATTGAAAAGTATTGAACCACTTGACATGTCCACACCCTTCGCCAGGCCTACACCACATGCGCTCTGTGCCACCCATTATTAAATGGCACTATTCTAATCACTTGGGTTTAGGAAAGAAGGGTGGATGTTTGGATAGACACATCTGTCACTAGGGAAAATCAGACATTATTTGCACCTGTTTTTAAACAATGTTCTATTTATTCCGATGTCGACAGGAATTTGGGAAAAACAGATCGGGAGGCAAAGTCTTTTTGAGGTCAACAGCACACTTGCATTATGTAAAAGTGCATTCACATCCGATCTTAATTTCTCATTTTTCTATGCATAAACCGTACTGTATTCTTTCGGGACAAAAAAGAATAACATTCTTAACAGAACCTGTTTCAACCAGTCAAAAGATATACAGTATATAAAATAAACAAAATCACCACTAAGCCGTTACTCAGTTATCATAAACTCTACGGCTAACTTCATAGCCATAGCCTCAAGTCATGGTCCCTCCCTCTACACGCTGCAACAGTCGCATGTAAGCTAATAACTCCATCTGGGAGTGTTTTCATTCTCTGTACTGGTGTAACGGACTCTGGTCTCAACCCTAGCTCCTTTTTTTTTCTCTCTCACTAACATTTTGAGTGACAGCAGTGAGGTTATTATCGTTCCAAACGCAGCTAGCGGCTGCAGGAGCCCATTACAGTAGGCTTGGTTAATGCCTGTCACATACTATGGAGAGCAGTAGACAGTTATGGTGAGCGAGCTGCTACCTTGTCCCCTAAAGGCTTGAGGTGTTAAAACAAAAAAATTTAAAAAATCAGCTTCCTTCATGGAAATGTTAACCTTGTTCGGCATGGCCATCTATGTGACAGTTTGTTGGTGTGTTTTTGCACATCATTTTTGGGTCAGAGTCCCTCAACAGCTTTACTTGTTTACACTTTCTTGAGGACACCAATGACTTATGTATCCTCTCAGCCATCTCCATCTCAAAGGATGAGATTAGAAAAGAGTTATTGTTTTGAAAAGGGCACGTCGAACCTAATCTTTCCCTATGGTGATGGAGAGAGTGTTCCGCTCTATTGTAGACCACGACAGAGACTGGCGTCATCTCGGTCATATTTTGTTTCTGTGAATGCTTACAGGGGGTGTAGGTAACAGACACTATCAAATCCTGAGTCTGTGATAAATTGTTAGCTTGTGGTTGATTGTTTCAACCCCAGGCGTGCAAATAAGAACTACCTTTCCCATCTGACCATTCTGGATTGCGTAGACATTACTATCCTCGCGGATTGCAAGGCAGCGAAGCGAAGTTCTCTGAGAATTAGATTCATTCTTTTTGTTTTAATTTCCCCTTTGGATTGGCAGGCTATTTTCACCACTATTATGGTTAAAAGTGTGTGTGTGTGTGTGTGTGTGTGTGTGTGTGTGAAGGGGCCTTAGAGACTTTATGAAGGTTCACAATCCCTAACAACAATCCAGTGGTATAAGCCAAAAGATTTGGAGCAGTTGAAGAGGGCAAAGATAGACAGAGAGAGGAGGGGAATGCATTAAAAACAATCTGTTCGCTGTCTCTTCTGGGGTCGTAAAATGAAGCAGGCGGAATCCGGGAGGAGCGAGGAGGTGGTTTAAGACCTGGGGCAGGTGGAGAGGTGTCTGGTCTGAGAAATTGGGACTCTGTACTTGATGAGAATGCTTTACACCTCTCTTCTTGGCTTCAGGGTCCAAACTCTATTTTAAAATCGGTCCCTGCTGTTTTTTCTTGATCTGTTAATGGCGAGTTCCATTTCGCAGTTTCAGATCCCCGCAAGTTCCCAAAGAAATAGATTAGCAAATACTGTTCTACACAGACCTCACTGGGAAAAGTCTTTCTTCGAATGTAAAATGGCCTCTGCAGTCAATCCCATAATGCCCTGCAGTTGATTAGCAGGGCCACGTTGGCACTCCAGATCCACTGAGCTCGTGGAATGGTATGAAACTGTGCGCAGCCTGTGCCGAGTAGTTTTTAAAAACAGAAATGAGAATGTGGCTAGAATGCTAAAAGCCTTTTCTTTTTCTTTTTTTCGTGAGCAGCACTGGCCTTGAGGCGACTGCTGCAGTTCCATCTGCATCTTATTCTAATACCTCCCACTCCAGTTTTACAAGGTCCATCTGTGTTAGGGAACAAGTGCCGTGCCTGACTAAAAAATGCCATAAACAAGATTTCCGAAGGTGCTAAGACTTCATGTGCAGGCAGGAGAAGCCTGCTGTTTTTCAAAGCCACAGCGAAAAGGATGTCTTGAGGAGAGCTTGTAGTACAGTATAATGTTACCTCCACTGTGACTACGGTTGTGCAACGTTGACTGTGATTCTGTGACAGACTGCTGAAATCCGATAACACGCCTTTGATTCTCACGGCACCACTGAGGAGGAAACGACTTCTTAAACCCCCAAATCTTTGGCTGGATAACGCTTGCATCAATTTTTCAAAGGTCTGGTCACGCTTGGGTTTACCTAGGTAGGATTTAAAGTAGAGAGAAAGTCTGTGCTCGTGTGTGTGCGTCTCTCTAGGTGGAGGTATCATTCAGCAAGCCATAAGAGCAGGGAGAAATTACAAGCTGAAAGAGGAAGGAGAGAGCAGAACAGACAGATCTGAACAAGACTGATGCTCTCCATCTTGAGCTCGGATGCTACTGTCAAAGATCTTCACACATTACCGCACTAAAGCATCTTCCCAAGCTGTATTCAGAGCTATATCTGACTTACAACAAAGTGCACTCCCTTTTTTAAAAGAGTGAATTTGAGTCAGGATTTTACAGCAACTTGGACTAACATCTGCCTGGCGTTTCCTCCGGCATGTTGCTGAAGCAGTATACTTGTTGAAACCGCAAAAACACCATTATCAAACAAATATAAACCAAACCTTACCCTAGCATTAATCTAGGCCCAAAATCAGAAAGGAAGTTTTAATCCCAGTCCTAACCCTTCCAAAACAAAGCACATAACACATTTAAGTGCACGTGTATGTAATTAGTAATTCCATTACTGTTGGGTAATGTGGATTAGTGTAGTCTCAGCAAAAGGCCACAACTTCTTATTATGGATGTGAAGAGAGTGCAATGATACCTATCACAAAAAAAAATCAGATTCTTGTTTTAGAGTTAGGGCTGGGTCCTTGAATAAGATTCTCACCAAACAATGATTTTCTTCTGGGTTTTAGTGCTGCTCCAAGAACACGTTTGGAATTGGGGGTCAATACAAGGGTCTATGTCCAAGCTGCACCAAGATTCCACTGACGATCAGCGTAACCATCACACTAAGCGTTTCTTCTCTTCATCTTCCCCTCTTATCTTGACAAAACAGTCTCTCAGAGCATCATTTGACCTAACGTAAGTCAAGCTCACCAGGATGCTAGGCAAGCCAGAATGATGACAGAAAACAAAAGAAGTCTTTAGGAGATTTAATGACTGCTTTTTATGGCCACTGTTCCGTAAAGGCAGCAAGTAAAAGCATAAGTGCATTGGCTGGATTCCTGCGTAAATGTACCATGATGAGGCTGAAGGTAGACTGAGGTCTCCGGCTCAGACTGATAAAGGAGAAGAGGAGAACAGAGCTTGTTTGTGTGGGTGCAGAGGCGCTGTTTCCACAGCTGGCCTTAAGAGGAAGAGGGCAGGGAACGAAAAACAGAACGGCGTCCAAAAAAGTGGCACCAAGCAAAAAAAAAAACAGTGGGCCCAAACCAAACAAAGTGAGGTCATAGCTCTGTAAACGTCATGTGATCAGCACAGGCTGCCTCAAGAGCAGCGGTTCTGTGTGTGTGTTTGCACATTGTTTTATTTCTATTATGTTGCTATTTGCGTCACTGACAAATCAAAAAAGTACTTAAAAAATCTAACGTGATCTAACCTTACCTTTTCCATAAGGCTGAAAAAAATAGTTTTACTTTTTACTTCAACGCATTCAAAAACAGTCATGGTGTCTACATAATTTAAGAACATCCACTTTTGACAGTACAGTAAGTTGTGTGGCGTTTTCACAGACTTTCTTTACCTGTCACTTTAAACACATTTTACAGTCTATACCAAGCGTCACAGCAGCGCCACTCTCTTCTGCTGTGACTGATGGAGTTCTAGGCCTCTTCCATCAGGCCAGCCAAGCAGAGAGACACGGGTGAAGTCATCTCTACATTACCGCCCCCTCAGGGGACCCAATTTCAGAGAGCGGCACTCTTCTCAGATTCCGTCCCTTCCATTCGCTCACATACGGTATCACGCCAGCCCCAACAGTGTGAAACAAACCAACCTTTATATCACTGAATGCACAGTATGGGACGCGCCCCAATTTTGATGCTTCCCAACACCCCCTGGACACACTAACGCACAGACACACATTCTGCTGTCTGCGATACCTTTACCGTTAGATTTCCTCCCTTAATGGTGACAGACCATATCTGGACTTTTGTGTACATTAATAATATGTGTATATCAGTATTTTAAGACTCCTCTCAAGATAATGAAATGATATTATGCACAAGCAAGATTTTGGTTAGGCATCCCTAATAAGCTCAGAGAAATCAAACTGCGATTCTTTGAAAAGAAATAGAACGTTCTACTCCCCATGATGCTTTGCTCTCCTTTCCTCCCGTCGTTCTCACAGTTACAAGTGTCAGGGGTGATTAAACGCCATGGAAACAAGACCCTGCTGTCAATCATATTCCACGCTGAGCCTACCCCCAATTGAAATTCAGCATTATTATATCAGTATGTGCAGCATAGTGTCCAAACAGACTTAAAACAGTGGAGAATTCACAACAGCTTTAGTTTTTCATCCCATCTCGCTCGCTAGCTGAGGCAGGACCACCCACCCACTCTCGTCTTGTATTACAGACACAATATTAGCGCTCGTATGTGTGCACGTGCTGCCGTTTGTGCAACAGTCCTCCAAACTGTCGCCGACTCAATTATGTGGTGGCACCAGCCAATAGCTTTAGGGTTGAAATTCTATTTTGAGGAGAACTGGAGCGTGCATGTGTTTGTGTGTGTGGAGGCAACACCTGTTTCTTCTCACACTATAATTGTTCCACTCACATACTGTCAAACAGACAGGGTATCACCATCTTCTGTCATTCGTATGTAGCCGTTTGTCTGCCCCTTATTAGCTCTACAACAGGCACATCTCGTGATTTATTACTCATTGTTAGAGTGCAGAAGAAAAAATAGGGCATTTTTGTGGATGCAGAGTATTGTAAGTGTCATTATGTTAGTATCATGTGAATTTTGCATCATCTCGTTAATATTCATGAGCCAGGCTAGTGCGGTTTACAGTGTGTTCTTGGCATTTGAGATGTGTGTGTGTGCTTACTTCCTTGTCCTTATCAGTTTATTAGGGTAAATTACACAAAAAGCTGGCGAATAACTGCCAGTGATGTTATTCTGTATGTATATACTGTATGTGTGTTTATATATGTATGTTTATATATGATCTAATCAAAATTGTTGTTATTTTCCTCATAAACTGAGGAAATAATGTTCCAGAACCTGTTCATTTACTGAATGAATCGGCTGTCTGAAAAATGCACAAAAAGTGCACAGAGTTAATGTTTAGATGAACTGATCTGTGTGTTTGTCTCTCTGTGCAGATATGACTATGTGGAAGTGAGAGATGGGGTGGATGAGAACGGGCAGCTGGTCGGGAAGTACTGTGGGAAGATCGCTCCCTCTCCTGTGGTCTCCTCTGGGAACCAGCTCTTCATCAAGTTTGTGTCTGATTACGAGACTCATGGCGCTGGCTTCTCCATCCGCTACGAGATCTTCAAAACGGGTGAGTTAGTGATGTTAGCTACAGCGGCCCCACAGTGGTTTTTAGAGCCATTACTATCGTTTTATAATAAGAAGGATACATGCGAGCTAGGAATTTACTGTAAGAGAGCACAACATCCATATAAGGAGAGATGTAAGCGAGGGAGAGCACTTTCTGTTTTCTCTTTGTCAGCCCCGGTGGGAGAGCTCCTGGAGGAGAGATGATCAGTTGATAACAGACTTGTAGACCTTCAGGGTCTCTCGTTCTGGCCTACAGAGACACACACAGATACACACTGAGGGACCGTTGGTCTTATCTGGAGATGTCACGGCAATAAGCAGAAATTTCCTGTTGTTCAGATCTGTTTCCTGTGTTTGAGGTAGGGCTAAAGACAGAGAAAGTGAGAGAGAAAGCGTGTTTGCGTAACCTCGGACAGGTGCAGCACACAAATACTGACCCTGGGCGACCCCGAGTCTGACCTCAGGATGAGACGGATGATCCAGGGCGGTTATTTTAATCTTTATTGTCCACTTGTGTGTAGTCATTCCTGTAGAATGAAAAATCGCAAAGAAAGTCTGCTTAATATCTCAAATTCTTGACAGCAATGAGATGATATGGTGTGATTTTACTAATACTGAGTTGTCAGTATTATCACAACTTCTGTTCAAAGCATGATGAGTAAAATAATATTGCAGTGTATTATCACGTTACTCCAGTCTTCAGTGTCACATGATCCTTCAGAAATAATTTGAATATACTGATTAAGAAATATTTCTGATTATAATCAATGTTGAATGCAGATGGAAATCATTCTTTGATGTGTAGTTATTTTAAAAGTGTAATTTGTAAAAATGTTCAAAAATCATGCTTTTATATTATACGATTAATTATTTTTATTGTGTTTCATTTTGTTAGTTAGAAGTGATTTTTACCTAATCAAAATAACCCAACTGCAGTTTGATTGAGATTAATTAGAATGCACAATGAAAAAACACTATTTATTTCTTTTTCTTTCATTTATTTAGTTTTTTTTTTAACAAATGAACTCTTCGTATATTAACATTTAAATGTTAACATTTTTATGATACATTTTAAGGAGACAAAGATGATATTTCACAGAAATCCTGAGCTATACTGGAAAAGAGCAGTAGCTGTTCCTCTGGGTTTCCATCCCCCCGTTGCACCTCCACACACTTTGGCTCATCAATAAGTCTCCCACAGTATTCCATTATCTCAGTGCTGGTTTTCCTAAACTCATCTTCTTGATGTGTCTGATTGGAAATAAGGTTCCTCTGGAGAGTGCAGAGAAGTCTGAAACATATCGACTCTGAGCAGTCCAGGGGTCAGGCTGGGTGTGTTCCTCCAGAAAACCCTCTCAGTTTATCAGCGTGGGTGGGCCACAGGATCCCGTGTGAACAACAAATACTGTTGTTTGCAGCCCGGGACATGGGAATTTGCTGTGACTACGCAAACTCTGCCGAGCGTACGTCAGCCTTATCAATTAAAGACAGAGAAGGACAGCGAAGGGAAAGAATGTGAAAAAGCAATAGGAAGAGTGACGGATGGTGAATAAAGAAAGAGAAACCGATTTGAAAACCTTGTCAACACCATCTGATCTGCGTGTTTATGACATACAAGTAAAAGTAATGATTACTCACAGGTGTTGAAACAGGTGCGCAGGTATTCAAATATGGGATGATTATAAGAATGTAACACCGTTTAAAATGAGATTATACTCATTTCAAGCTGCTCCTGCTACATTTGGAGAGGTAAGCTGTGGATTAGAGCGGGTTTCACACACATCCTCAGCGTGTGGGCTGAATCGCTAGAAGCAGCAGTACAGCAGAATGTCTAATTAAAGGTACACGGTGTATTTTGCGAGTTTTATAGCGCTCTCAGATGGCTAGACTGATTTCAGAAAAGGCATCTTCAACTTCAGCTGCCTGTATGTTTTTAAAGCAACTACCCACGAGAGACTGTGCGTTACAGTGATTTTACTCAACACCACTTACCTGTGGTTAAATCACTTTAACATGTGTATTGAGTGGCTTATTGCTTTTATAAAATGCCAGCAACAGCAATATGCTAAAAAAAATAACAGTATTCTCTCTAAAAAATATCTGTTTATCAGCAAGCAGTGTATCTTATTAGATAGATAGATAGATAGATAGATTGATAGATTGATAAGGAGGGAAAAAGCAAGAGTAGAAAGCTAATGTGACGACTACAAGAGAAAGAGAGAATAAACAGAAGGAGAGCAGAATCAATTCAGGAAAAAAAGTGTGAAGGTGACAAAGAAAGTGAGGGAGAGAAGATGAGGTGAAGAGAGGGCGAGAAAGCCTGGGAGCTACACACACGCACACACACACACAAGAAAGATAAGAGATGAGAATCTCTCCACCACAGCTATCTATGAATGCAATCAAGCCTGACCCAAGCACTAACCCACACTGGACAGCACGGATATCTAACGAAGAGCTGTCCTCAGGGGGCTTTCAGACCGCTACGGTTTCACAGACACCATGTTCTTTCTCTCAGAGTTCCCTTACACCATCCTTAACAAGGGGCTTTTAGATGATTTTTAGAAACTTGCGTATCCCATCCGAAAAGAAGAGGATTCTGTATTTATCATGTCATCCTGCCTTGCCGTGGCATCCCCCGAAATGGCCTTTCTTAAGGTTGAAGGAGATGTGCGTTTTTAGTTAACAGCTCTGCAATTTTCAGAGCCACATCAAGTGAGAAGAGAAGCTGATGTTTCGCAAGTGGGGTGGAAGGCGTGGGTGTGGGACAGAAGGATGGAGAAGTAATTTATCCCTGCTTCAGAGTCAAGAAGTAGGGGACTGTGGAAGCCTGTTTCCACCTCTGAGTAAAAAGCAAAAGTAACTGAAAATAAATAGGAAATTACACGTTTTCTAACGTAAAATCACAATTGCTAGAAATAAGGAAAGAGATAATACTGCATTTACCTTTTGAAAATGGCTTCCATATGAGATGCACCACTGATAGAAAGATGAAGGCTTTATGTGGCAGCTGTAGGAATGACAGTCGGAATTTATGTTACTGTTGCAGATTTTATTGATCTTTTGAAACAGATTTAGGTCTTTCTCTTTTCAAGTAAACAGGAACTCTTCTTGTGCATCCAACCCAGGTTCATTTAGAAAATTGGCTCATGCATGTCTCACAACACTTTCAGAGTGGCTTTAATAGTGTAAGTGTCTTTAGTTTTATAAGAAACAGATGAATGAGAGTCTGTCACATCACATCGGTTCAGAAATTAAATGTCCGGTGAGTAACAATAAAATACTTGAATTCATAAATGATGTATACATTAACATAGGATAAAAACACATTTGCTGAAGTAACCATGCCCCTTTATCTTGTTTCTACAAGTCTTTGAGCTCTTTTATTGTGACTTGTGATTCACGGGACTCTGTACTGCTAGTGCAATGCTGTACGGGGTGCGCTATAGAGCACGTTTACTGCATCAGAAAAGCTTCATACATATGGAGCTGGTTATGTCAAGCAAACACCAAAATGTATTCGTTTACAAATCATGCACCATATATTAAGTGTTTTCAGTTCGTAACAGTATTGTGCAACAGATCATATAAAAATAAGTTTTAATTAATCAATAACCTGTGCTTGTAATTATAATCTACACCTACATTCAGTGTATTTCAAAGCTACAAAACAGATTTTTAGTACTTCAGTAGGTTGGTGTATATTAACATTATATCAGTTAATGAAAAGACGGTATTTAACTGTTAATTTAACAGTTGCCTTTTTTACCGTTAATTTTATGGATTGTTTTTTTTACAGTGTAAGGAGACCTACATTTTTCAAAACTGTAGATACAGACAGATTTTTCCAATGAACTCATGTGTGTACTTAAATAGCTACCAGTGAAGTCATGCCAAAAGTCTGCATCATCATCATCGCTAACTCATGTCTAGCCAGGCCATTCATCATTGAGATGTTATCTGAACGTCTTTACGATGGCACCTGTGTCAACACAGTAGGACAATGATTGCGTGAGAAGAGCAGCTTGTTCATTGTGTCCAGTTTAGTTGTCTTTTACAAGTTTAGTTGCTTTTTACTGGCCAGTGGCATAGGTCACATCTGGCATGTCATTCTACAAGCTCGTCTTCTAAATAAACCCACCTACATTAACACACAGAGCTAATGAAACCCGAGGCAGAAAATTTCTTTCTGTGCATTGCCCATTCTCGTTCTCAAGGGGAACCATCAGCGGTGCTGGCTGGCTAAATGATGTGTCAGCAACTGTAGATTGTAAGTGTGTGTGTTTGTGTGTTCAGGGTAACCCCACAGCTGTGACTCCAGATTAATGTTTGTTGGAAAGTATGGCCAAATTTTGCTTCTCAAACTCGCAAAAATCGCTCCCATTAACCTGTCTTAGCGTAGCCACGGGGGTAAACGGCAAGGAAAGGTGTGTGTATGTGTGTGTCCAGATTAATTATTCTCCCTGCAGATATATGGAATATAAACAACAGCGATTAGCTCACTAGACCCAGAACACCTCCAGCTATTTCATTTCTGCCTCAGCGTTACACAAACTTCGTCATATGCCAAGGGATCTAGTAATATAGATCTCTTGGCGTTAACATTTTAACAGGTTTTCAGTACTGTGTGCAGTGTAGCTCACTAAATACAAAAAATATTCACATGTACCTTTGGGAAGATAAACAAGAATGGACACAAATTTGCGTATTTCATATTAATGCAATTATTATAGTATTTCTTTAAATTAATTACAAAATAAAAATGTATTTCTTATGTTTATTAGGGTTTTAGTTTTAGTAATTTTAATTATTATTATATTTCAGCTAGTTTCAAAGGCAGGACTACAATGTTTTGAAACTGAGATTTATACACCATCTGAAACCTGAATAAATAAGCTTCAGTAAGGTTTGTAATACTAAGACCATATTTTTCCAAGATTTGAATATCTGGAATTTGAGGGTGAAAAACCATCAAAATAACAGAGAAGATCACCTTTAAAGTTGTCCAAACTGTAGTCTATACAGTAGTTTTACTTTACAAAAACAACACTGATAATGTGTAAAATAGAGAGATACAGCTTCAGCCATGTCTGTCTGGTTTTGATTGTGTCAGAACTAAAGAGGTTCATTTCTAAATGACGGAAGAGCTTAACGTAACAACAGTAAAGTTAATCTCAACAGAACATGAGGATTAAATCTATGACACTTTGCTGAGTTTGTTTGCACTTAGGGGAGACCTGCAAGCCTTCATTTTAACAAGCATTGCCTCTGGCCTGTTAAATAAACAGCATATTCCATAGAGGCGAAGCCTTTAGCCACTTCACCGCATTGAAAAGATAAGCCCTGTGTATATACGTTAGTGCGGAAAAGCAAAATAAATCGTACAAAAGCTAGCCGTTTATGTCAGAATTAGTGCTTAGCTGCTGTGAATCAAGTATGGGTGTTTTTTCAATACCACTTCACTACTCTCTCATAAATTCTGGTGTTTAAGTGTAAATTTAGTTCAGAGCAACTTGAAAGTATTTGTGGCTGTGAGCGGGAAGAAACCGAGAGAGAAAGCTGGATGGCTCTCACAAAGCTTTATTTGTTTGGCTTGAGTTTACAGGCTAGAAGCTCCCTCCCGTTTCTCATCTCAGTTTTCCCCCGTCTTACTCTTGTAAAGTTTTTTTTTTTTTTTTTTTTTCTTCTCCCAACTACTTGCAAATAACTGCAGAAACAAACCAAGAGATTTGGGAATGTGTGGAGATTTTAAGCATTTGCGGTTAGCGACAATAGCGACATGTCTCTGACTCCGTATGAGACACGCATAATCACAAACGCACACACTTAGACACAAACCCTAGAATCCCACCGCAATCTGTAAACAGCAGTGAAGCATTACAAAGACAGTCACAGTCAAGAGCCGCGAAGCTACACAGCCAGTGGACCAACAGTTCTCTATTATATTTCACACTCCAGTCGTCCACAGAGATACTAAAACTACACAAGTGTGCCAATATGTAATAAATATGTATTCTTGCATTAGTATTCAATGGGATGACCTTCAAATGTCAGATAACTAGCTAATATTTTGACAGTTTTGCAAACTTTAATTCGAACAGATTGTTGCTCCACCTAAACTTAAATAACTAAAGAAGATATACCCACTCTAGCGCCGCTTTGTGGCTACGCTTTTAACGCAACATTGCAGTGTATTCTAACATATTTCGGAATTCAACGCATTCGCTTTTACCATTTTGCTTTGAGTATGTTCTGGGTTGTTTTGCTAAAAAGATAATGTTATAGCATGCACTTTATAAATAGTGTGAGAAGCGGTGCAGAGGAAATGTGCTCTTATCTCGCAGAAGGAAAATGCAATTCCTTCTTGCCTGCAGAACAGCCACAGAATTTTTCCCTCTGTCAGAAGATTATCTTCAGAATAGTCTACAGAATTGAGTCTGTCTATCTGCTGTTGTCAAAAACTAAAAATGAAAGTTGAAAGTTTTTGGCTCCATCATCAAATTGTTCCTTTGAATTTCTTTATAAGCCTGCTAAGCTTAGTAACTTTTATTTCAACTTGGAAAGTTTCAGATACAATGATTGCTGACCATTCAGCTGACAGATTTCAACCCTAAACCCTGAAGTGTGCATGCAATTACCTTGTCCTGTTTGTGTGACAAATGAGTAATTGCTGGCACCCTAGGTTTCAGTAGACTAGAATGGAGGCCTTTAGGGTTTGGGAAGGCCACATTCACTGACTGCAACAGCTTATATATATAGACAGTGCCCTCCACTAATATTGGATCTCTTGGTAAATTGGAGCAAAGGTGGCTGTGAAAATAAATCTGCATTGTTTCTCCTTTTAATCTTTCATTTTAAAAAATCACAAAATTCTAATCTACCATTGAATTAAAACAATTGAAAATAGGGAGAAATTCTTGTGATGAAATAAATGTTTTTCTCCAATACATGTTGGCCCCAATTATTGGCAACCCTAGAATTTGTTATGAGTATTCTGGAGTTTTGAGCACTCCAGAGTGATCATGGACATGAAATCATCCAGCCATGGTTTCTTGTTTCACAGAAACATGTATAGGTTGGAAAACAAAGCCCAAATTCCCTTAATCATCAACCCAATAATAATACAACAAATAATATATTTATGATGTGCAGCGAAATATAACTGACCTTCACAAATTAGTGGCTTTAGGAAAAGAGCTAGAGCAGTGAAAATGACCATTTCCAACACATGGCATCATGGACTCAAATCAAATCAAATACCAACAGATAACAAATCAGTAATTCACTGACTTTCACTGAGACAATAATCAAAACACAAACATCAAAATAAACACAAGAATTAGTCACTGGGCACAAAATGAAGCTTTGCCATGACTGTTCCAGTCCTCTGAGCTGAACACTGAGTGAACTAAAGAGAAGAACCAGCATGGAGCTGGTGATCTAAAGGGTCTGGAGTGATTCTGGATGAAGGAATGCTTTCTTTTCTCTTATCAGGTGTTCTCCAAACTCTTCAGGCATTACAGGAGAAAACTCAGAGCCGTTATCTTGGGAAAAGGACAAGGACAATAATTGTGTCCAACATCTGTTGAAGAAAAGCATTTACTTCATCATGAGTTTTCTCCCCATTTTCAGTTGTTTTACTTCAATGATCAAAAGGATAAACAATGGAGATTTATTTTCACATCCACCTTTGCTCAGATTTACCAAGGGTGCCAATATTTCTGGAGGGCACTGTATACATATATATATATATATATATATATATATATATATGAATATGAAATGTAATATTAAATGTCTAGAATTTTAAATCTATGTGAAAAGACTAAAAGTGTAGAATTTGTGGCCTGCTGTTTAAGTAATGCACTAAATGTCAACTCACTTTAGCGTAAAATTCCCGTGCTGGTCATTTTCTTCAGAGCACAGGAAAAATGGAAAATGCATAAAAAGAAAGAGTTTTTGATGGCATTAAATTATGCACCCAAGGTTCCGAAATAACAGAAAATGCTCTTTAACATTTCATTTAAAAGCTGTGAAAAAATACTTCCCATCCTTTAAAGGGTTGTTTGTTAGAAATTTCACGTTCCATTGTGTCAAAACCCCTGTAGCTTTTTTTCTTTCACAGAACACAATAGGAGATGTGAGGTAGAATGTCCAAGCTGCTCTCTAACGTCTCAGAAAAGTGAGAAGTTTTTCGATGAGTTAAATTTAGATCTGTGGTTTCAGAAGATGATTAAGAACAGAAGTGGCCACCCTGGTCCCCATCCAATTTTATTTTTTACAAGAAAGCAGTTTGAGATTTCTTCAAGACTTACACTTTTATCTTCCACTTAAAGAAATAAGTAATATGCGTTTTGTTTTTTAGCCACAGTGACATCATTATTTGTCATCCGTCTTCTGGTTCACGATCTTAAACTTTTGCACCCACAGCAATAACCACGACATCCCACACTACATTAGGTGCAGTGCTAACGTAATGTTGACATTTCAGTGTTGATGTTCCAGAGGTGATCCTATATGCATCAGTCTGTAACAAGAGCATATTTACTCTTAGAGCTCTGAGCCTATTCATCACGCAACAGCTTTAGCCAAGCGAGCATTGTGTAAGTGCAAAGTAGTGATGTATGTGTGAACTTCAACAACACACTGCATCAACAAACTAGTCCACCAGGGAGTTCTGGGTAAATGCTGTGACTTGCTGATATAAAAGTGTGCGAGTGTATTTCTAAAGTGAGTTTTATAAAGAATTATGACTATATTTTTGCTGTGTATTAATTGTGTTGTACAACAGAGAATGTATATGAAACATTTAATAAGTACGGACTCATATGCGCTTTTACTTCTTGTTGGTCTCGTTTCATCTTCATCATTAGCCCACACACTCAAGAAATCAGGCAGCAGCCATATCCCGAGCAGGGTGGGCCTCCACCACGGCCCATAAACCATGCAATCATTGAGCAAAACAGCACAGACCACCATGTTCTTTCTTCGCTGTTTGTTTTTCCCCCCCTACTTCATCTTTCTCAGTGAACAAACAAAAAATCCTAACTTTTTCCTTCCTCTCGGTGCCCACCTCAGGTCAAGAATGCTCCAGGAACTTCACCTCCAGCAGCGGAGTCATCAAGTCGCCGGGTTTCCCTGAGAAGTACCCCAACAACCTGGATTGCACGTTCATGATCTTCGCTCCCAAGATGTCGGAGATCGTTCTGGAGTTCGAGAGCTTTGAGCTGGAGCCAGACAAGCAGCCACCCACTGGAGTGTTCTGCCGCTACGACCGCCTGGAGATTTGGGATGGCTTCCCTGGAGGTGAGTCATTGGAGAGCTCTGTTGCCCCAAACAGGAAAATCTGAATGTTTGAAACAAAAGATCACTTAGTGGATAATGTTTGCACATTGGTTCTCAAACACTCACTGTTCAAAGGACCAGCAACAATTAACTTCAGTCTACTGAAACATGACATGACATCAAATGACAAGAATGCATACTAGATCTTTACAAAATAAAATAGTTTACGTTTTCTAAAGAAAATGTGAAAAACTAAAAAACTTTTCTATAGTTCTAAACCTTAAATGTCAAGTGTTTATTGGACAGGTTTCTTCTTTAAATTGCAAAAAAACCTGTAAAAATATGCATGGTATTACAATTATTAAACTAAAACTATCATTAACACAAGGGGAAAACCCTTAAGAAACCTTAAACACTTATCTTAACAATATCTTAAGTGGAAGTATTGCCTTTTTGCATTGATAATTGTGATTGTGATTAGACTTATTGCTTATGAACCTTAAATAAGGCACAACGTCATTCCTTAAGCATACTGCTACCATAACAGATTTTGTAACCCTGAAGAAACAATTTATTTTATAACTACACATTTTATCTGCAATGGCACCAATTTGATTTCAGAAAACACAGTGCTGAAGTTCAACACTGAAGAAGGCAGTCTGGAAAATGAAACTAACGGTCAGAGCGGAAGTAATTGGGAGAGTCTCATCTTTGGCCTTCTGGAAATGACCTTTAACAGATAAGCCAGATGCTATGACTAAATAACAATGCCGTATGATTGATCTCCTGGGGAGAACAGACGCCTGACCTCAATCCATTTGCTGTGTTTCACAAGCAAAACAAGCCTCTCCTCTGCATGGCCAAGAGTCAATAAGATATTTGGACTCGTATTCATACGCAAGTATTTGAGAACATGTTAGTAAGTCTTTATTCCATTAGTAGCTGTTCTCTGGACATTAGACTGTGGACTGTCTTGGGGTGAGGGACTCTGGAATGTAGACTGTTGTCATAACACCAGAAATATTCTGTTCTCCAAGATAATTACAGTTTTTATTTGTGTGTGTGTGTGTGTGTGTTTGAACTGCATATACACACCCAAAAGCCCAACAGGAAGATTACAGCTCAAAGCGGGAAGGAAGTCTGCGAGGACCAGAGGTCTTATTCAGTTTCCACTTCATTATCGACTTTTTTCTGTCTTGACGGAAGAGAGAAGCCGTGAACAAATGACACCTTTGATCTGAGATCGAGCCTTTTGAGCTTTCTCATCAGTTAAAATTTGTAAAATTGGTTTCAGCATTCTTCTGAGGATACGCTGCGAATCTATTGTCGCAATTATGATGAAAGGAAGTCTGCTGAAATAATTGTTTTTGAAAGGTTACACAAAGTCTTTTGCGGAATCACAATCATTTTCGGAATTTGTGGAATCTTCTGGATGGATTTTGAAAGAAATCAGCGGAAAGTCCTAAAGAATTTTAGGTTTCCTTAATTTTTGTTTTGTGTTCCACGATAACAGCATGCTGGTTGGGGACAAGATAATAATGATTAATGCTGACAGAATTTTAATTTCTGGCTGAACTCTTTCTTTAAAAGGTGCAGAGAGTGCTGCGCTCTTATTGGTGTCTTAAGCAAGCTCAAGAAGTGAGGACTTTGATGTGTAGAGCCTTTTGTGAATCCAAAATCCATGTAGGCCTGAGGAAAGCATAGAACCTGGGACAAAGGTTGCTTTATTGTAGTCCCAGCAGCTTCTGTTGAAAAATCTACAATAAAAAAGGTGTCCCACAAGTGCACAGTGACAGAGAAAGAGCCAAGAGGGAAGTTGAAGACAAGACTTTAAAGGGAAGGCCCTGGTGCCTTAGGGCCTCGGTGTAACTCGTCTCTACGGTTCAGACACTAGCTGCATTACCTGTGGAGCCACACCAATCAATAAGTGCATTAGTGTGGAAAGGCTGCGAGGCATGAGACAGAAGCCTCTATGACTTCGAGCCCTCAGCCCACCCCTCCATCACCCACTGGCCGCCCACTTTGAGGCAGTCACAGCCTGGCAGAGGTTTATAAAGCCCCCTCCTCCTCCACCAGAGCAGACATGCTGGATGGGTTCATGGAGAGGCTCTTTAAAATTTCATAGCCCTGTTGAGTCATGCAGATAATCCGGATGCTTCACCACACCCAGAGCTGTCTCAACACACAAGCACACACATTTATGCACACTTGAATGCACCTGTTTCCATGAATTCTTATGAAGATTAAGATTTGTGTAAACCCATAGATCTGTTTTATATAATCACACACACACGGTGCTGGTAGATCTGTTTAATCTCCTGGACTGTAATGGGCATCTTCTCAGAGAGCTAATCACAGTTTCTTCTTAAACCGAATTTGAACATAATCCCAGATCTTTCATGTTTCCTTTGACTCGGGTTTTGAGATTTCATGTATATTTGTGTACCTTGGGTTAATCTAGCTATTTGCATTTTTTCGAGGTTAATTTTATTAAAATCATGCACAAAAAAAAGTGTCATTTCAGTGTAATTTAAGTTTCCAAAGCTCATGCATAGTTAATAAGGCTAGCACTGGGGCCATTTATACTTGGTTGTCTGTTGCAAAACAACTTGCCTTTACATTCTAGCAAGTTTCCTTAATCCAAAGATTAAAATGTCCTTAACCTGAAAAGACATGTGCATATAGTATGAAAAGCTCTTTTTCAATACAGCTTCAAAGCATGTCCTTCTCTCAGCAGAATGTACTTCATACCTCTTAATTCACAGCCTTAGTTGTGTTCGGTTCCTTCCTTCTTGTCCCCTCCAACTCCTACACATTTTTTTTCTTTTAAAGTGGCTTCTGGGAAGTCACATTAAAGTGGCCCTGGAACGAACAATAAGTGCAGGAATTTATGGTTGCCACTGAAAACAGAAACCCAAGGTCATAGACACGTACAAAACAGACACTGCCCTTTCATTTCCATCAACAACAAGGTGCAGAGAGAATGTTTTGTTCAGTCAATGCAGTTATACAAGGTCAACCGATCACACTGTCCTTGACGTTCACACACTACAGGATCAGCTTGAATAGTAGACTATTATATGTATCTAATCGTGTCTCTCTTTCCACAGTGGGTCCATACATTGGCAGATACTGTGGACAAAATACTCCAGGACGGATCATATCCTACACTGGAATCTTGGCTTTGACAATCAACACAGACAGTGCTATTGCAAAAGAGGGATTCTCAGCTAACTTCACTGTGCTGGAAAGAACAGTTCTGGATGGTAAGTCAATACTGCAATGTTTAAAGTGCATGAAATAATTCATGAAATGGATACTAAATTCAGTCTCCAGTCATATCAGCGTCCTAGAAGAGGTTGTGCATTGTGCATAACATGTTGCTAAGATCACATGTTGTGCGATTAAATATTTCAGTGTGTCAATCTTGTTACAGTAATAAACACAGAGATTCTTGTCTTTGCAGATTGTTATACTGCAAACCATTTAACATGCACATAAACACCATCTGTGCTCTTGTAAAACATAATTACTCCAAAAACCAGTAGAAATTACTAACATGTATTAATAACCTATAAATACTGTCAAGCTTTAGTTAGTATAAGCAGAAAAAAAATCAACTTTGTGTACGTTTGATATTTTTAATTTAACTTTTTATATACGTAAGAAATCCAGTTCTATAAAATCAAAAGGTTAAGGGACCCTGTTAGTTGGGGTTTAACCCCATATACATGCTAATACAACATGATATGACATGAGGAAGTTAAAACACCACGTCCCGCTCAGCTGTGGCCCTCTTTCATTAAGTGATTGTGTGAAGAGTCATGACCCATCTGCCCTGCTTTATGGGGATTGGTTTACTCTTTTTTTCCGAACCAGCTCACCCAGAGGGCTCACCTCTTCACCCCAATTTAAGAGATGCTCCAACTAAACATTTAATTTCAGCACACACCACCATCCCTCACCGGCAATCACGCTATGCATTCAATACTACGCTTCTCACTCCTCTATCTGCCTTTCTCACAGTCTATCTGTCACCTACCCTTGAGAACATACCTGTTCAACATGACAAGTAGCAGTGCTTGTGATTCAAAACAAATGTCCAGTATAATTGCAGCTCATACCAGTTTAAGGTGGATACATATTGCATATAGCATAAAGAGCATATTGCCATTAATGTTGTGAACCGGTGTACCATGCTATATTTCAGCTTGAGCTCTCAGTACACATCAAGGTGCGTACTACATCTCTGCCAGCCCGGCTCACGCTCAAGAATACATTCGGTGTGTTCTCAGCAGGGGCTTTGCCGAACAGTCGCAGTCTATCAATTATTTATTGGCTCCATAAATTTACATTCTGTGGCAGCTTCTCTCGCAGTTCGACATGTTTACCAGTATATTGTGCTTTGCAGGAAGGAAGGAGATCGCCATTGGCAATAAGTCTTTATGTGAAGGATTTTGTCAGTGAACCGTCATAGATTTATGGTCTCTGCCGAGTTGGACCGAACAGTGACGGATGCCAGATGTAATCAGACCAGAGATCTGGTTGTTTTCAGTCATTGTTCTAAAGAATGAAAGGGTGGAAAGTGGATAGATGGCTTGACGAGATAGAGAGATAAAACAGAACAAAAGAGAATGAGTAATGTTAAGATTAAGTTAAGCTGAGGTTTCAAGGGTAAAAGAGAGAAATTCATGAGAAGCGCATAAAAGACACAACAATCACTTTTGTTTTTGAATGTAGTGTTTGCACGAGTTTCTAAGTGATTTTATTTTAGACATACTTTTATGTAATTCTACAATATGTTGGTATTTTGAAAGCATCCGTGGTGACCCTTTGTAAGAATTTCGGCTACATATAATATCAGTATACAGTATATTTTAATAATATTTAAAATGTATTTAATTTATATTTGTATATTTTATAGGAATTTATTTAATATACTAACATAACATATTTCTCTTAAATAAACATGCATGCATGTGTATTTGTACATACTTAATAAATATACACAGTACACATACATATTATTTAACAATATTTTTTACAAAGAATAAATGCAATATTGCATTAAAATTTTAACACAAGTACCTTAGAGGGTAGCAGAAATTTGCTCTGCCTAGGTTTACAGGATAGTGCTTATGGCTCGATGCGAATAAACGAATAAAACTTGTGTCTGTCTAAAACGCATGCTTTCTCCATCTGCTACATGTGTTTAGGCCTGTTTGTTTTTGCTTTGTTGTTTGGGTATGTGCGAATCTGACCTGCTTTCACTGTTATATTAGGTAACACGAGCTCACCCTGCTTCAACATGCATTTCCTTACATTCTGTGACCTGTTGTAAATAAATTAGCATGTCTCCCACATCAGCCTCAACATTTCCCTATCATTCACTGTCTTGAGAGTCCTAAATTCTGTGCCGAAGCGTCTGGAAAAAGCCCCTTGGGGGTCGAAGTGTGAACTTTGCTTGTCTCCGACACACGGCCGGCATGCCTCGAGACGACTCTAAAACATAACACACAACGTCACAAAACAATCAGCGTGGCCTTATCCTGGGTGGCATGACATGAGGAGTGATATACAACCTGCTCTCTTTCCATCTGAAAACACAGACATGCTAGAAGCGTCTCTGACTTTACATTCCTCTGAATGCTGACGCTGGGGAAATGGCCTTCCCATGTGCCATTTAACTGTGCCTCACCTTCAGGAGGCACTTCTTTTGTGAACCTCAAGACTTCTCTAACCGATGGACTTAAGAGCTTAAACTGAATGTTTTATGAATAAAGGTTTGCGTCTTAATGTGGTACACGTCCCACAGTGCTTCCATTAAACTGTGGGAAAGAAAAGTGCGTATGATTTATTCTGGTACTAAGAGATGGAAACCTACGGTACTTTGCCTCAGAGTGGCCCACTCCCCAGAGAAAAAGGTCTTAGTTTGGGTCGTGATCTGATGTATTCTTTATTTAGATCGTGAAATGACATTTTAACAACTCCCCTGCCCCTTTTTCTTTTTCTTTTGTGTTTTCCTCAGACTTTGACTGCACCGAGCCTTTGGGTATGGAAACTGGGGAAATCCATTCCGACCAAATCATGGCCTCATCCCAATACAACCCCAGCTGGTCTCCGGAACGATCTAGACTCAACAACCCAGAGAATGGTTGGACCCCTGCGGAGGACTCGAACAAAGAATGGATCCAGGTACTGTAGGATTCACACACTTATACTGAAGATAGCAGTCCATTATAAATGAGTAATGGAGGAGGGATTTGTCCTTGGTAGAGAATAGAAGATTCTGTGATATTTTCTGAAGAATAGAGAAGTCAAGTCTACACACGAAAAGTTTGAAATTCCCTCACGCTTTTCTGATTTTTGAGTTGGGAACTTTCTCTAGCTATATTCGACTTGATCAGGCAGCCTTGCAGATGCCTTTGCCACTGGCTCTCTTTCGAAGACCAGCAGCAACATCTGTTGAAGTTTGCCCTTTGGTTGAAAGCCATGGAATGTTAAAACCCAAATGTATTGGCCCCAGTGAGTCTTCCTGGCCAACAGATGCTTGTAACCTTAACAAAGACTGTCTATGAGATGCATCTGGGTGTATCTAACATGATCTTAATGTCCGAGAGACAATAAGAAACCTGATGCTTATTCTAAGGAATGTGGCCACACACAAGGACAGTGGCATGGACAGCAGATTATCTGCACTTGTCTTTTTTCAGTCACATGAATCTGTGAAAAACTCTTGGCAGGAGTCATTGTGTTGATTACACAAACATTGCGGCACCTCTGCTGGCCTTTTTTTTGCACTTAGGGGCTTTTCTGTGACCCAAACCTCAAGGGTACCCTCAAAAGCCAGACTTGTTTTATAATCTTTGCCTGACTGGAAAATTTGGGCCAGAGAAACTCCTCAGGAGGCTAATAACAGTCGTGACCCACGGCCAAGTATTTGCTAGGGGAGGTCTGTTAAGCAGATTTTCCTTATTGCTATCAAAATATTGTCTGTGTTCTAAACCAGAAAATAATTGAATTAGAGGACAGTGCCTCAACTTAGCAGAGAAGAGGAACCACAATGTTTAATTCTTCGTTTCGATGTTAATGCATTTCCTGAGGAACTGGAGACAAGTTCTCCCCCAGTGGCTACAAATTCTGCTCCATATATTAGGAAGAAATACCACAAGTACAGCCCTGAGGATACAATGGGGAGTCTGATCGAGTTGAGGATTGTAAGTGTTGCCGATTTCTCCAGTGCTTTTGATCATAGTAATTCAAAGTTCTCCTCTGTTTAGATGGACTCATTATGCTTATAGATTACCAGTCCCTGTCAATACGGTATTGATCGGGACTTTTGTACAGAGCACAATGAGCTATCCTAACACTCTGCCAGGATGTTCTTTAAGAAGCAGTCGATAATTAGCCTCTACTCGTTTTACAGGCCGTCACTTTAAGTGAAGGATGCTCATGTTCGTAAGATGACAGTATATTTATCAATGCTTGGCAATGCTGTTGCAATATTTAGCTTTATCTTGTATCCAATCCAGTGGGAAGTCTTCAGAAAAGAAACATTCCGCTTATGTGACTTAAATGAGTCTAAAAGATCAGAGAAAATTTCTCTTCTAGCTCCCAAACCAATCGGTTCCACATCATTTCACAGTTGCCACTTCATATTTTATTCAGGATAATTAAGTAGACTTTGCAACTGTTCACCCTCTTGGCTTGCTGAACTTGTTTAGTCATTTCGGATATTAATGAAACCCTAAATGACTCGCCTCCCACAGTGCGGTATCGAGCTGAAGAGAGCACAATTTTGCAGCCGCCTGGAATTCTCTAAAGGGTATTGATTAGAGGAAGGGTACTCTTTTTGGTGGGAGAAATTTCAGCAAATCAAACGTATTCTGTTGCAGCCCCCATGTACCGTGCCCTGTAAATCCCTTTCCGCCAATCAGATGTCAAAGTTGAACCCCGCACATCTGTTTCCAAGGGAACAAAGGCAGAACCCTGCCGAGGATGAATGATTTATAATTTGGAGACGTCCTGCGCTCGTTCTCTCTCTCTCGTGCCCGGCACTTGTGGAGGAGTTTAATTATAACAAGCATTATTAAAAGAGTGGAATTCTTCATTTCGCTTCCATTAAGCAACATGACCCACCACAACAGCATTTCTCCATCTAATGGCGCAGTCCACTTGGCACGCACAACTCGCTCGCTCCCATGTCCTCCAACGCATATTATCAGTTCATTATTTATTACATTTACACTCTCGAATGTAATTTACAGCCGACATTTATATTATTCATAGATGCCCGGTTCTTCCTTGTTAAAAATCTCCATTCCTTGCAGTTTTTTTTTCTACCCAGAAAGTGTCAAAAAGACAGCGTTTGTCATGCATCTTAATGCGGCTTCAAATTAGATTCAGGGTCTAATGCTCCCAGCTTGGCACTGCTGATAATTAGTCGAGGCTCAGGAGATCTTGAGCTAAGCCAGTGAGCTACAGAGGCTTGTCCGTTTACAAGAGCTTGTGCCATGCTGGAAATCAAAAGTCCGTTAAGGTCTTCATCAGACGTATGATGAATGAGAGAAGGGCCAAAGTCTTGCAGAACACGGGAATCTGGCTCCCAGTGCACTATGTTCATGGATACGGCCTGGTTTCGATCGGAAGATCGTGTTAAAGCGTGACAAGCCGAGATACCTACAGTACATCTGTACAACACATTTTGACTCTCTCTCTCAAGGAAAGACTTCCGATTTATAGAAGACCGTAACCTAAAACAACAGACGCTGTGAAGGTTCTTATGGATGGCAGATTTTCAGTCCTGTGGAGAGCTTGGCATAATGAAGAACAGATCCTGTTTTGGTAGACATCAATGCGGTATATTGCAAGTGATGCAATAAATGCACGCTCATCCACTCCAGGAGCATCAAAGCACTTTTATGAATTATGCATTTTGATCTGGGAAAAAGTCAACTGTCAATAGTTGAAAGCTCCTGTCTAGCTCCTAATGGTTGAATAGAAGTCGCTCATTATAGATCATGTTCTGTTTCATTAATCTCAGCCTCGCAATCAATCTCATCCTCAGGTCTAGCGAAACGCATCAGCCGCTTGCGTTTATGCAGCGGTGCTCGGAATACGCAGCGGTTCATTTATAAACCTGCTGCATACGTCTTTCCCGCTGTTGTGCTAAATGCTTTGATCAGGGCCTGATTCGCAGGAAGGCGAGGGCTTTTCTCCTTCGCATCACTGGAGAGGATGTTTACCTTCATTTTGTTCATTAAAGCATCTCTGACAAGAGTTCATAATGTTCAAAACAATAAGGGTGATGTTTTCAAGTCTGGAACTGTAGAGTGCCAACCAGGTTTTGTGTCGGCCAGTTCAACGGGAAGCCGTCAGCTTGATTGATGCAGGTGAGGAGGGAATGTGCCAGGGCCGTAGATGAAAACAATGATTGAGACACCACCCCACCCTCTTATTCTTATCCCCTGTGCCACACTGCCTTAACTCCTGACCCATTTTGCTACAAAAACAGGTTGGAATTCCAGGGCCATCAAGCAGGCACTAATTACAGACTTCCTCTGAGAAAAAACTTTCCTCTCAGACTCTTGTTCGTTTATCGAGGAAGGTTGTCTGGAACGAGGGAAAGAGCCAGAATGAGCATGACATAGGGGTGAAATGTCACTCCAGAAACAACGCACTTGGCCATATCCTGTTTGCCTTCTCATGTCATCGACATATGCTCTCCATTAGCGATGGTCATCTAGACGCAGCTATGTCGGCTCTCCATTGTTTTGCTTGGATTTTTTTCTCTCACTTCAATTAAAGGATTAGCTGCTGCTATTTTGAGACGGGTGCTGTTCTCCTGCCAGCTGATGAGTAATTAGACAGTGGGACTGTAATTAACATGAGAGTCTCTACTGACAAAGCCTGCAGAGCTGGTGTCAAGCTAGGCCACCCTGCTAGCATCACACCTGCGCTAGGTACATTCTTATGATTTAGAGTTTAAACCATCTTCAGTGCCTACATGCAATTAGCTTGAAACATTTAAGATATCTTCTTTGATATCGTTTTCTTCCAATTAAATATGGATCCAGGTGCATGTTAAATACATTAAGCTCATTCATGTGAAAGAGGTCCAAAAGAGGAAATCCATGTCATTCATTCCAACTTTGCCACCACATTTCTTCTAACTACAATAAAACCATGGTTTTAGTCCAAGATTCAGCCATACAAATTAAGCAACATATTTTAAACATGTTTTCAAGTGAAACAGTATATTCAATGAGAAAAAATGGTCTGGACTTGTTTTATTGTTAAGTATAATCTGTCTGTAACTGATTGAATTGTTAAAAGCGAGCATTATATCACAGGTGGTTGAAAGAAAGAAGCTTTTGTGTGTGTGTGTGTGTGTGAGTTAGATTAGTGTCTCCTTAACTTTGACAAAAATGATATTATTTTCTCTGTCTGTGTGTGTTTTAAATATTCGCCCTACTTTCAAACCATCCACCTATTAGATTAAGTTAAGGAAAGAGAAGCACATGATCACCATTCATACGCATGCATAATTTTACAAATGATTAAAAAAAAGTTCTAAAAATAACTCCAGCTAATTCCACTAGGTAAATTGGGTGATAAATGTGAGGTCTTCAAGGAGCCTATAGATCTCTCAGCTGGCAGTAATACAATTTTCATGAAAATGTGAATTAATTATACCTGTGGTTAATGGAATTTTAGAGGAGCTTTCGGAGCAACCAGGTGTCGTGGGATGGGATGGTGGGAGGAAGCCGCAGTTTGATGGATGAAGTAGAACTTTGCCCCGCGAAACCTGCCGTCCCACATTTGTGTTTGCTTTGACTGGGCCGTCGCGCATCTGTCTGCTCAATGTCTTAGTTCCTCCTGGATAACCTGCACCAGATGGCGTTTGAGCCTTAGATACACAAGAGCAGTTGTGGTTCTGACCAATTTGTGGATTTTTGTTGTCCACTAATACGCAAGACAGGAAAACAGACAGAATAGAGACAATATTAATGCATGATGCAGCCCACGAATGATAAATGGTTTTAAGAAAAACACTGAAAAAACCCCTGTGTAATCATCTTCCCTGCAAGCACACGAAGCAAAATAAACACTCTGTTGAAACAGCCACCAAACACCATAACAAGCCCATGCTAGGATGAACACAACTGTCACAGCTTTAGGAAACAGGCAGACATGTTTGACGCTTGTTTAATTCAACACAATTAGCATGAGAAGCCTCAGTGAGTTTGCACTGGGTTTAGGAAGATTAGATTTCTGCCACTTCCTTCCATGCAGGCCAAAGGCAAGGCAAGAACTGTCCCTTCCAACACACACACACACAGGCTCTGGTGTAATAAAACACACACTCTTTGTAAATTTAATTAGCTCTGAAAAATTAAGCTGAGGTCCATACTTCACAGATGGACTCTGGCCAAATGAGCAAGTTTTAACACACCAGACTTTCCCGTGACATAATTATGAAAACATACTTCCATTCGGGTTTTTGCCGGAAAGATAAGTGGGATATATTCAGACACTTAAACAACGGTAGAAACAGAGAGGAATTCAAAATAACAAGCAGAGGGTATGCTTTGCAGAGTCAGCTGGCTTGAGCATTTTCCTCTGGAGTCGTATGGATTCCAGTTTGAAGACTTTCCCACAGTGGTTGCAGCAGACTTTAAAATTGGCCTGACCGTTATAAAACTGCATAGTCACACCAGTGACTAATAGAATAATTTGGCAACTTCAGATGTCCTGAAAAGTCAGTTGAAATGTCTGTGTGGTTTCAAATGTAAAAATATTAACTGTAAAGATGATATAATTCATCATTGTTTTTGCTTCTGCGGTCATGATTTTTGAGATGAAATGCTCACAGTCGGGTCTGGCCCGTCTCCTTATAAGGAAGTGTGATACACTTTTGGAATGGCTTGTTTTCTGAAAGGCAGAAAGTGGAGTTTCTCAGCCAGGGAGTTCCCATGAGGAACCGGGGCTTTCCCTTAATCTCCTGCTTGCACTGTTTGCTTTTAAAGGGATTTTTTTTATTGTTTTCTAGATGTTAAAATGTGTATGCTATTTTAATAAACTTTACCAATGGTGTGAGTTTAAAGCAGAATGAATTTATTTGTTGACCAATGGCAGACAGGGAGAGTATTTAAGAAACCTGTTTGAAAACAATCACAATTGTAAATTGTAATACTGAAAAATGATATATATAGTACATTGAATAATCATTTTCATATTTTGGCAACCAGTGCTTATATATTTTCAATATACTGCAATATATGCATGGACACATGAAAAATATATAGCAATGTAGATGAAAACTGCACTAGTAATTTCTCAATATTTTCCTATTTATTATTTGATATAAAATGTCAATATGTTGTAATACATTAGCAATATGTTATGTATATTTTCAATATGCATTTATTAATTTAACGTATAAAAATATGTTTTCTTATACAGTCCATGAAGGATCACTGTAGTAAAATGTATAATGAATGCTGGATTTCTTCTTTAGTGTTTTATTTCTCTAGTTTCTTTCACCCTTTTTTCCCCCTTTCTCTTTGTCGTTCTGAAGCAGAATGTGGTTAATAAATCACGAGGCGCTCATTAGTTCTGATCTGTGATCAGCTGGTGTGAGGAAAACTGATCCAGACTGTCTCCTCTCCAGCCAAGCCTTCTGATCTCAAATCACTGGCTGTTCCTCAGCTCTCTTATCTTCCTGCCATGTATATTTTAGCACAGCCAGATCAGAGCAGCGCTCGTTCAGCCGACTTCAGACACAAAGACCTTATATTTTTAATATCGTCTGGACGTACAGGGTTTGCGATGAGCTCTTTCTTCACTAATTGAGTTTAAGACAAAATGAGTATGATATTTATTGAAAAAAACAGTATCTACAACAGATCCACTGCGTGGCTGTTATCCTGTAGTTTTAGCTGTGCACCACTGATGTTGAGTAAATGTTGGATCACCAGTGCCATATTTTTGAAGATGCTGTGAGGGATGACATCACTTCTGAGAACTGAAGCATTTCCCCAAAAACCTCTGCTTGGCCTTTTTCACTTCCCATTTGCTCAGTAAATTCTGTGGAAGTGAATCCCGCTCAAAGATCTCCATTTTCTCTTGAGATAAAAATGAGATAACCCACCCCACACACACTTCCTATCCTGTCTATTACAGCTCTGATAATCCTGAATTGGACCAGATCACCCACATCTCCATCCAGTGTTTTCTCTTCCAGTAACCCCTGACCACATTCTCCTGACCGCCTCTCAGACACACTCACGGGAATGACATCACAACTCATGACTTCTTTATGAAGCATTCATTTTTCAATACAGCACACGTCTGAAATGCACGTTTCCTTTCAAACGATTTTCTCCCCCCGACACAGGCTCTATGAAGTTAAATATCCTTCCTCATCCAATAAGCTCTTGTCTCCCGTTCAGGAAATTAAATCGTCACATTGAATATGCTTTATTAAATTGGGATTCATTAAAATTAATCTTTCATTCTAATATTCACCTGGGGTCTTATGAACTCAATATATGACACCCGATAAGCCACTTTTAAAGTGATACTCCCTCTGTTCGGAGTAATATAGGAGTAATATTCCTCCGTCTTTCCTCAGGTTGATCTTGGATTCCTGCGCTTTGTCTCGGCGATCGGCACACAGGGAGCCATCTCTCAAGAGACCAGCAAGAGATACTATGTGACGTCCTACAAGGTGGATGTAAGCTCAAACGGAGAAGACTGGATAACTATTAAGGATGGCCCAAAACAGAAGGTGACTTATTTACTTCCTTAAAGGTGCAGTGCACCCATTTTCAGCCTCATTGATTTAAAGAGCCATCTTTCTCCACAACCATACTCAAAGCAACAATACTTCTGTTCATCATTTACTAGATTGGATTTTTAAAAGATGTTTTGAAAATGTCACAATAAAATATTTTACAGCTTAGCACAACAAAATGTAATAAAATTGATTTGCATGACTTTTCCAGGTTTAAAAAAATCCCAGTTTCCTGAGATATAATGATTTAATCTGTCAATCCATCACCTTGTTAAGGGCTTGATTAATATAGTGTTTTGGTCACCTTGAAACTTGTGGACAACCCTTGATTAAACTAATGTTAGTATGTCAGGTCTCATAAACCAAGAGCTCTATAGAACACTTGCTAAAGATCTTGCATGACATGCATGATTTATGATTTTACACTCTCCAAAATGCCTTGAACTATACATGTCCAGTGTAAACACTGTATTTGTTTTTTGAAACTAAGCAGCAAGTCAAAGGCCTTTCTTTGGTGGATAAAGCTTAACTTGTTTTAATCCTGGAACTTTCCGTTAAATGTTACATTTTCATATAACAATGAAATAGTGTTCGAAAGTTCTGGTAGAAGATCAGGTTTGGTTCCACTTTCCGCTAAATGATAAAGAAGCTTTTATTTTCTCAGCCTAACATGGAAGTAATCCGTAACTAGGTACATTTCCAGAGCTCGCTGGCAGGAAGCCCTGTAAACATCTTCCTGTATTGTAGCGCTGTCACCGCGTGGCTCCGTTACACCAATCCATGCTCCAGATGCAGACGCATGTGTTCTGCAGGGCTTGTGTCTCTCTGACTCCATTATGTGCCCAGTGTGGCATGTTAATCCGCCCTCTCAAATACTGAATTTGCAAGCTCTGTAAAAACTCCAAAGCCACCACAGTAGTCTTTTTTCTGACCGTTTTTCCCTTTAAGGAGTGATGTCAACATTTGTGGTAGGGCTTTTTTCCTTGAAAGGAGCAACAAAGGACTTAATAAACAAAGAGGGGCAAATGGAGAGAATGAGAGAAGGAGAAGGTTAACCAAGTTTAGAGTGTTTGAACAGCTGGTTGGAAGCATGTGAAGGATTGAATGAGGACGCTGATTGATTAGCCATCGGGTGAGATGTGTCCCTCACCACAGAAAAGTTAACTGCAGGAAGACATGCCTATTACATTTGACACGTAGGATCTGTCTTAAAATCTAGTGAGCTACCTACCTAGACAGCATTTTAGGGATCATAGCCAAGACAGGTTCTAAAAGCATTTGAATGAACCTCACAAAACCTGTCAAGATCATGATGTCCAGATATTTTCTTTTGCCAAAATAGTAATATATATATATATATATATATATATATGTTTTTTTTTAACTATTTATATATATAATTTTATTTATTTTTTTTACAGGAATTTCACAATTTCAATATATTTATTTATTTATTTTAAAATAAATATATATATATATATATATATATAATTACTTTAAGGCTTTTTTAATTTCATTAAAATAGTCACAGTGCAAATCTGAAATTGAAACAGCTTCTATTTCAAAATGCAATTTTTAATTTTAATTTCACCTGATTTTGACAGAAATGTGAACTAATACTAAACCAAACCAAAGATTCTGTCTCTGTAGGCAGCTTCGTAGATTTTGAGATGCTTCCACTGTGTTTTACTCATTTGTGAGTGCAAGAAGCGCTCATATGCATGTTTACGTCTGCTTGGCAGACTCTTACAATGTAAGTTTTGAAATAGACCTGTCAAGCTCTGCAAGCCAATTAGATGCTTGTGTGTGTGTGTGTGTCTACAGTATGTGTGTACACATCTTCATGCCTGGAAGTAACAGTGAGCTTAAATATACCCAAAGGCCCAATTTCTGTGTCGACCCTCAACTAAAGCACACTGTTCTCTTTTTAGAGCTTGCATTTTTAAGGTGCGGTGCCTTGTTTCTGTCTGCCTGGCTCTAAAGTGCTTTTGTGAGGTGAGGGCCCATTTACAGACTGCTGAAACAGCAGTTTGGCTGTGGGGTTGTTGCACAAAGGAAAGCCTTTTTACTACTTAGAGCAGTAGAGCAAAGCATTGGCGTGACATTTAAAGATAGCGGATGGCTCCTCATGTGTCTCCCTTCAAGACACACACGTTTTGACAAGTAGTGCCCAGGGACACGATTAGCAGCATGGATTCTGGGATAGACGGATGGCTGTATGCCCTGACTGGGGCTTAGCAACACTTGGCCATCCTGTACAGCTTACAGTTTGACCCTGTCTAGTTTATAAATTGTGTTGAACGTACTGATATTAAAGCAACATACTGACAAAGAGGCTGTGCATTACGGGGATTTTACCATTCTTAAAGGGTTAACCCCCTTAAACAGGGTAAAATCACTGTAGCAAGTGGATTAGATGGACCTGTTGCTTTGTGGCAACAGCAAATAATAAGTAGGTTTGAACTAGTGGGTTCCGTGAAGTGCTTACGAATTTAAGTACATCAATACTCAATTAAAATAAATATTGAATATGCAACAGGGAACACGGAATAAATAATAATCAGTTTTCCAGAAATCAGATGCCACACTGTATAAAAGACAACAATGCTCAAACTGAAAAAAATACCCGTAAATCTTACGAAAGAGTGTGTATTGAAAATTCTAAATGTTTCTGATCACTGAGGACACAGTCTTAAGTAATTGATAGGCTTTTACCCAACAGTCAGAAGTCAATAGCCTTCATATTTAGCATGGCTTCTTTTAGTGAATCAGGTGCTAAAAAAGCAAGTGCAATTCATTCCTAACTCTCCTCCCAATATGGAACTGAGGAAGTAAATGAGACATCTTTCAAGATGTACTTAAAAACCTGTTGACCTTTACAGTGACCTGTGAAACGAGATACTATAAACAACAAGGTAGCCTTTGCTTTAATTTGTCTTTCTTCTAACAACTGCATCTTACTTTAACACATCTCCAGATCCTCCTTTCACAGAGAACATGTGCTAGCTGTCAGCAAGAATGAGTGCATATGGACATAACACAATCCGATTCATGGCTATGCCTGTTGCAACAACAACAGAAACCATTGTGTTACCGAAGCGTCAAAAACATTCAGCACTAGTTGCAACCCAGACTATGACATCACAAAGTGGCCTTTGTATTGCTACCCAGTTGGCTCCAGAGATAATCTAATTCAGGCTCTATTTAGGTTGTCACATTTGAAGCCGCTGATCTAAACACATTCCTGTCATTTCTGTTAGGTGAGTCCCAAGCCTCAGAGGTCTGTCCTTGGTGACTCGCCTAAACAAACTATGTTAATAATTAATGTGTTTGTTCTTCGTTCGACAGATTTTCCAAGGGAACACCAACCCTACCGATGTAGCGAAAGCAACGTTTCCCAAGCCTACATTGACGCGATACCTCCGTATCCGCCCCTATTCCTGGGAAACCGGCATCGCCCTGCGCTTTGAGGTGTACGGATGCAAAATCTCAGGTTGGTTACAACACAATATGTCAACGGCACAACTGGCATACATCATGTTTAGAAGTAGAGTGTTAATTCAGAGTCAGAGGTAGTGTTTTGCCAACACACCACTCCATCATGATCTTTCAATTAAATGGTTGACGTTTTGCTTGCTTTGGAGGAGAAGTGTTTATTCATGCCTCTGAAAGCCATGTGCGAACTGTGCATGTGCGATATTGGAGGAGCTATTGCATTATAGACAAGTGTTCACGTCAACGAAAAGGACCGTGTATTCATGTTTCCCCATGTTTAGATGTACTTCATTCAAAATGAATGGCATGCACAGCATGTACGGCTGCTGCTGCAACCTCTCCACTTCTACCCCAATTCTGCCTTTACCCTCCTCCCTCGAGCTCTCACCTCTCAGCCTCTCATATTGCATACATGCTATTGCACACGGCTAGATCTACACCCACCAGCCGCAGTTAGGCCCAGCTGGCCCTGTCTTCATTTGCATACTCATCTGCATGTTTTGGCATGGCTCCACCCTACAGAGCTTTGATTGCAAAGGCTTTCATATCATCAGCGCCTCCCTGCTGAGAACATTTCCTCATATGTGTAGGAGGAGGGCGAGTGTGTTTGCCATCATGCTCCCGTCTATCAGCTTTACGTACAGCATGCATAGGGGCTTATTTTTAGAGTCTGTGTGTGTACACAGATTTAGCGCTGGTTGTATATTTGTGTGTGTGCGTATGTGTGCGGTTCACCGCAGTTCTGGAGCGCAGCTGTTGCAGTCATGTTTTGGACGGGTGAACAGACCGCATTCTAAACACATCACAAGAGCAAAGGCCTCCCAGTGACATCATCAGTGTGCATCGGGCTCCCCTGTGATGATGCGGCCAAGAATCTTACTAATGAGTACCATGGTATTACTATATTATTATTTCTTTTTCAACAAGGTTAAGCAGGTTTTAAAGATTGATACTTTCCACACATTTACCATGGTACTATCAAGAATGCCATTGTCCATGTGCAAAAACATTGAAACACAATCATTTTAGTAGCATGGTACAATTATCAAGGAACCAAACTAATATCAAGTGATACTATTACTATTTTACCATGGTTGCACCAAGGCCTTGTACTTGTACCAATAAGATAACAATTAATTACTATGGTAAGTATGAAAGCACGTCCTGATCCCTAGGTCAGCATATTTTGTTGTCCCTGGAACAACAAAAAAGGGACATGTTAAACTTACCCCCATTTTGTTCAAACCCATAAAAGCTTTATTCATCCTTTAACAATTTAAGATATGTTCAATTAAAACTGTGAGTTCCAAGTAAATCACTGTCAAGGTCTAAAAAAAAATAATGAAAGACATCTAAATACTCCATCTGCCATCAGTGGTTCAACCATAATGTTATGCAGTGGTAAGAATACTTTTTGTTTGGAAATAAAACAAAAATAATTGAATTATTATTATTATTTATCTATTATTCAACAACCTGGCACCGTAACATTACTGTAGCGCCATTTTGGAGAGCACCCGCTGAATGGACATAGCATACA
>JAUYWG010000064.1:893486-908710 GCA_034779775.1 Enteromius afrohamiltoni | reverse complement strand
ATTATTCAACAACCTGGCACCGTAACATTACTGTAGCGCCATTTTGGAGAGCACCCGCTGAATGGACATAGCATACAAATGAAAGTGTAAATGGATGTAAATCGTTATTTTTCTAGACTTTGGAAGTGCAATTGTCTTTGGTAGTCAATGGGTCAATCACAAGTCTCTTAATCCAAAATATCTTAAATTGTGCTCTGAGGATGAACAAAGTTTTTATGGGTTTAGAGCAACATGTGGGTAAGTGATAAATTACAACATCTTAATTTTGGGGTGAAGTATCCCTTTAAAAGTACCATGGTACTACCATCTGAAACCAATTTACAAGGTGCACATCACTTTTATCAAGGTACTGCCGCAAACTCTATTCCTGGACACTATGCTTCCAAGCATTGTACCTTGACACTACCAACAGAGGGTGCCTGCTGGCAGTTAGGAGGTGGTCTTGTGCACAGTTCAAGTCTGATAGGCTTTCCACATGCACACATCCATTAATAAACTTCCTCCCGCTGTTTGTAAATAAAACCATCTGTGTGTGTGGTCATCCAGCCTTTTCAACAGAGGAAACACGCAATAAACAGGGACCAGTGCACCCTCAGGGTGTGTCTGCCAGGGTCTACCACACCAGGAGCTTCTACCATGCATCCCCATCTGAGATCTATAAACAGGTCCTGATCACAGTGCCAGCCAATGGATTTAAAATAAACTTGGTTGACTTCCAAACTTTGTGGTCCAACCACCCTAGCGGAGATCTTTTTCATTCAGGTCCCAAAACAATTTGGCACGCATGTAGCAAAAATTACATGCAGAGATATTTGGCAGGGTTACAATAAACCCAACCCCGGCTGTACATCTACAAACAAACAATGGAAAAATCAAAAAAGCATTTTGCAAAAAAGTCACAAGCATTTGTTGTTTTAGGAGACTGGAACTCACATTTGGATTCTCTACAATTTTTGAAGGAGTCATAAACAAGTACTCCTTCCATTTCAAAACTACAGAGGTAGTTCCCTACTGTACATCAGTACAAAGGCACTGTTGTGAATGAAAACTCTGTTCTGGTGGTATTTCATGGCACATTAGGTTCATCTGTGACTAGTCCAAGATTGTCTCTGACGCTTTCCTGCTCCACGGGTGCTGATCGTAGATTATGGTATCGCTGGCAGTTTACAAATCCCACTGCGTCAAAGAAGTCGTGACACACTGTCAGTTGGTCAGTGCTGCATGTCTGATAATTTCCCTCAAACCCACCTGCCTTTGCCTAAAGGTTGCAACACTGGAACAAAGAAAGTCAGTTTGGAGAGAAGACAGATTACTAGATGGATGAAGGGATAGATTTGAGGAAGGTGAATAAGAACGCATATTAAAAACAAAATGAAGAGAAGAACAGAGCAGAATGGAGAATAAGAGCAAGGAACTGTTGAAAGTGAAAGGTAGATACACTAGAGAAAGGTTTTAATTAGGTAGCTTGAGAAAAAGAGGCAGAGGAGTTAATGCACAAGGTCAGTGCTGAAAGGAAGATGGAGAGAGAGAAACAAAGAGAACAAGAGGTTTCTTATCTCTTCTGTCCACTTCATCTGTCTTTCCTGTGCAATGAATGTCTTTCCCTCTCTCTTTGTTCTGTTTCTTTATGGCCTGTGACCTCTTTAGGTTGTTGGTAAGAACGTTTCCGAGCTCACTGAGATGTGACCGTTTCTACCAGGTTTATCAGCCAACATCATTTTTTTCTACTCCTTTCTTTTTCTTCCTCTCAGACTCACCCACTCACAACTAATCTAATCTTTTGTAGACAAGTCCCTCAATTATCATTCAGCTCTTCCACTATCCTCTCTTTCTTGGCATCCATGTGTTTTATTGGCATGACAAATACTGGTACATTTGTTTTGCCAGAGTAGTGGCAGGTTAGACAACTCTAACCGAGGGATCAGGTATTGGCTGGTAAGCATGGCCCTGTTAGCCCCAGATGGTGGGTGCCAAAACTACGCAATGTTGGCCCAAAATCATCTTTCTCATTTGATGGCGAATACATTTGATTACAAATACATTTTTCTCTGTCTGCCGTTCTTCATCTTCATGGTCAATAGAGAAGGGCTTGAAACCTCCTTGAATCTAAGGGTGTACTCACACTAGGCAGGTTGAACCGTGCCCGAGTGCATTTGACCACCAAAGCATGGTTCGTTTGACTAGCGTGAGTGCTCCAGCCCTGCCCGTGCGGTTCATTTAGCCGTCCCTGTCCTGCTTGGAAGAGGTGTGCCAAAGCACGGTTCAGTTGGACTCGGGTGCGGTTTGCATGTAGTGTGAGCGCTAACTGTGCTGGAGCACAGAACAGGACACGCAATGTCACGTTTTTGCGATGCTCCAAAACCAACATAGCAGGGGAAAGGGTCGCTTCGGTCTATGGCAGAGGTGCAATGTTTGTTTAACAATAGGCTGTTAAAGGGCTGTGGACTCCCACGGACCAAACGACTCAAAATTACTATCCACAAAGTAAACAGAGCGATGGACTCCATCATGTTCAGCGAGAGCACCACTCTTCCTGTTTATCCTGAAACCGTCGCACCATAACGACATAAGCGTGCTCCGGCACGAATGCTGAAACCCTATGTGAGTGCAGGCTAGAGGGGGGACAATCGTACTCGGACCCGGTTCACGGCAGCCATGTCTAGTGTGAGTACACCCTAACACTCTCTTTGTCCTTCAACAGATTACCCATGCTCTGGAATGTTGGGAATGGTCTCAGGCCTTATCGCAGACTCTCAGATCACAGTTTCATCCCACACCGATCGCACCTGGGTGTCAGAGAATGCTCGTCTGCTGACCAGCCGTTCGGGATGGACGTTGTTGCCGCAGCCTCAGCCATATGCGGATGAATGGCTTCAGATAGACCTGGCTGAGGAGAAACTAGTCCGAGGGTTGATCATCCAGGGAGGCAAACACCGCGACAACAAGGTATTCATGAAGAAGTTTCGGCTGGGCTACAGCAACAATGGATCCGACTGGAAAATGGTGATGGATGCTACTGGCAACAAGCCCAAGGTAAGATATAGGGAAGCTGGAAGGTAGTTAGACTACCTACTGGGTGTACATTTAGAATAGTTGTGAATCACTATTAGTGCTAGATTTGTTTAACCTGATTTTAGGAAATGTAAAAGGAAAGTTGAACATGGAGCTGTAATGTATTCTTCCTGAAGCTTTTTAGATGGACAGAGTAAAAAAATATAATAATTAGACTAATGCTGTGAGCTCAATATTGGGGAAACATCCCAAATGCATTCAACAATACTACTAATTATCTTAAAAATCATACTGTCATAATACCAAAATAAAATAACAGTATAGTGTTTGTTTGCCTTTTTTGGGCTTTTTTTGTAGAGCACAGACTATGTGTCTTACCCCCTATCAAAAATCCAGATTGGAATATCAATCCTAGAAGACCCTTTTTTAAAACCCCTATATCTCTATCTTAGTTTGAAGGACAAAAGGAGATGCATTAGCTCTGATGGCCATTAATGTTTTTTCATGACTTCTCGTCTTGTTCTGTACCTTTGTTACCTCTGGTGAGTGTCTTTTCGTCTTTCCTTCCTTTTTTTCTGTCTGTCTCCTGTGGTACCTCATGTCTGAATTTTTAGGCTTCAGAAGTGTGATGTCAAAGGCAGATGCTTTTGAAAGCCTGTGCATCCTGCTGTCGTAGACTACAGTGCAAGCCCGCAGCTTTTCTTTTTTTTGTGCTAGCTCAGCCGTACAATGTCAGAAGTAAAGTTGAAGACTTTCTTTTCTCTAGTGCTTTATTGCATTAGAAATACAGCAGTGCCAAAGTTAAGAAAGGTGTGAGCTGTGTGCCCTCTCACTCGTTCTCTTTCATTAAAGCTCTGTTCTTTGCTTTCCCTGTCAGAGGAACTTTGGGATTCTACTAATAAAGCTTTCACCTTTATCTTTTTCCATTTTTGTCTTTACAAGTTCTCTTTCTCTGCTTGACTGCTAACTATTGTCTCCAACTCTGTCATTGTTCTTGGCAGATATTTGAGGGGAATTTGAACTATGACACGCCGGCATTGAGGACAGTGGAGCCTATACTGACACGCTTTGTTAGGGTGTACCCAGACAGAGCCACTCCTGCTGGGATGGGACTTAGATTGGAACTCCTGGGCTGTGAAATGGAAGGTAAGTTGAAAACCCATTCACAGACACACATAACACCACATTCACTACTTAGGAGTACTTAAGTAGGGACGCGGTTGACTGAAAGGTTAGTTCACCCCAAAATGAAAATGAATAATTACTCGCCCTCATGTTGTTCCAAACCCTCCATAGAAAGCAAGGGAACAAAAACATTTTAGACCCAGAAACATAATAAGGACATCGTAAAAAAGTACTTGTGACATCAGTGGTACAACCATAATTTTAAAAAGCTACAAGAATAATTTTTGTGTGCTTTAAAGCCAGTCTCCGCGGTCTGCCCATCAGTCTCCACCACCAGTCAGGAGAGTACCAAGATGAGTGAACGTGTGTTTCCCCAATGGTGTAACTTTAGGCTAGTGTGTTGCTTATTTCAACAATAATTTTCAAAGTAAAAGCAATTCATACATATAATGGACATTCTTGCAACAAGACAGACTGTCCAAAGGAAGTAAAGAAAAGACAAACAAAATTATAGACCTTTGATCTAAAAGAAGTCTGAAGGTCCTCAAGTGTGTGGTCTTATAGTACAGATGCTATTTGATTGAATTTGGACTTATCCACTCGAGAGGACAGGATAGGGTATGGCTTAGCTTTCTTCATAATTACTTGTCCCGCAGATGCGGCATCAAAGGATGTCTCCAACCCAGAAACCAGGGCCCTGTGACACTCCTAAATAACAGGGCCCCTCACAGCCGGAGATAATCTTTGGTCCACCTGCCTTGAAGGATTACTGAAAGGTCCTTGATGTCTTCCCCTCTGTCTTTCTTTCTGAGTTAGTTTAGCTCTGATGGGGTGTGTGTGTGTTTTGTTGAGGCAGCGTTAAGTGGATTTACATATTGGATTTCTGAGCGACTGTGAGACTTGCTTGTGTAAGCCACAGCATCCCACCGGGAGCTTTAGTCAGATGATAATGCTTGTTTTCACTTTTAATGCCAGCACATGCAGTCCAACACTGTGTATAAAAATTCACCCCATTTCTTTCTCTGTCTTTGCTAAACCCTCACAATCAAACAAGTGAGCCCATATGCATCCCTAACAGCGGGGCACTAAGTCCTAGCAGGAGTGTGCGATATGATCAACAATGCTGTCCAGAGCCAGCATGGTGACCTTGCTTTGACCTCTCTGCTTTAGAGGCTCTCTTTAAAATACCCTCTGTTCACCCGTGCAACTTCCACTACAGCTCCCGTTTCCCCCTCTCCTTCCCTGCTCATTTTTCCTCTTCTTCTATCCCGGGAAAGCCCTACAGGCTTAAGGGCAGCTCATTACAAGCTGAGAGTAAACACAGGGCTTTAGGCAGATGTAGGCAAAGGCCACATCCAAAGGGGCACAGGCAGCCATAATGAGAGGACACAGCAGTTTCAGCGAGCCCAGGGTGGAGCATCACATCCTCAGCCCTGCAGCCAGAGTCACGCACAGGCCCGTATCAAAGACCTACAGACTTGGAAAGACTGCAGAAAGAGCATAATCATTAAGATGATTTGTGGAAAGACTTACAAAAAAAAAATACCATAGTAGTACATGGTTTTGGACTTTCAGTAATAACCTTCAGTATGTACTGCCATGGTTTTTGGGAAGCAAGGTTATTCATCACTTGTTGCTTTATTTTGTGAAAGTTGTGTATTTATATAAATAATGAGTAACTTTATCTCTGACTCTTTCACTGTAGTTCCCACAGCGCCCCCTACTACACCCGCTTCCTCCACCACACCATCAGACGAGTGCGATGATGATCAAGCCAACTGCCATAGTGGAACAGGTGATGACTACGACCAGACAGGTGCTAACACCCGCCTGCAGAGACTGCACCCTTACTTACTGCATCTTGCACCTTTTGCTATGCTAATCCCACTAGACTAACTGCCTCTCTTCTAGCCATTTTTTGGGAATGCTAACACTGATCCCTCCTCACACTATGACCCCAAATCTCTTTGCCTACAACCGCGCTTACCACACTACAATTGAAGCATACCGAGGGGTATGCAAATGTTCTATGTGCATTTAATACGGAAATAACCTACTACATTTGCCAAATGCGCTCCACTTGACCTTCCATTTCATTACAAAAGCAAGACAGTGATGAATGAACGGAAAGGGATATCAAATGCAATCTCAACTTCAAAAGTTAAGATCGTTTTATACAAAATTGGATTAAAAATGCAAATTTTACTGTATTTAGTTCTGAGATGGTAATGCCTTGCAGTAGCCCATTACCATTGAATACTACATATTGCTTCTCATACAATACATTTAAAAATGGTAAGCAGTATACAGTATATACTGTGTAGTAGTATGCAGAATTTAACATGTACATACTATGATCAACTGCTGCCGTTTGCTTGCTACTCACTACTTTATTTTAATGAAGCAGTATGCAGAAAACATTTTAATACTCTGCAGCATGTAGCATGTTCATTTCAATTTATTCCATTCCACCGTTTCAAATGCAATTAAAAAAATGTAATGATCCCACATTTTCTTGTGAGAAATTCTACTTGCACTATGATAAAATAGCAGGATTTACCTAATATATATATATATATATATATATATATAAAATATAATATCAAACAGTAACAGTACCACACGGTATGTAGCATACTGTAATATAATACTTTACCTTCAACCTAGCTTGCACTTACCTTGGTATTCATGTGTGACTATTAAAATACCTTCTGCTCTCCAGCTGCTTATACTAACACTGCATCATAAATTCTGCCTCTAATCTCCTCTGTGTTCACTTCAGTGCAGTCTCAGAGTGTGTGTTGCACAGAATTACACTCCCCTCTGCTAAATTCTTAAAGTAAAGGTTCCACATGAGCAGAAACCTATTTGCATGTCTCATCCGGTAAGGCTCGTTATAAAAATGCTAAGCAAATACAAAGAGGGGAATGAGCACAGTCAGATCCTTACCTTCAGATAATGTCCAAATAAAATATTAGCCAGTGTCTCTTTAAATTTCCATCTAATAGCCTTCTCTGTGCCCACGCTACAGGTGGAACGGCTGCGCCAGAGACGACCACAGAGACAAGCACCGTTCCAGGTGAGAAAGGTACTTACCTCTAATTCAGTCCGTAATTTCTTTAATTATCCAGGATTGTGCTAATGCATACTCCCTTAAAGGTGCGGCGTGTTATTTTTGCAGGGTTAGCATACTTTCTTCCATCTCAGGTCAATATACACACTCAACTCTAGCACAGGCAACTGTAGCTCATTTCTATGGAGGCCTGTTTCTGCCACTTAATAAAAACATAAAAAGGTTATTGCGACTTAGTAAAATTTTATTGTATGTATGTTTTCTTAGCTCTCTGTTTGGTTGTAGAGGCCATTTGATTATGAGTGTGTAAACTCAAAGATGAGTATGTAATCTGCTTTCTGAAGTGTTCTTGTGAAAATCTAAAAAGAGCCCCTCTGATTTGCTAATTCAGCGTAATGACTGATTAGCCATTCAAGACTGCTCACTAATGGGCCAATGAGAAATGCCCCTTAACTGACCTTGTCTAATTAGCCAGTGTGTGTGTGTGTGTGTGTGTTTGCGCCTCATCACAACAGCAAAGCAGCAACACAACTGAATAGATTGAAGGTCCTAATAAGCATGTGTCCTTGTGTGTGTGGTCTTGGCTGGCTAGCATTGAGTAGATGTGTGCACTTTCTATTATTGGATGTGGTTTATTTGCTATGACAAGCATTCAAAACTGGTAGAACGTTCTGGACTGCGGTGAAACGTATCCTTGCACTGTCCTCCACTGCGACAGCCCCAATCCATTTAAAGATGGAAAAGAAGAAATAACTTTTTTAATTGGAAACTGGCATTTTTGAAGCAGCAGTGGCTGCGTGCCTGAGCTGCGGCTTTTAATGGCAAATTCTTTCCTTCGCATTCAGTGAGCAAATACCCTGCGAAACTGGTGGAGAATCCTGCCATTATTAAGGGAGCAGAGCGCTTGGCTTTATTAAACTGTCTAGAAAAGCATCGCTGAGGCTGTGCAGGCTCCGGCGTAGCTGACATCCTAGACGTGCTTCTGCTTTTCTGTCCGTCTCAATTCTCTCTGCTCCTCATGCTTTCTCTCTCTTCGGCTTTCTATCTCTCACTCAATCTAACATGGTTAAATCCCTCCCTCCTTGTTTCATGTCAATCTCCGTTTCAAAGCCTCATTGTTTTGCGTGCTCTGTATTCTTGCTCGAGATCTAGCTATATTTGGTGTATAAATGTGGATTTGGCTTAGGCACGACAGAATTTGGAATGGAATTGGAAATGATTGTGCTTGAACCATGGCGTTTTCCGCTCGTAAAATAACTCTTTGTTGCCATCAAGTGGACAGTAGATATAAAACGCGTAGTTTGGAGAATTGTGGAGTCCAGTCAATCACACAGGAGCTTCAAAACAATCAAATGTTATGTATACTGTTTGGGTTTGTGTTGGTTTCGTTAAATTGATCAGAAGTGACCATAAAGGCATTGGTAATGTTAAATAAATCCTAGTGACAGCTTTTGTACTTTTCTGTTCTCTTGTAATGTGTGTTGAGCAGTAAATCAGTATGTTATTATGATTTCTGAAGATCACGTGACACTGAAGACCGGAGTAATGATGCTGAAAACACAGAAATTACACTTTATTTTTGTGATGACACAGAAAATTTTTATTTTAAATTGTAATAATATTTCACAATTTTCAATCAAATAAATGCATCGTTGATGAAGAAAAGAGACTACATTCACATGCATTAAAAAGTCTTTCCAAGCCCAAAACTTCGAGTGGTGGTGTGCATAATTTTACTCGTATATCATATTTATTGCACTAAATTAAAATGCATTAATGTAAATAATATCACAGTAGTAGTATTAGTGTTAAAAAAAAGTAGCAATTCTAGAATGTAAATAATAGTCTGTGTGCGAGTCACTGCTTTAGTAAGATGAAATATAATAGTGCACATGTTAATAATCTTTCCCTGTGTGTTCTCTCTGTAGCGTTCCTGTGGTTTGCCTGTGACTTCGGCTGGGCTAGCGATCCTTCATTCTGTGGCTGGATGTCAGAGGACAGCGGTTTCAGGTGGCAGATCCAGTCCAGCGGCACCCCGACTCTAAACACCGGCCCAAACATGGACCACACCGGTAAGAACAAGCACTGCACCCGTTGGCCTCACAGCACGGAAAGTGTGAGACATCTGAAGCTCACGTGTTTTCTGTCTGTCTGCTGCAGGCGGGTCAGGGAACTTCATCTACACGCTGGCAACAGGTGCTCAGGAGACAGAAGTGGCTCGGTTAGTGAGTCCGTCTGTGATGGGCCAGGACTCGGACCTGTGCTTGTCCTTCTGGTATCACATGTTTGGCTCTCACATCGGCACGCTACACATCAAGCAGCGCAGAGAAAGCAGCCAGGGCTTAGCTGATGTCCTGCTCTGGACGGTCAGCGGTCATCAAGGCAACCGCTGGAGGGAGGGCCGCGTGCTCGTACCCCACTCCAACAAACCCTACCAGGTACTGAAAAAAGGACAGAAGTGTGTGTTTTATGATTGCATTTTCAAAATATGTCATAAGGTTAAGCTTAGATAAGATAAGCTTTCCATTGATGTATGCTTTGTTAGGACAACTCAAATATTGAGAAAATCACCTTTGAAGTTGTTCAAGCGAAGTTCTCAGCCATGCATTATTAGCTTTGCTTACTGTAATACCCTAAAGATTTTTTGTAATAAAAGAAAAATGGATCATTTTGACCCATAGAGTGTGTTGTTGTCTAATGCTACAAATACACTCGTGATGACTGCTTCAGGGCCATAGAGTTCAAATGTAATGTTGGTGTTCGTTTTTATTTCAGGTGGTAATTGAAAGTGTAGTGGAGAGGAAAAGTTGGGGAGACATTGCTGTGGATGACATCAAGATCTTAGACAATCTGAACATGGCCGACTGCAAGGGTGAGTCGGATAACCTGTTATAGCTCAAAACACACTGAGATGAACTGTGTCGTACATCCTACTTCTGCTGCTACTGCTGTAATGACAACGCTGCTCATTTTTGCACTTGGAGTGGTGATAGAGCGATAGGTTGCATGTTGAATGTTGCATGGAGGCTGTGAAGGACAACTGCTAACTTGCTGTATTTATCTGATCAGAAATAAAGAAAAAAAATAATATTATTGCGATGTAAAATAACTATTTTCTATTTTAATATACATTCAAATCTAATTGATTCCTGTGATGCACAGCATCATTACTCCAGTCTTCAGAGTCACGCGATCCTTCGGAAGTCTTAATAATATACTGATTTATTATCAGTGCTGGAAACTGTTGGGCTGCTTCATATTTCTTTGGAACCTGTGATATTTTTCAAAACGCTTAAAAGAAGAGCATTTATTTTAAATAGAAATCCATTCTAACAATAGACACTCCCATTCAAAAGTTTGGGGTTCTTTTTTTATTTGAAAGAAATTAAACTTGTATTCAGCTAGGATGTGTTCAGTTAATCAGAAGTGATAGCAAAGATTTATACTGTTAGAAAAGATTTATAAATCCTGTTCATTATAGCTTTTTATTCATCAAGAAATCCTTAAAAAAAGAATTCCAAAAATATTTGCCATCACAACTTTGCCAACATTGCTAATTCTAATAATAAATCAGCATATTAGAACGATTTCTGAATGATCATACTTGATCATTGACTGCAATAATGACAGAATCACAGAAATAAATAATATTTTCAATTATATTAAAATAGAAACCCATTATTTTAAATAGTAAAAAAAATATCAAATCAATGCAGCCTTGATGAACACCTTTAAGAAATATTACAAATCTGACTATTTCCAAGCTTTTGACTGATAGTGTGTGTATATATATATATAATTTCATGTATTTTACTCCTAAATAGCTATTTCTGCCCAATACAATATTTGATAAAAAAAAATCAATTGATTATTAGTTCCTATTACTTTTATAAATCACTTTTAAATCATGACAACCTTGGTTCTTAATAAAGGCTGTTGAGGGTGCAAATGAAAATGACAAAGCTACATTTTTGGCTGTTGTAGATTTTAAAGCTTGTTTTGTCTTATTTTCAATAATTTTGTGCTGAGACTGTTACTGTAGATGACCGTATTGAATCAGGTACATTTCCTGACCGTTTTGTGTTGCCCTTTTATAGACCCAGATGTCCCAGCAGAGCCAATTCTACCTGAAGACAACTTCAATGACATCAGTAAGTGACTTTCTCAAATATAATGCACGCACTCGAAATTAGTGACTAAAGAAACAGATCAGATTTAGGCCTGCATGCAGGGGATAGTGTCCTGTGTCTGAATCATTTAGGTTTGACTGCATTCAATCCAAAAGCAGTATCTAAAACAGGCCTGCTGATCTGTTCTCTTCCAGTCGTGGACATCACAGACTTCCCAGAGATCGTGGAGAACCACGAGATCAGCGGAGCCGGAAACATGCTGAAGACGCTGGACCCCATCCTCATCACCATCATCGCCATGAGCGCTCTGGGGGTCTTCCTCGGGGCCATCTGCGGAGTGGTCCTGTACTGCGCCTGCTCTCACAGCGGCATGTCCGACAGGAACTTATCAGCCCTGGAAAACTATAACTTTGAGCTGGTGGACGGCGTCAAGTTAAAGAAAGACAAGCTCAACTCACAGAATACGTACTCAGAAGCGTGAGGCGCCGACCAATGAGAGGGAACCTCTCCTCAGGGAGGGCGGGGCTAAAACGGACTGCCGAAGCCATCCGGTTGGAGGAGGACAAGGCTCTGTGGTTCAGAGAACCAATGGGAGGAGGAGGAGGAGGTCTGGGACTGAGCCATGCTTTTCTCAGGAGCTGCAGTGAACGGAACCTACCAGTAGGGGACACTGTGTACAAAACATTGAATACAAGGAGAAAAAAAAACACAAAATGAAAAATAAGAATATGTACAGATGATTGAAATTATTATTTTAATTTTTTATTTTGTATTATGTTTGTGTTGATCATTTTTACAATCGGATGCTGGTGTTGAGACCAATATATAATAATGTTATAAAGTATTTATCTTTTTTTGTTTGTTCGTTTGTTTCAGTAGGAGGAAAAAAATCATTTATTTTTATTTTAAGATTGTTTTACGCTTTAAGGAGATGTGTAAAAAAAAACAAAAAACCCAAATGAACCATATAGGGCCAGGGGAAGGTAAATAATACCCATGGTAGGGCGAGGATCAAAAGGGCGTGGAAAATCATCCAGCCCTGTTGCATTCTGGGTATGGTTCAGTCAGTGCCTTTGGTACATCTTTTTTGGCCTCCTCTGTTGTTTTCTTGGTGTTTTCAACCCTTTAGTTCTCGAAAAAGCTGTCGGTCGAATCTGCAAAACGAATCCCGGTAAATTCATAGCGCTTTAATGTTGAAATCCTGCATATTGTACATAAGTTTTAATATATTTTAATGCCCTTTTCAAAGAAACAAGTAAAAGGACAAAAAAAGAAAGCTGCAGTATCCCTTTTTTCTTGGGTTGTATGTTGTAAATACAATCGTCTGACTGTTTTGTGAAAGTGAAACGTGTGCTTTTCCCGTCCTGTTTGGTTGTTTTGCTACGCTCCCAAAAGATGCAGCCCTCGTTCCAGATGTTAATACCAATCCAGTGCGCATTTCATTCATAGGCCAGTTTTTATTCACCTGGATTACAGATTTATAATCATCGTATCCTCCTCTATAATCACATTCAGAATGTCTGTTTATCCAGCATACCAAAAAAAAAACAAAAAAACGAACGAACGAAAAGTCGCTGATCATCATTGCCTTGATTTGAGCGTTCATCAAAGCGCTTCTCTCACCATGCATGTGGTCTTGAATGAAACTCTCATGTTAAGAGTGGTGCTATTAAACGTTCTCACGCATCGCTTCTGTCATTGGCCTTGTGTCTGTACCAAAGGACTGTTGCCTCAAACCGCAGGGTCCAGCCCATGCCCCTGAGACGTCTGGAGACCATCTCATCTCATAGTCATCGGACTATTCAGGACTGCTGGATGGGTCTGGTTTTAGCAATGCCGTACACACGTAGTTTAACCGATAACAGGGCTTCACTGCTGACAATACTAATGTTTTCTACAGGTTTCTCGGTATGTTCATGTACTGTGCTGTATACTGTGGCCAACACTTTGTTTTTTCCCGTTTCTTTCCGCCGACATGAGTCCTCGTGTCGATGCTACATGTGTGTCAGCTGAAGCTGTTTAAAGGCGACTGGCTTCAGTCGGGATTCTGTGAGAAAGCATACTGTAGCATTAACGAAAAAGAAACAATGTTGCACTGATCAATATATTTGATGAAGTTTATGTGTTTATAGCATTCATTTGTAAAAAAAAAAAGGAAAAAAAAGACGACTGAAATAAAAAAGACAGTGTTCATTTTTTTAATATAGTTTCAGAATGTGCAATACCATTCTGAAATGGTCAATTATCGAGATGTTTTCATTATTGAAAAAGGTATACAGATTTCCTATAGTAAAGCTCCCCGATTATCTCTTTACGTTTTTGTACTGTCGTTGAAAATTTGTGCTGATTTCTTTTTTTTTCTTTTTTTTTACAAGAAGATGCGGAAGCAAAGAAAACTTTTATTTTCAATACTGCCTCTGTACGTTGCTGTCGTAGGAAGGGAAAAAAATGAATAAAAACAGCAAGGCCTTAAAATGGATATCAATGTTTTGTATTTGAACATCTGCATCAGCAAGGAAAATAATCTCCTCCACATCGGCTCTGTCTCTGATCCAATCAGATCGACTGATATTCCAAAGATTCAGCTCTAATAAATGTCTTCTGAAACCTTTTTTTTTTCTTTTGGTAATTTTTCAGGATGACATACGCAGAGCATGCAGTGCAGAGGGCGGCGTGGGGCTACTTTATGACCAGAGGACACATTTACATAATATAAATCTACACTGCTTGTGCTTTTAAAGGCTTACTTCAAACAAAAAAAGAATTAGTTTAGAAACCATACTTTCAGACCTCCTAATCCACCCAATAGACTGTCTGAATTTAACAGCTACCTTCTTAATTAGTTTATTTATCAGAAGTCACTGTTAGTAAGTGAATTGGTCCCTAAACTAAAGAGACTTTATTTCAAATTTACTTTAGTAACAAGAGAAGATAATGCATAACTCCAATCATAAACCAAACCATAACCTTAAAATAATACTCAGTACTTAGTTGTGCAATTGCACTGCAACAAAATATAGTGTTACTAGAATATTAAATAAGTGAAATACCACTTACAGGAATATTTCTGCCGAACACAAAGAAAGATATTGTGAAGAAAGTTACTGTAGTAACCAGGCTGTTCTGGAGCCTTCCATGGGAGGAAAAAAGCACACTATAGAAATCAATGGTGGTGACCCAAAACAGCCTGGTTACAAACATTCTTCACACTATCTTCCTTTGAAGAACAAAGACATTCATACAGTTGCATTCTTTTAAAGTATTTTACACATGCTAAAGCGTACTTCTTCTTCACAAGGATAACATCTCTTTCGTCACACGACTGCAGTTTATCGATCGAAACAAACCAATCGCCGGGATATATAACATGGAGACAGTTCAGCTGCAAATCAATGCATGGATGCATAGCTTTAATCAACAACATTAACAGCAAACATATGTATTCAGCTCTGGTTACATAAGCTTTGTTTGGAAATCTATTAGTTCTTTGCTCAGGGCCGACAAACAGACAGAAGCAGGGGAAATGTATGGTTTTCCTCAAAGGTTTAGTTTACTTTTAGCTTATTTTTTTTATTATTATTATTTGCCAATGCACAAAATATTAAACAAATAAAATACAAAATAAAAGCTAAATAATGAATTTTTAAAGTGAGTCAACATTATCCAGATAAGCAATGTCTTCACATTAAAAATAAAATATGAATACAAAATTAGATTCAGGGCCTGCATAAGTTCACTTCCTTTTTAAAATAACATCTGCTGTTTTAACCTGTTAGCTGTCACGCCCATTTTGAGTGTAGGCATGCGAAGGTAATATCAAAATTCAAATGAATATAATTCTGGGATGCTTTTGAGTACAATCCTCATTCTGGTCTTGTTTTAAA
>JAUYWG010000064.1:868929-883988 GCA_034779775.1 Enteromius afrohamiltoni | reverse complement strand
GATCTATATATTTGAAAGATTGCATGATTTAAAGTTGCTGTGAGGTTGTAGATGAAAATTGTTGAATATAAACTTGATATGGCTTTATGTGGATTCTGATGATTTGGATTGCAGTGCAAGAATAAAAGATTCTAATGTTGCATCTTAGGCATGTTTCCATGGTCAATTTCAAATCATAGCACATTCAGAAAATGGGGATAGTAAAATATTACATACACTGTGATTAAATGATTCCTGACCTTTCATTCATTTTAAGGCTTTAAAGGGTGATCCTTTGAAGCACGTTTGCACCAGAAGTCTAACTGAACAGAATGAAGTAATATCATTTCAGTTTCATAAATGCAAGTGAAAACATACATCAGGTCTACCTAATATTTTTATATACATGAAGCAAGAGTTAATTTACTGAATGTGTAATTACCCAATAGGAATAATTACACATTATTTATTCAGGAAAGTTAAATTTAGCTAAAAATGGAAAACTGAATCGGTTATTTTTTATTGACCAAATATAATTTGACATAAAACCTCTTCAAAGTTTCCCAATAAAAAAAGAAACCAATCTCTTCGTGTTATCATGTTGGAATATGCTCAAAAAAACAACATTCTTAATTTCTGTCTCACTTTTTTTTTTCATTTCAAACAATAAGAAATTGATTTGATGTCATTTGTGACTTCAATAGCACTAGAAATGAGAGAGATCATGCATCACCAACACCTTCAGTATTTGGTTTGTGTGGCCCTCAAGTTCATCCTCCTGTTAGAAAGAAAGACATGAATAGAATTAGTTTGTTTATTCTTGAACATTTGTTGAAGCATAATAACAACATGTTCCAATAAAGCTTTTGTTTTGGTTTGTTTTTGTAAAATTACATTCCTAGCATGATGCCATTCAGTGTGTCTTTCTTATTCAAGTGGGCCATGATATACTCCAATTAAAAAAATCTGTACTAAAGCCCCTTAATATGGGGCATAATTAATCCTCACACATGTAATTCTTAAAGGGTCTGTTCACCTGAAGATCATCACTGTTATCATTTACTCACTCTCGTGTTCTAATGTTTGATGAACTTCTTGGACGGAAAGACTTTTTATTGGACAAAACTTTTTTTTTCATTTAAAAATGTATGTGCATTTGTGCACTGAAGACAAACCAAAGCCTTATGGGTTTAGAATCACATGAGTTATCCCTAAAATGTACTGCCTAACAGAATAAACATATATGTTTTAAACTGGATTGAGTGATCAGCTGAATCATGGATAATGGAAATGAAACAATGGCGTCAAGGCAACATTTGGTGTAAAATTACTCCTTAAATCAATCTTTTACTAACATGCCTGACAGTCTTGAAAGAGCTCTTCATGGTCTTCCCCGTGAGGCAACAGACAACTGAACCCTTTGGGAAGTTTAGAAGTTTAGAAAGGTTTGAGTGTTGCAATGCATCTACAAACTCAATATCACTGAAACACACAACTAGAAGTGAATTGACAGAAGATATTTCAAACCCAAAACAAACTGATGTTTTTAAGATCACATAAAAAAGTGAGTTAAGCCAACATAATTCTATCTTTTGCTTTTTGATGGTTTCCCCACAGCACACGCTAACATTAATCGCTATACGTTAATGCTAAAGATTAACTTGGGGGCTTACATGTGAATATAATATCAAATTTAGGCTATACATTATGCACAGAGAGGCAGTATAGTTACTGTACAATACAGACTTGTTTGCAGATTATTTTACCACAACAGCAGGAACAGTACAACATTTTCTGCACAGTAAATATTTGTTTGCTTCAAGAATGAAACGCATTGCACAAATGCAGACTTACAATGATATAATCCCTTCACAAACAATAATCTTCTAATCTAAAATAGTCGCTTAACTTTACCCCTCTGTGTTTTCAGCACATTAACCGTCTCTGGCTCGCGTAATCATGCACGCTAAACATTTCACTTAGCCATACACATGAAACTAATGTCAGCTGATACATTTTAAAAAACTATGTTGATTTTTACTCGCATTTGCAGGTGTCATTACAGGACAGTGTTCTCCGCTTTCTCCAGGACATTGACGCATGCACACTTTGAGGTGCCACAGCTAATATGTTGGGGTATATATATGACTTAATATTTTAGTGTTGCAGACAGTACTGTAAAAAAAGTAGGTAGAATGAACCCATTAATGTATATGTTACTTGCTAACTAATATAGTTGAGTAAAATATTACTGATTTTCATGGGTTATTTTTAACCAGAGCCCCAGAGTAATGTTTTACAGTTTAATCTGTGATGTAATCAACAACTTTCATTAAAATACTTCTTCTGTTTTGTCTCTCAATGATATGAAAGTGTAGGTTCATAGGTTTTAGTCAGAGGTTCAGTCTCCAGTTTTGAAATGCTTCAAACACTGCTCCCTACATCTTTTATCTTGTACATCTTGTGTCCTGTTTGTCTGTGCCACAAGACAGATCACGTGTGTGCTTAAATGTGTGTATAAATCTCATGTCACCCTCCTCATCTCCTGTTGGGTTTATGATTTATGATAACAACCCCCTGAGTGTTACCAGACTGACCAAGAGAGCAATACAGATCTTAGATAAAAATCCAGGCCATTTCCTCTAAACTATTATAACCCTCCCTATCTGCAGAGACATTAACAGCTCTGCTTCGCCTGTAATGGAAACACTTCACAGGTTCTGTTAACATTAGTTAATGCAATAAACTACGAATTACGCATAAACATGAACATTAGTATTTAGCACTAAACATTAACCTACATTAAGAAATGTTAGATGGATTGCTGTTTAGTGTTGGCAGTTAATTAGCTGATAGCTTATGGAAACTGTGCCGCTGGAACCTGCTGGCTTGGCACTGAACTGCTTCACCCTTGTACGACTGAAAGGTTTTGTTCAGAAGAGATATTGTCCTCTGAGCCAGCCCCTCCATTACAGTGAATTACCCATTCATATTCAATAATAAAAATAATAGATGAGCATGTGACTGCTTTGTTTTCCAACCACTTAAATCATGCGATTGACCTCAGCGATGAGGAATACGAATTCAGAAGGGGATTCACTATAACTTACAGTGCATAAGCTAGTTCTTTTGTTATTGTATTGTATATTTTCAGTTGAACCTGTTCATATATGTTCAATGCCAACCACTTCCTCTTATATAATCTAATATACCTAGTATATATTGGTAGGTATGACAGAGGTCCTGGTGGTTTGGTTTTCACAGGCAGGGCTTCACCGCGAGGGGTTTCTGGCTCTTTTCCAAACTGCATGCTGGTTTCCTATGTGATATGGGCGATTCCTGTTCAGTCAGAACAACGGTTAAAAGGAACTACTCAGGCAGAAGCAATAACATTATATCATGCTCAGTGTAGTGTATGTATTATATGTGTGCAAGCTTTTATAGAAGCCTAACTCTCACCCAGCGTTCAATTTGATTAATTCTGGGTGCATTTGTTTGATGCTAGCCTTTGTTCTGGTCATTGGGAAAACATCTTAGGATGGTTTTTAGGAGGATGGTAGTTAGTGGTTGACTACTGAGGGTGGAGAAGATGAAATGAAGGGGTTGGGCTTAGGGTGGAGTTTAAGCATATATTCAACCCAGGCTCTTTGGAAAAAAATGTGCCTAGCTAGCTGTGCCATAGCACTGCTTACCAAACATTTATTAAAAAACAAAAATGGCACAAAATGTACAACAGCCAGTAAAACACTGCCAGATTCACATGCATCTGTTTTGGATAAAACTGTAGCACTTTTATTGCCTCCAACTGGACATGTTGCAAAATGTTTAAGATGCAGTGTAATGTAATTTTGCAGAAATGTGACCACAGACACATATTTATGTTTATAAGATGACTTTTAGCATCAAGTCAGTCGCTTGAACTACAGTATAACAACATTACAAGCAGTATACTGTAGTGCTAATGATTAGTTATTCTTATGGAGGTGCAAATGAAGTCAAAATGACAGAATGGGAAAACCCCGTTGATTTTCACTGAAGGAGGAACCCAAGTCTTATCATACTGACTTACACCAGTAACACCCAGATATATACAGCAACATACTAAAACAACAAACTATTCTGAACACTTTTAGCAACGCCCAGAACACCCTATCATCATGGTGTTTGCATTCGTATGTGTAAAGGATGATTGCATCATATTTGGAAATGTGAAAACTGAGTTGCTTAGTCTGCACAATGAACGCTCTCTCTGTTTCTTAAGCTGGTGTCTCTCTGCTGCTTGGTGATTACATACATCTTGCGTCGTTGTTCAATCGTGGTGGGCTAAGTAATGTCCAGGACAGCAGAAAGTGGTATTGATCCAGTATGACTGTGAAGGATGAGCTTGAACTCGAGCATTAGCATGGTCAATATTCCCCTAAAGGTTCATCTTATGGAAAAAGCGTTACTCTTTGATATTTAGCAATATTCACAATCGATTTTCTTGTTTGAAAGTCAAACATAAGGTCAGTTTTGCAGATGCATTGTTTGCAGCAGGGATTCTCAAAAGTGTTTCTCGGTTACTTACTATAGTGCTAATAATAATAGACTAATAATAATAAAACTCTATCGCTGTAAATACATGTTGTTGAATAATAATACTACTCAGCACTTATTACAGTTACACTTTATTTTATGGTGTCCTTGTCACAAATTGTGTACATTTAAGTACTAAATATTATTAATTAACAGCATGTTCTTATAGGGTTAAGATTAGGGTTTAATTTAGGGTAATAGCATGTAATTATTCATATTTTATTGTCGTAAGTACATGTAATGTTAAGCAAAGACATAAAAAAATATATATTTATATGGGTCAAAAAGCAATCCAAATTTCAGGTAATTGTATTTAACATGTATTTAATATATGATAAATGCTGATTTAATTGCAACTAACATGCATTTCAAGGTCTTAAAAAGATTCAGTTGGGACTTGAGTGTATATATTCCTAAGGATAATATTTCTTAAAGTATAGTATTTCTTTCTAACAAGGAAGAGCCATCCTGCATGAGTTTGGTTCCACAGGCACACTGCTGTAAAACAGTAATGATGTATAACACGTCTTCAGAAGCGTTTTGAGATTTCTGATTGCTTGAGAAGACCAGAAGGGAGTCTTTAAATGAGCAGGAGAAGCAGTCAAGAGACTTTCTTCAGCGCTGCTGGCGGATTGTTAAACCTGGAGCTCATTACACACTTCCTTGTTTCAAACGGATGTCATCTCATGCTTGTGTTTGGCCCTCGTTTCAGGACAGAGGTTGAATAGGGCATTCATGGGCATTAGTTCAGATCCTTCTTTCCCAGCCCAGAATAAAAAAGGAGAAGACAGAAGTTTGAAGTTTGGAGGTTGGCTTTCAGTGTCCTGCAGAGAATGGCCGCCCTTTCCTGTTTTTCTCTTTGTTCCTTTTGGTTACTCTTGAGTGTTTTTCTTTATTATTATTATTATTTTTTTTACATTATTTGCATTCATCTTTGTGTGATCTTCTTGTGTGAAGCCAAAGAAAATGACAAAAGTTGACTTCTGGTCAAAAAGAGCAGACTTTCAGCAACAGCTGAGTCTTGTTGTGACACTCTCTGTGTCTTGGAGCACACAGTTTTTACCAAAGCATTGGTTAAAAGGCATGTAGATAGCAATATCCTTCCCATGATGCTCTCTGTTTAGCCTCCCCCCAGCATTCCAGAGTCCAGCTGTGAAACCTCATTGAACAGGAACAGAGTAATGACCATGCTAGTTTATTCATTTATTTTTAGTTTGACACCTCAGTGGTGTTTTACAAGTTGGTTTATGTTCACGCTCTTAATTAGGACCCAGAATGTGTTTTTCTTGTCTGGATCAGTGTCGTTAACTAACACTAAACTGTTAAGCTGAAATAAAGTATAAATATGGAATTAAAAATGAAAGCTAAACAATAATGCAAAAAAAAATACAATAAGGTTCATTATTTAACTACATTAGTTAATACAAACTAATAATAATTTAGAATTTATTATTGCAGAATTTATTAATCTTAGTTCATGTTAATTTCAGCATTTTCATAATAAAATGTTATGTATTTTAGTCCTTCATTAACATAATAACACAGATTTTCAGCCAGCAGTGCACTACAGAAAATGGGTTTCAATAATGTGCAGGTTTTTTGTAAAAGATAAAAGCTCTTTGTAAGCTCTTTTGTAATCTGTGACCAGAAGTGGTCGAAGTACACAAATCAAGTACTTGAGTAAACGTACAGATCCATACTACAAAATATTACTCAAGTAAAAGTAAAAGTACTCCTTTTTCAATTTTACTCGAGTAAAACCACAAAAGTACTTGTTTTTTATGTACTTAAGTAAAAAAAGTACTGATAGATTTATTAAATAATGGCTAGATTACTTCACACTTGTACACACAACTGTTAATTACTGTAGTTACCTGAATATCAAATCCTTTCTTTTTCATCCTCAGATGTTATATATAACACCATATTTAGACATTATCTAAAAATGACTATAAATTAGCACCAGCAAGCTTGTTAGCTAACAACCAGCATTAACGTTAGATAACAATATTTAGACCTACTTATTTTCAGTATGTTTATGAATAAACATTCATATCTGTCTACTCAGCTAGTTGATCTAAACAATAAAAAAATGTATACTGTTGATAAACAATATAAGTATTTTAATAAAACTGCTAACGTTACAGCAGCAGGGAATATGAACGTTCTTTGACTTAGAGACACTGATGTAGATGTGTCTGCATTCATTTCAGTGGACTTAAATAGATGACCCTTTACAGCTGTGTAACAAACTGACAATTATTACCTACATTACCTTACTTCACGCATCATCAGTCGCGCGCACCGGTTGTTCGGTTCACTGGAGACTCGCTCTTAACGAATCGTTTGAATCAGTGAGCTGACGAATCGAGATCAGCTGCATTTGGATCATTCCAATTCGAGAATGAATCGTTTGGTGCGATTTGCGAAACGATTGAACAGGTTCATTAAAAAGAATCAGTTTGTTAACGTCTCGCTCGGAGCACGTGATATATGAGTAACGATATGTTTAATGAAATGTAGTGAAGTAAGAAGTACGATCCTTTGCTTAGGAATGTAGTGAAGTACAAGTTGCTAAAAATAAAACTACTCCGGTAAAGTACAGTTACTTGAAGAATGTACTACAACTACTTTGTTACTGTCCACCACTGTCTGTGACATATTGTTTCTTTAAGTGATCTCGCCTGACATGCATAACACAGCATTTTTAGTTTTAGCACAGATCCGTCTGAACTGGGATCCCATCTGTATGCAAAAGGTTTCAAGATGCAAAGGAAAAACCTTTTCTGTTTTTAGCACACGGTTGTCATGTAAACTTGTAGTCAGTGTAACAGGAAGAGTTTGGTGTGACCTCACAGAGCTAAACTCTCGGAGACTCGTGGTCTAATCTGGTCTCTCTGCCCGACATGCTGTCTGCACACTGTGTATAAACGGCACACTGGGACGAATGGTTTTTAACATGCACACACACACTTATTAACTCACGCTGACTGAATTACACAAGTTTACTATACAACAGACTCACAGCATAACAACTTTCGGAGGTGTTACCAAGTGACCTGAGATTTAATCTGGCCTGCCGCGGTTCCCACAGTGGCTCACTTTAGCGTTTTAAGAGAGGAATTCCTCTAAGCCACCTCATCTCTGCCCATAGAGTTTAATGGAAACCACATGCATTACATTCAGCAGGGAAGTAAAAGGCATTTCAGCCTCACCCTGAACGCCCCGCAGAAGCAGAAGGGTGTTTTTGTTTCCAGCACTGGTTATATTTCTTTAGATTTTTTTGGTACTGACATTGATGTTGTGTAGTTCAGAGGTTGTGGCATCAGACACATCTTACATCAGGCTGGTATCATGTTATTAGTGTCTGTCAACACTTTTGGATAATGATATACTATTTGTAGACCGTGCTGGGTGACAGAATGTCTTACTGCTTCACTAGGTTTACAGTAAACCATTTTGGAGAGGTAAAATATTTGCAATTTAGAATTACACATTTGTAAATATGAATATGAAGTAATTTAGTACACTTGGGCCTGGTTTCATGGACAGACCTTAGCCTAAATCAGGATTAAGGATTGCCTCACTTTCACAGCCAGCATAAACTGCTCTGTCAGCTTCAGGAACCAGTCCTCCGGAAATGTGCTGAACACACTCCAATATTTGTGTTCAACTGTTCTGGAGCAGTGTCGGAAACACAACTTAACACTGATTTCTAGTCGTGTCCTCTTTTGGAAGCACTTTCACAACGACACACAGCGTCTCCAGAACATGGCGCCCGCAGCAACACTACAGACAGAATAATAGCTCTTTCTTTGTGGAAACATTTGGGTGGTGTTTGAAAATAAACCCACTCTGTGACGTAGAAAAGTGGGGGCATGCTTAAACGAGGCGTTTTAGGAGAGTGTGGACAGGTTTGAACTTTTATAAAGAATTATAAAGAATTCTCTTTGGTTTTGAGACTTTTGAATATTTACAACTTTAAGGATGTTGTCTCTGCACTAACAGCATGTAACACTCCAAACAGAAAGGAAGACTTGAAATCACAGCATATGACCACCTTTAAAATAAAGTGTTCCCAGTAGGGCATAGTCATAAAAATATCTCTGCATTTAGTTTCATTTAATTTAATATTAGGTTAAATGTAAGTACACTTTTTTGTAAATATATTTGAAGTACACTACGAGAGCACATACACTTCTATTTCGCAAGAGTTGGTATGTTCCTTCACAGGAAGTTTTTAATTCATTATTTTATGTCCTGTTTTCTTTTTAGGAGTCAGTACAGGAAAGAAAACATTTGTCAAGCCTTCTACTTCAATATGAGGAAATTGTTTTTAGCGCATGATAACATTAGCCACACACTTTTTAATAGATTTTATTCTACTGAAGACGTGGCTGCATCCAAAGTACTTTTGAGCCCCTCGCTGACATGTGGAGCCAAACAGAGGATCATTTATTAGCCAGACAGAACACATCTCATGGGACTCGCTAATCAATAACGCTTTACCTGGCAGGACAGACAACAGCCATTTATGCTTTCAGCAGGCTGAAGTGCTCTAAATCTAATGAGAGATCACTCTTACAGGAACTACAGAAATTATCGAACAGAGCTGAATTTTTAAACTTGAGTTATTCATAACCATTAGAGATTAATATAATCCCATTTTGAGTCAATGTGTAATCAAAATACAATAATGACATAATATCCTTGGACATCAAAAAAAACGTTTGTGTGGTTAAAACACATATGTAATATTTTATATCTAATAAATAGTGTTTTTGGTCTGTATTTTTCCTAATACTTTGTTCGTTCATTTATTTGTATGTTATTGTTTTTGGTGTACTTCTCTAGTATTCTACCGAGTTAGGTTTCTAAAGATATTGTTTGTCCACTCAAGTAGCTCCCTTTGCCTATACGAGCTGGCACTATTTCTGGCAGGGAAAGAACTGCTAGGAAACGCTCTGAGCCGTGAATGATGGTTACTCTTGTCCAGGAATGGCATCTGAGAGGCAGTATTTAAATTAGCCCAGCAGTTCCTCTTGCAGGAGCTCTGAATAGATGAGCTCTGTTGGGCGATGAAGGTTTATGACCTCCAGTGACCTCAAGGTCATCATTCTGAAAATATGAGCAGTAAAATCAATGTGTATGTGCATTTTGGAATAGGCATTAAAAAAAGCTGAATGGAAAGACTAAAGATATGCATAAATTCTAAAAATGCACATAAAAAACACATGTCCTCCACTGAGTTGAGAAAACATGCACATGAACTAAATGGAAACACATTTACTGAATACAGATTAAAAAATGCAATGGGATGGTATAATATAACCAAAAGCAAGATAAACCATGACCACGGGTTTTGCATTTCACCTGCACGCTCTGAGACACAAGGCACTTATTTTTTTATTTAATAAAGACACCGAGTGACTTCTGCTGCAAAAAAATGACCTTTTTCTTAGTGATATTTGGCAGCAATTTATCAATAAGTGACTATTTCGTTCTTCTTGCCTCACTGGATGAAAACAGTACTTTATTTTTATGCCATATTCCAATTTTGTGCATGCTCTTTAGTTAAATGTGCAATTTGAATGGAAATAGTGAGGTTTCCATTCTTAAATCATATATTTATAACCAAATATTTCTGTATATTAGAGGTTAGCCTAATGCTTGTTGCTTATAATTGTTTTTTGTTGCAGATGGACTTGAAGCTACTTTTCATATCAACATTATTAGGGATCATTTGTTGCAGCAGTGCACAGCAAGGTAATGTGAAATAGTTTAAATAGTTAATCCTGTGTATTTCTGTCCAGTGTTCTGTAACTCTGTCCGAGTCCATCAGAATTAATAAGTGCTGGGTTTCTACGAGGATAACTAATAATTCTCTCTTCAGTGCCAGCGGTTAAATTCTGATGTCATTACTCAGAGCTCGCTCCACCCAGCGCGGTCGGAGCAATATCCATAATGGAAAACATAGAGTAGTCGTCTCTGGCTCCAATTACACGAGCCGGAGTGATGGAAATGAATGGAAGCTGTAGATGTGACGCGCTCTCCGTCTCTTCTGTTCTGCAGAGGTTAATGAGTGCATCAAAGCCAACGCTTTATCCTGCGGCGAGTGCATACAAGTGGGAGCTAAATGTGGCTGGTGCACTGATACAGTGAGTGGCATTCAAATACCACGCTTATTCTGTACTTTAACCCTTCAAACACATTTAGTGACACAATATATCAATGCAAAATGACTTTCACACTCATGCTGATTAATCAGAGCTGTTCTCATAAACCAAGAACCTGATATCGTTTTTATGCAACATTTATCTACAGACATAATGCCAGACAAAATGACTAAGACATCCAATATTAAGAGGTATTGAACAGGAAAAAGTAAATGACAGATAAATATTGTCATTCTTTTCATGCTAGGAAATCTCGGTCCAACTGTTTCTGAATGGATTCGTTTTGGTGATGCTTTACTGATGCTTGAGATTCCTTCTAGGAGTCCTTGTAAGGAATTTCAAGCATCAAAAAAGCAGTAAGATGTTTGCATGCATCATCAAGTCCACAAACAAGCAGTGTTATTTTAGTATTATAATGAGAAATGTTGTCTTGGTAACTAGCTGACATTTGTTTCGTATTTTATTTCAAATAATGCAAATGTTTAATTTTAGTTAACTAGTATAACCTTGTGAATTTTGCTGCCATCCGAAATAAAAGTTTTAGTTTACATAATATAATTGTATATATTTTGAAAATGTTTTTAAAAATATTTGCATGCTTATATTGATATTTATATAATATATAAATACATTCAATATATAAATGTTCATATTTTTCCTTAAATGTATAAATTCACATGTGTGTATTTGTATATAAATAATAAATATACAGAATACAGACACATTCTGTAAACAGGAACTCTTTGAACTTTCTATTAATCTGTGTAAAATGTTTGCATTCAAAGATGAACTCTTTTGAACATTGATGATAATAAGAAATGTTTGTTGAGCTGTAAATTAGTATATGATTATAACTTCTAAAGATCATGTGACACTGAAGACTGGAGTAATGGTGCTGAACGTCACAGAAACACATTACACTTTGACACATATTCACATAGAAAACAGCTACTTGAAAACGCAAGAATATTTCACAATATTATGGCAAAAATATCCATAAAAAAAGAAACAAAGGTGAATTAGGAAACAAGAAACATGACAAAAGTAGTAATTACTTGAAGATTAGATTGTTAATTGATATATTTTTGGTTAGAAGTTTACATTGATATTTTTACAGTAAATCGGTGTTATTCACGCTTTCATTGACATCTTTAGTTAATATGGCATGCTTCATTCACACAATATGAGCAGTAACAGCTGTTATACTTGCTGTCCTCCAGGAGTTTCTGAAGCAGGGAGAGCCGACGTCGGCACGCTGTGATGAGCTGGAGTCACTCAAAAAGAGAGGCTGCTCTGCCGCCAAGATCGAGAACCCTCACGGCAGCCAAAAGATCCTCAAGAACAAAGCAGTGACCAATCGCAAGAAAGGAGCAGAGAAACTGCGACCTGAGGACATTACTCAGATCCAGCCTCAGAAACTCAGCCTCAACCTCAGATCCGGTGCCAGCTCACAGTCTGAAATCCTTGTTGGTGTTTATTGATCTGTGCAAGTCATTTAGGGATACTGATGGAATTGTTTGTGTTGTTCCTGCAGGGGAACCTCAGAATATCAAACTGAAGTTTAAGAGGGCTGAGGACTACCCTATAGACCTGTACTACCTGATGGACCTGTCCTATTCCATGAAGGATGACTTGGAGAATGTCAAGAACCTAGGGACTAGTCTGATGAAGGAAATGTCCAAGATCACCTCAGATTTCAGAATAGGTGAGAGTCTTGTTAAATTAAAACAAAACACTTACAAAAGCTCTACAACATACATGTCTTAAACATCTACTTTAATAACACACACACACACACACACACACAAATAAACACATGAGTATATAGATATTATATTATATGGAATTAGTGCTGTCAAATTGTTTTTCTTACATCATTTATGTGTATATTTATTATGTACATATAAATAAAAACAAGTGCTTGTATATTTTTAAGAAAACATGTTACAGTTAAACATAAAATATAAGAATATGAATATACACTGAGCAAAACTATAAATGCAGCACTTTTGCTGTGGCTAAGGCACACCTGTGCAATAATCATGCTGTCTAATCAGCATCTTGATTTGCCTTACCTGTGAGGAGGATGGATTATCTCAGTAAAGGAGAAGTGCTCACTAGCACAGATTTAGACAGATTTGTGAACAGTATCTGAGAGAAACAGGCCTTTTCTGTACAAAGAAAAAGTCTTAGATCTTTGAGTTCAGCTCATGAAATACAAAAGTGTTATAATTTATCATTTCGTTCAGTGTACATAATAAATATACACAGTACACATGCATATATAATGTTAATTTTTTTATTATTTTGGATGTGATTAATCGTTTGACAGCACTACTACAATATTACATTATTATAACATAAAATGAAATGATAAAGTAAGGCATAATCAAAACTTTCCTCACAAACTGCCAAAGAGACAAGAGCTAAGACGCTGCTTTGCTCATGTCCGGACAGGTTTTGGCTCTTTTGTTGAGAAGACAGTGATGCCATATATCAGCACGACTCCAGCCAAGCTCCTGAACCCCTGCACAGGGGACCAAAACTGCACCAGCCCCTTCAGCTACAAGAATGTGCTAAAACTCACCAGCAACGGCAAGCAGTTCAATACTCTGGTGGGACAACAGCAGATATCTGGCAACCTGGACTCACCTGAAGGGGGCTTTGATGCCATCATGCAAGTGGCTGTCTGTGGAGTGAGTGGACAACAACATCATTGAGGACGTTTGTTTACTATGCACTGAGAATATGTGTCCTTATTTCAAGGGGTCATATGATGTGATTTCAAGTTTTCCTTTCTCTTTGGAGTGTTACAAGCTGCAGAGATAAGATCCCTAAAGTTACAAAGACTAAAATTTTAAAATCAAAATGATGTTCTTTAGAAAAGTTCTTTATAAAACTTGTACACAACCTCCCTAAAATAGCTCACAGAGTGGGTTTATTTTCATAACACAGCAAAAAATGTTTACGCAAAGGAAGAAGGCGGAGATATTATTCTGTCTGTAGTGTTGCTGCGGGCGCCATGTTCTGGAGACGCTGTGTGTCGTTGTGAAAGTCAAACTACAATGTTTGTGCTTCCAAAAGAGGACACAACTAGAAATCAGTGTTAAGTTGTGTTTCCAACACTGTTCCAGAACAGTTGAACACAAATATTGGAGTGTGTTCAGCACATTTCCGGAGGACTGACTCCTGAAGCTGACAGAGCAGTTTATGTTGGCTGTGCACAGAGACTAGAAAGAGAGGCAATTCTACCTCTGCAAGAACAGTCTGCTGCTGACAACTCACAACCTTTAAGTAAGTTAGGTTTTCTTATTAAAAGAAGCTGCTGCTTACTATTCAAACATGAGTTTTAAGCAGTGAAGGGTAGTGCTTGTTGTTTCTCCGATCACAAATGCAGACATGGTGTAATGTTTCTGAGGGTAAAAAAGTCATGATAACCAGTATTTATATCAAAATACACAAAATAAAGTTCTTTTTAGCAACATCATATGAACCCCTTGAATATTTTCATTGGGAAAATTTTAATGCTACATGATAGTCATCATCTCAGTCTGTTTTTGTACTTTAACATTCACTCTTTGTAACCCTTGGCCTTATTTTTTCTTCTTCTTCCTGTTTTTTCCTCTCTCTCAGGAGCACATCGGCTGGAGAAATGTCACTCGTTTGTTGGTTTTCTCTACAGACGCCGGTTTTCATTTTGCCGGCGATGGCAAGCTAGGTGGAATCGTGCTTCCCAATGATGGGAAATGCCACTTAGAAAACAACATGTACACCATGAGCCATTATTACGTATGTATACATTTTCAGGTGATTTGCAGAACAGACTATTGTATGTCTTACAGAATTAGCAAACCTTTAATTTCCTTTCCTGACTAGGATTACCCTTCCATCGCCCACCTGGTTCAGAAACTGAGTGAAAACAACATCCAGACCATCTTTGCAGTTACAGAAGAGTTCCAGCCTGTTTACAAAGTAAGTCCTCAGATGATTATCTTAATGATGTGTATGAAACGGTGTGTGTCTGAACAAAAACTCTCTTTTTGGAGACTGTACTTTCTTTCCCTGTGAGAATTCTTCTCCTCTTTGTATTTGGCCAGTTTGTAAAAGTTTCCACCAGGTCTGCAGATTTTTCCACAGAAGGAAACTTTGTGGTGCTGGTTGGATTCAAACCAAGCACAAATGCTCACAAATCAAATGTATTAAATGTAAAATTCACAAAACATGGCCAAACAATCAACATTTTCTAACGTATGTTAAAAAGAAATTTACAGAAATATATTCAAATCTATTTTTGTGCATAATAATTTGTTTTGATATGTTTTATAATAT
>JAUYWG010000064.1:848755-861411 GCA_034779775.1 Enteromius afrohamiltoni | reverse complement strand
TTGTAAGGGTACAATGAGGCGTCGCTCACTAGAGGATCTCAGAGTTCTGGAGGGAGTGTAGATTGGTAGCAGTGAGTGGAGGTAAGCGCGCTGCAATTGGGAGCCAGTGCAGGGAGATGAAGAGATTATATTATATTATTATAAGATCAATAATGCATTACCAAAAATTACATGCAAGTACAGTAACCCTAAACCTAATCCTAACTCTAGCCGCATAGTTAGAACATATAGTTAAATGAATAATATTCAGTACTTTTATATTGTGAAAAAGGACAACCTAAAATAAAGTGTAACTGAGTTTTTCATTATTTGTCAATATCAGTTCTGAGTTTGAAAGCAATGCAGTGCTGCCATTTATATTTCTTTACTGTGTGGGGAAAAAACATCATCCTAAGTATGTCTGAAATATCCACACTTGAGCTTGCGGTGTTAACGGCTCTTTCCGTCCGTCTCAGGGAGTGTGTGCAGTGCAGGGCGTTTGAGACAGGAGAGAAGAAAGACACTTGTAAGAGAGACTGCAGCTACTTCAACCTCATCAAGGTGAAGGACAGAGATAAACTCCCTCAGCCGGTGCAGGCCTTCCCGCTCATGCACTGCAAGGAGAGAGACGCCAACGACTGCTGGTTCTACTACACCTACGCCGTCAACAACACCGAGAAGGAGGTCCATGTGGTGGAGACGTTAGGTGAGGCTTCGTATCAACACTGCAAAAAATGCATTCTAAGACAATATTTGTTGTCTTATTTCCAGCCAAAATTTCAAAAAATTCTCAAATCAAGAAGGATTTTCTAGACAAGAAACAATGTCTTGTTTTCAGAAAAAAACAAGCTAAAATTTAGGGACTTTTTACTTGAAACAAGCAAACTAATCTGCCAATGGGTTAAGCCAAATAATCTTGTTTTCTGTCTGAAATAAGAATATTTTGCTTACCCCATTGGCAGATTATTTGCCTTGTTCTAAGCAAAAAGTTACTTAATTAAAAAAAACAAGACAGTAATTTTTTCTTGTCTAGAAAATGATTCTTGATTTCAGAATTCCTGGATATTTTGGCTGGAAACAAGACAAAAAAGAAAGCATTTTTTTGCAGTGAATGCGAAGAAGAGCCATGGTTTAAATATCTGAGATACTTAAGCAGCATGAGTGCTGGTTTGCTTTGATGCAATTTAAAGTCTTCCTTTTTGGAGTGTTAGAAGCTGTTTGTGCATACAATGTATAAGATCTGAAAAGTTGCAAAGACTAAATGTTTTTACACACTGAATCCAACATTTTTGCGTGTTTAAAAACAAATACGACCTCACTTTGTGTCAGTCACATTTTACACACTATCCATATCCATAGAAAGCAATTTGATAGAAAAGCATGAGAAGTAAAAATGTCAGACTCAGTGTGCAAGGACCTTAAAAAAGGGAAAATGTTCAACTCACCCCTTTTGAATCCATTCAGCTGATCTCTGGGTCTGGCAGAGCACTTTTAACTGCAGCTTAGCATAGATCATTGAGTCTGATTAACTGACCGTTTGCATCACGCTCAAAAATCACCAAAGTGTTTCAATGTTTTTCCTGTTTACAAACTGACTCTTCTGTAGTTAGGAACTCAAACCCAAAGAGATATGGACTCATCCGGAGCTTCCTAAAACTGAAACACAGTAGATGCAGTCATTGCTTTCGGAGGTGGATGCTGCTGTTCAGGAACATCTGCATGTAAAACAATTATACAGAAATACTCCAGTTAAGACCATAACGCCATATAGACGCTGTAAACAAGATCATCCACTGGTTAGTCATATCCCATCTCATAGGGCAATGTGTTTTTTTTTCGTAGTTTATGCCATTTTTCTCTTATTGTATAAAAAGTTTATCGTATTTTTTTAAATTTATGCACATCTTGGCGTTTCCATCCAGTGTTTTCCCTCAATAAATTCCTAATTTGCTGCTTATTAATAGTTGTCCGGTAGTTGTTAGGGATGTAGAATAAGGCATTAATATGTGCTTAATTAGCACTAATAAATGGCTAATAACTGATTGGTGTAACTTTGGTTCCAAACATGGCTACTGTGTCGGAAGATTTGCATAACACCGCCCAAATGTTTCTCACTGTAGTATCGTGTTTCCAAACATGGTAAGGGGCGTAAGATGTCCGTCACATGCTTGAGGTTTTCAGCCAATCGCAAGGCACTGGATAGCTGGCCAATCAGAGCACACCGCGCTTTTCAAAACGATGAGCTTTGTAAAGTTTGAGGTGTTACAGAAAGGCAGGATAAAGAGTACAGTATGTGGAAAATAATGTGTGTTTTAACCTTAAACCTCGTGAAAACAATGTTCTTCTTAGCAATGTCATGTGACGCCTTTGCTGAACTAACGTGTGATTGGATTGGCAGAGTGTCCGGCGGGTCCTGACATCATCCCCATCGTAGCGGGCGTGGTCACAGGAATCGTTCTGATTGGTCTAGCTCTGCTCCTGATCTGGAAGCTGCTCATGATCATTCACGACCGCCGCGAGTTCGCCAAGTTTGAGAAGGAGAAGATGAATGCCAAGTGGGACACGGTAAGAAAAAAAAATCTTTCAAAGTGAACTAAGAAAGCTTTTATTAGAGCTCGTGCTTGAAAACGTGAAGTTTTGATTTTAAATCTTTCCAAAATTCCATGATGGTTGGATCAGAAGTGTGGTTTTGATCTCCGTCTGGGTTTTAGGGCAGCTGTGGAAGTAAAGCAAAGGCCTCTGGATTTTCAGGGCCTGTATTTTCTGGGTGTGTCGTGGGCAGCTGCGGTCAGTCAGAATAATGCACTACTGCCCTCTGCTGGCCCACTTTCTGATCAGATCTGTGTGCACATGTGAAAAAGAAGTGCTGAATGAGCACTAATTAACATAATTAAACTAAAATTCAAAAAATGGCAAAAGGTCCACCCAAGATCGAATGCAGGACGGTGTTCACGAAGGATCCAGGGGTCCGTTCTCAGAACCCACCAGGAGTGCAGCCTAAACCGGTTTACTCTTAGGGACTTGTTGCTATGACAGCAAGTCCCGGATGAACCGAATGATCTAAGATCACGCAGAATCGTCAATAATCAAATCCAGCTAACTTAGTTAGCGAGGTACCAAGAACGGACCCCAGGTCTCTTAAATATCCAGTTAGTGATTGAGAACAACAACAACCAAAACAGTGTAGTTCAGTTCTCAAAAGTATTATATACTTTGAATATACTTTAAATTATCATTTTAACTGTGGTGTTATTCAACTTTACATTTAGGGTTAATATATATGAACAGTTCTTTGATTACAAATATGTTTAGATGAATAATATTCATGTTTCAGTGGAAATGGCTTTGAAGTATTTTAGTTCACCATTAATGTTTGTACACTTCTGAAAGGTCATAGATGCAAGTATGAAATGAAAACTTTTAAGATCAGCTAATTGCACGTAATACACATTTCATCTGGAATACATTTACATTTAGATTTGCACTAGTGTATTCATTTGAAAGCATGATAATGTTGTAATAAGTAGGCCAAAGTGTGCAGAAGTGTATTTCTATTGCTGCTGATTCACAGGAAATGTGGCGTGAGTGTTGTAACATGAAACCTGATTCGGATGTGTTTATAACCAGTGTACTTTATAAGATTCACTGGCATTGTTATATTTGATATAATAAATCAAATGATTAAATGATTTAAGATAAATGGTTAAGTTTGGAATTATTCAATGAATCAAAGTGAAATGGAACTGATGGGATAAAAGACTAGTTTGTTTATTTTTCTGGGTTTAATCAAGTCTTTATTTTATTCCATCTTCATTTATACTCCATATGCATGCTTTAACTCTTTTTCCCTTGATGTTCGTAAAAATCCTTCTTTGCATCTCCATCCTTTTTATTCTCCATTTGTTGTCTATAATTTCAGCTCTTGTGTTTCTTCATCTGTTGTCTGTCACTGTCCACTCTCAGACAGAGAATCCTATTTACAAGAGCCCTATTAATAAATTCAGGAATCCAAACTATGGACGTAAAGCTGTGGCTCTATAAGTTTGTATACCTCTCTTTCTGCATGGCCTTTTTTCTGTGTGTGTGTGTGTGTTTCTGTACCTGACCACCATTTCAAATATTGCGTTTAAGGTATAAATCACTAATTGGCGACAGCATGAGCACCCGACAGTGCTGTGCCATATTTATTGAATGTGTCACTTAATAATTTAATCATTAAACGTAATCATTTTAAGTTATAAATACGCTAACCAAAACATACAAGCTGCATCTGTTGATCTAATTTTTTTCACCAGATTTATTGCACTTTCCTGGGGTGTAAATGCATTTAGATGATGTGTTGAAGTGTATTCATTTCTTGGTTCGTGTGTTTCACAGGGAGAGAACCCCATCTACAAGAGTGCTGTCACAACTGTGATCAACCCCAAATATGAAGGCAAATAATGGACATGGATATCAAACACGTGAATGTTTTAGAAGGGATAGATTCGCAGATATCCTCAGTTTTTCTTTAAATAGATTATTTTCTCATTGTATGTCATTCTTTTAGATCGGTATTGTAGCTTTGTAGCAGTATTTTATGAAGGCTGCTTCTCGTCCCTGGTAAACGTGTACAGTTTGTATAGTCTTTTTATTGACATCAGTTTTAAACCCTGTGTACATTCACTCTTCTCAAACTGAACAGATATCTGTGCCTCTGCCTCAAGTGATTCAGTGCAAAGGCTCCTTCAAAGACCATCCTATGAATTTATGTTTATATTCTTTCTGCATATGTTTCTCATATGTCGGCATAAGAACCTATCAGACAGGTGTATATGATTTGTTTGTTTTGTTTTGTTTTTGCTATTAATCTATGCATATTCATTTACTGTCAGACGCATCTTGCATTACATGCCAAAAACGTCTTTAATTTTAGCGTTTGCAACTTATTTCCCACTTATTGTCGCTCTTAGAAAATGGCACGTGTCTTGTGTTTAACTGAAAATGTTTGTGTGTTTTCTATGTTATGAAGGATTATTTGTTTTATTATTATGTGGCTCTTGACGAGTATCAGTGTATTCAGGTGATATCCTGTAGTTTGTAGCCAAATGTCCTTAAACCGCTCATTAGAAATGAGCACAGATATTGATACCTACAGATTTCAAATATGTTTTAAGTACATTTCAAAAGAAGAAAAAACTAAGGATGCTGTAATTTGCATATCTGAAATCAGAGATAAAGCGCTTTGTTGTTAAGACTCATTGTTGTTCAAATGTTCATATCATATGCTCAAAGGTACATCAACCCTTTATATTTAATGATTTTAACAGAAAGTAATCAGGAGATGCAGTCGTTCAAATCGTGCTAAATGTCAAGATGAAGGATGATGAAAAGATGGCCTGCAGCTTGAGTAGCTTTTTTAAGTGCCTTTTTCTGGTTTTCTCAATATTGCAATTTTATTTATTAAAACAACATCTAAATTACTGTGATCATGTCTTTCTTTCAAACTTAGTAGACATAAAAAGCAACTTTGGGGTTACTGAAACGTGCTTATAACAATAATATAATATTGTTATATTATTATATGACTGTCAGGCATTGTAAGTATTATTAATGCTTCTCTAATATAACTTCAGAATATTTATTGCTGTATGAAAACTGTTCAGAACGTGTAAATGCAGCAGGATGAATCAAAGATCTTAGCTCTTTAAACATAACATTACTGCCCACATGTCTTCTTGTTTATGAATTTCAACGTCTCTTTCCGGACTCATTATTTGACTGGATTACCTAAAGTTGACATTTATCAAAATTTGTATTAACATATCCATTGTAATATTATCACTCTTTGCATGAAACATGCCACATAAAGAGGTTTTACATATAAATATTTCTGTATGGAAGTAGTACCAATACTCCACTATGAGTGTAAATTAAATGCAGAAACAGACATCTACCAACAGAGGGCAGCAGCACATAATAAATCCAGCTTCTTCAGACAACGCGAAATCATAGAGAGACAGAAACGCACTGAATCAGCACGAGTGGACATTCATAACACACTGTGACTACAGGACAATAACTGACAGATATATACACAACGCACTCAGCCCTGTTTCAGGCTTACAGAAGATATTTCACCTGACCGGACCCATGTGGTCGCGTAGAAACCACATGACAGCGAACTGATTAGCTTTATATATTAGACACAGCCTCTTATTAACTGTACTAATCTAATGAACAAGCATTGGCATGGCAGCAAGTTGTGGCAAGCGGTATTTTTCCTGGCCATACACACTGACATAACCCTTTTTCATACACAAATTGTTTGTTTTTTCCAAGCAAAATGAGGTTTTGTGTGACTCAGCTGCAACAACAACCACATATTTACCATCCATCTCGCTGAGGAGTCGATTTCATCTTTGCCATTTCATGATCCATTTGTTTGTGTAGTAGTGATTCATACTAACAATTCAAATAAGTTATGATTATAGTCATCATGAGGGTAATGCACATCTGACTCAAGATGTTCTTAGGTACAGCTGTCGATGGTTCTTGCTTAGGATTTATTTACTGGGAAAATAAGTGTCACTGAGCTCATCGGTGTGAAAAAGCATAACTTTGGATCCTGCGAAGGATGTATTTTATTCACATATAGCTAGGCTCACAAAGAACTGACATTTGGATGCCTCAACCTTCCTGGAAGTGTTTTTCTTCCAAGGATAATGTTATTCACTACGCTACACCAACCCAAGGAACCTTCCTTTGAGATAACCAGTGAAAGAAAATGTCTGAAACATTTGAAATAAGTAGCCCTTTATTGAGTGTTTTTAGCAGCAACATATTGCTTTCACAAAATGAAACCTTTACAATTCTCACATAATCCTTGACTAGCGCTATCGGGGATATCCAAAAAAAGACTTTTAGATCATTTTGAGATTGTCAGTAATGCCCTTTAAAGTGCAAATGCCCATATGTTCCTAGTTACATTGAAAGCAAAAATCATATTTCTGAAGACAACTTGTAAGATTTTACAACTAAAAGAATAGTTCACCAATTATTTCATCTTATTCACCACTTCTATGGAAAAAGCAAGTAGTAATAGTACATTATTAAAAGTAAGTATTGTAATGTAATGGACTGATTCTGGACAACCAGCAAAAGAGCTTTTGAAGAAAACGCAAAATAAATTGATCCAAATAAACATAGTTCAGACACCTAGAAAACACCAGCTTACTGGTGACGTACAGTGACAAAATAATGCATCTCTTTCATGTGATAAATATAATGCTATATGTCATGTAGTTTTTAATTATAAGAGCACGGTGCCACTCTGCAAGAAGCAACATTACACACCGGATGCGTCTCAAAACCTAAGGACCTTCCAAAATTATTTGCATAACATGTAACATGTAGGGCCTCCATCCTGCTCCAGAACACCTGTCTAGTGGTTCTTAGTAATGCTAAACTATTAGCTGTATTAGCTGGTTCAGGTGAGTTTAATTCTATTTACAGCTAGACTTTACAGCAGGAAGATGGCCCTTTATGACCAGAATTGCAGTACACAGCATGTCAACATACTAGGTCAACCTAAATTAAACCAATTAAAATGAAATCTGTTAAAACGTATCTGTTTTGGAACTAAACTTTGTTTAGGAGGCCAGAGTTTCCCAAGTCTGTTAGTGGAGCACAGTTGCTACTCATTAATAGATACTCCAAGACCTGAAATCCAGAGTCAGATAAGGGAGGTATCCAAAACACATACTGTTGGTGTGCCTCCAGGAACAGGGAAACACTGCAGTAGACAGCAAGTCAACTCACTAGATCAGGTCACTGATGAAATGCTGGTTAGGTATGTCTTGTGGCATGGCTGCTGGTTTGAGCTGGTTTAAAGGAATATTAGTCTCTGGTGTCCCCAGAATGTGTCTGTGAAGTTTCAGCTCAAAATGCCCCATGAATAATGTAATATATCATTTTTTAAAGGAAGCAGAAATATGCTGTTTTTCGTGCCTGTCTCTTTAAATGCAAATGATCTGCTGCTCCCTGCCCCATTTTCCAGAATAGAGGTGTGCCATTATAGCTAGTACCTGCTAAATAAGATCTTTTTGGCTCTGGTGATCATGCCTGTTAAAGCATGTGAGTACTAAACTTAAGTTCTCATAAACACACAAGTTTACGTTAAAAACACATGAGTTGCAAAAACAATCTGTAATATATGTGAAACTCAACAGATGGGAAATACGTTGTATGTTCGTTTTAGATCTGTGTGACAGCATCAATATAAACTAAATGAATCAATAAGTCTACTGCTCTCGTGTCTCTGAGGCTGTCTCTTAATAATGTCTAGTGCTCATCTATGCAGCCAAAGACAGAACAGTTATCATGTTTTGCTCAAACTTTCACCATGGCATTAGAACTCGTATCCCTTGTCAACCCTTGTCGCGAAATCAAAACGGCGGCCCTGTGGGTGGAAACTTACAGACTAGGGGCTGTAATGTTATATATAATAAGATCCCTTCAAGATCCCATCAATAGTGGAGTGAAATCACACCCGTGAGGTGTAATCTTTTTTCACATTTCCTTGGTTGGTAGGGACCTGGTTATAGCACTTTTAGCACTCAGATTTTTATGATATGTTACCTTTAAGATGGTCATGAGCTTGTTTAAGCTAGTTCTCAGCTGGTCGTGTGCTGGTCTTAGCAACTAGCTCCTGCTCAGGACCATCTTAGGACCAGCACGTGGCTAGCTCAAGCCAGCTCATTACCAGCACAAGACTAGATTAAGCCATCTCATGACCAGCTGGACCAGCTTAAACCAGCTCAAACCAGCTTCAAAGCATTCCTAACCAGGATATTCTGGATTTTTCAACAGAGGTGTGTTAAATCCTGCTCCTGTATCTCCAACCCAAATTGAACACATTGCTTTCCTCACTTCCTTTCCTTGCATCTTAGCTCCAAACCTTCAGGATGCAAGAGAAGGACACAAGGAAAATACACTTAATACTCACATTTATGCATGTTTATATCTTATGCCATGTAGAATTTATATGTTTAATCGATAAAACAATTCTCGCTCATGACTGCTTTCTCCTCACCTCCTTTGGTGCAATTAGAGAACTGAGATGTCCTACTTTATGGCTGAACTTGATCGGTTTCCAAGTCACAGGATGGAGGACAGAGGAGCAAGAAAAAGAGTAAGAATATTGAGAAGCACCTGCAGAGTTTAGCTCCAGAGTTAAACAAGCACCTGAACCAACAAACATGTTGAGGCATGTTTGGATCAAGTTTGGTGTGCCCTGGATTAGCACCCCTGCACTAGGTTTTGAGACACATCCACCTTGTTGCATCTCATCAGGCATCAGTCGTAGGAATGCAAAAAAGTATAAACATCTGTTTTTCAGAGGTCGACACCTCTGGCGTCCCCAACCTGTTTCCTCAATAGAAAGCAGGTGTGGTGTGTTCGATTACACAGCGCCTGCAGTGCTGTCGGACCAGTCGAAGGGCCTCAGGTGGAACCTCACACTCCTGTACATTTAGTAACTGCAGCTCGGGACATCCTGCTGCTAGCGCCATGAGCCCTCTACCTGTCAAACTCTCACAGCCTCTCAGACTCAGCCTTCGTAGCCCTTCACAACAATGTGCTAGCACCTCCAGCCCGGCGTCCGACACCAGTGGGCAGCGTCCGACATCTACAGATCGCAATCGGGGGCAGTTGCGAGCTAAGTGGCTTAAACCCTGGTCCGTTAGCCCCTCGCATCCCCGCGCATTCAGGTAGCGGAGCCGCGGACAGTAGCGAGCTACATAACGCAGTCCAACGTCTGTTATGCGCATACAATGGGCCACGCTCAGATAGCGCAGACGGCCCTCGAGGCGAGCCACCTCACGTAAGCCAAAGTCTCCAATCAGATGGCAATCGCTGAGGCTAAGTTCGCGTAAAGAGGAGCAATGTAGTGCTAGCTGTCGCAGGGCCTCGTCTGTTAGCCGGCTGCAGCGCCGCAGGTACAGGTGTGTGAGACGCGGACAATGAAATGCAATTGTCCTCAAGCCTTCGTCCTCCAGTGATACACAGTTCGTCATGTCCAGGTACTGCAGGCCGATCTGCTGTCCATGTAGAGGTGTGAGCTGTAGAGCCACCTCCTCCGTCAGGCTGATGCAGGTCACTTTAGGGCAGCCTTAGGAAAAGGAAGAAGATATTATCATGATTATACTTTCTGGCTAGAACGGTTAAAGCAGGGCTGAACAAATTGAGATATTTTCGATGAATTTCGAATGCAACATATGTACTTGGATATGTGGTTTGTGTTCAGATCGAAGTGTAAACAATGTATCTGCGCACAAATGTGACCTTGATCGTATTAGGATCCTTGCTGTCTATGAAGGGTCAGAGAGCTCTTGGATTAATCAAAAATATCTTATAGGCCACTATTATGCCGTTTTTAATATTGTTTCGGGCATGGGCATTGCTGATTGCTGGGATTTCTGGGTGGCTGCTAAGATGTTGCCTGAAGTAAGGGATGCACAAAAGTGGTACACAGGTGCACATGTGCGACCAAAATAAAAAATGCGCTGTGCAAATAAGTTCAGACTGCTCATTTGCGCAGACATTGTTGACAGCTGTTACCACACACATTACCACTTTACATTACCTTGCTTGCTAATTTTAAGTTTGAAAATGATGAAAATGTATTAAAGACAAGTAAATATTAACATTTTAATTAATTAACTTTTTATTTTACTTAAAAATATTATAATATTGTTACTTTAAAAAAAAAAGCCAGTGAAAATAAAGTGAAATAATATTATCACTATTATTAATTGACTTTTATAGTTTATAAAAGCTCTATATATTTAATGGGTCACACAGTGGCAAAGGACCAAACCAAATTTCCAGGTGCTCCAGGTTAAAACACTTATGTGCACCCCTGGTTATTATGCTAAATTAATTTGAGTTACAACTATAAGTGGTGTTTTGTCCACTGTAAATTTTAAACTATATTCTGTCCACATAACTATTTTGACCTTTTAACATTATATTTACTCTTCCTGTCTAAAAGCCATCGGAGAATTTCTTGTCTTCTAAGATGTCCCTAAGCATACATATGAGAACCCGTTACTGTTGTTTTGATCCTTTTTCAAGCAATAAATCCAGATCCTGCACTGGAACTGCAAGGGCCGCGGAGAAAAAGGAAACGTCACATGGGAAACAGGAAACAGTCTACTAAAATCACATTCAAATTCTGAAATTTAGAGTCTACATCGGGTTTTCAAATCGAGGTGAATGAATGAATATAGGCCAAATAAAATAGGACAATACAGAGAAAAATAATGAAGGAATAAAACCCAGAAACCTCACATGAAACAAAAACCAAGCAGTATCTGTTTTTGCTCCTATTACAGTTATACTACCTGCTTTTAAAAGTAAATGTAACCGCAAGAAATGTAGGATACATTTGCAACAAAGGGTATTACTTGTGGAAAGCAGAACGCATGCTGTGCCCTCTGCGTGATGAATAACTGTACAGTGTGTGACTCGGACAATGAACTCAGCAGACGGACTCTCTCTGGTTGAGGTTAGCAGTCCATCTTTCAAAACCGAGCAGACCTCACCTTCCTCCAGAGAAAGACTGAAAGACTGGCAGCCATTCCTAGATCCCATAATGCTTTTCCCAGCCTTCCCAGAAAAACTTCACCACTTTGAATTACTCCCTGAATAAATCCACAACCAAACATGGCTTTCTGATGCTTAATGGCAGCTAATTCATCACAAGAGCTCTTAAATAATCAAGACGTAACATGTTTTACTCGTTGACCAGGTAATGGATGTGCCATGCTAATGCATATGATAAATTTGCATCACGTTTCATGGATTTTTGTTTTTTTTGTTTCTTTGCACTGCCATTTTTTTATTTACATTTTCACTTGAAATACTATCATATTTCTTGTACAATATTATATCTAATTCTTATTATATTCCAATTCTCTTTTTAATTCCAGTGAAATATTTTCCTCTTATCTTATATTCTTGACCAATTATTATTCAGAATATTCAGAGGCCATATTTCACCTCAAAATGACAAGACAAGAAGAAAAATAAATAGCTTTTTTTTCATTAAAATTTCCCCCCAATTCTCACTGTAATATTAATTCCTTGCTGAAAAGCCACAGTACACTTACATTAAATATTATAAAATCCATTATATATGATAGATAGTGATATGATATATCATTATTTTTCACTATTTTTCACAATAAAAATAAACTGTCATAAAATATGGTAAAACAAAACGTCCTTAGATAAGCTGCATTGTCTTGTAAAATTTCAAATTTTCGCTTTTAATTGGAATAAAATATTTTCTTATTACATATTCTTGAGATTCACCCAAAGATATATGTCATATTTCACCCCAAAATCAAAAGACAAAACTAATATTTATACTTATATGTACATACATTGACCCCTCTCTGATTTAGTAAGTTTGTCCAATGACAAAGAAATGAGAAGTCTCCGAACAGTATAATTTTAATAGTAGGTTTATTTTATCAGTGACAGATGTGACACCAAAAGGAATCTTGAAAAAATAACTTTAAATAAAAGATTTAAAGAAACTGATTTGCATTTCATGGGAAATAAGTATTTGAACCCCTACCAACCATTAAGAGTTCTGGCTCCCACAGAGTGGTTAGACACTCCTGCTTAAT
>JAUYWG010000064.1:836270-847399 GCA_034779775.1 Enteromius afrohamiltoni | reverse complement strand
ACTTTTCATTTCTTTGTCATTGGACAAACTTACAAAATCAGAGAGGGGTCAAATAATTATTTCCTCCACTGTATATACTGTATATATGTTGTATGGAGAAAAATACTATGACTATGACTAACTATAAAGCTGTTCAATTCAATTCAATAATATTAATTCTATTAAGGAACTAAATTCTCTCTATATATATCATATGCTTGGAAATAATATTTAATGTCTTCCATTGGATTGGTATAGTGCACCACCCAATAGCAATCAGATTAGTCTATTTAGTAGTTTTAAAACAAAGTCTCAGCTTCAGTTTTATAGTGAAACACTAATGGTGTCTTACAGTAATGTGTTTCTCAAGCTCTTTACTGATCAGATTATATACATTCATTATTTGTAGCATGCCAGACACCCAGAAATCACAATAATCTTCTGCTTTGTTGCTTTTGATACAAAACAGCTCAGCTTTCAAATTAAGTTTTCCTCTTAGTTTCAAGAGTTCAGCAAGATATAACAGTGAAGGAACATCAGAAGGCATGGGAAAACAGGCTATAGACTCATTTATAATGAAATCTCATTGTAATCTGGAAAATTATTGACTTTCACTGTCACTTAAACTAACGTGATTTCAGCTATATGTCAGGCTATAATATATATGTCATGTTATAATATACATATTGTTTGTATTTCGCTACAAAACTGGCAGATGTTGATAACAAAGGTGCTCCCAATGTAGGCAGACTATATCCTCGTAATATTTTGACTTTAATCTCGTAGTTTTAGATTTTTTTTCTTTTGTGGCACTAAAACGCCGTTGTAATATATATATATATATATATATATATATATATATATTAATGTAAATTCCTTGCTTAAAAAAAAAAGTCACAACACATTTTTTTTAAATCATAATTATTTGATTATGCATTTTTTTAACTATGTATCTTTTTAAAGGTACTCAAACAGGCTTTATTTTGTACTAATTGCTTTTTTCAACTGAGTGAGTTATTTTCTTTCATCGCATTCACTGAAAAGTCTGTGAGTGTTACCTGATACGTCTAGATGTTCCAGATTAGGACACTGTGAGACCACATCAAACACTGCTTCATTGGACACATTATAACAGCCTGCGACCTCCAAACGGCGCAGTTCTGGACAGCTCTGAGCGACCACACGCAGCCCTCGGTCAGAGAGCCTCCGGCAGCCGCTGGCCACCAGCGTCTCCAGGGTCAGACAGACGTTAGGAGTGTCCTGACATAAGCGATGGGTGAGCACTTTGAGGGCCCGGTCAGCGCTCAGCAGCTCTCCGGTCAGACGGACGGTGCTCCAGAGCCGCGGGTCCCAGGCCAGGTTATACCAGCGGCGGCTGACCCGAGCGCAGCGGCACAGCTGCGGGGTGCACAAGTAGGACAGCACCTGGAGTAACACAGGATCGGGCAGGGTCTCGATGAGGGCGGTCGGAGGGACTCTGGAGGGGCGTGAGCGAGAGCCGGGAGGAGGATGAACCAGAGCCACTGTTTCACCGGTGATGGTAAAAGTCATGGAAGATGTTTCATGGCCATTTGGGACTGTTTGAGGAGGGTTTGACTTCAGAATGAGAGCAGGACTGGGAGTGCTAAGAGTCCTCATGCTCAGGTCCGAATCTGGAAGAAAAAGAACAATCATGTCTCTTTATCTCGGTTAAAGATTTTTTATGTTTTTTAAAGTTTTTCAAAGTACAGCAAAACCAGTACTATTGTGAAATATTTTAACATAAACAGCTTTATATTTGGAAGTATTTAAAAATGTAATTAGTTTTTGTGATCACAGGTGAATTTTCAGCATCATTACTGCAGTCTTCAGTGACACGTGATGCTTCAGAATTTATTCTGATTTGCTGCTCAAGAAAAAAACATTATTTTTATTATTATTAGCAATATTTAAAACAATCGAGTATTTCTTTTAGGATTCTGTGATGCATAGAAACATCCAAAGATCAATGTTTATCTGAGAAAAAAAAAACTAACATTATACTACAACATTAAAAAGTTTGGAGTTATATATATACTTTTATTTAGCAAAGATGCTTTAACATGTTCAAAAGTAAGGATGAAGACAATGTTACAAAAGATTTCTATTTTAGATAAATGCTCTTCTTCTGAACCAGTCTATTCAATTCTGTCTTATACTCAACATAAAGATTTAACAAGCTCTTGGTGCATGAAGAAGATCAGAAAGAAGACTTAAGTCTCAAAACCAAAGTGATATTCTTTATTTCTCTTTATATCACATGCTTGTGTTTTTTTTTAGAACGATGAGCTTTGTACCAATCAACCCGTTTCAGGAGGCGGGGCTTAGAGGAGAAACAATAATGTACAGTATGTGGAAAATAATGTGTTTTTTGAACCTTAAACCACATAAACACATTACACCAAATACACACAAAAAAATCTTTTTAGCAACATCATATGACTCCTTTAAATGTCTAGGAGCTCAAAGGATCTCAAATATGGAAGCTATCAGCTGGTTTGAGCACAAATAGTGTTAACTCAAGCGACGCTCTCAGCTCTTTGTTCTTAAAACTCTTGTTACTGGACGCTGATAAAAGTGTCATGTTTATCTGCATCTCTAATGCACTTAAAGTGCTTGCCACGCTTGAGTCTGCATTATTGGTGAAACATTCATTCTTCGCAGATGTTTGACTGATTTGGAAAAGATGAAGAGGGAGTCTGGGTGGTACGGTAGATAGCTTTGGAGCTCTCTGCCGGATCTTATCAGAACTGTAGATTGTCGCTGCGCTCCTTTGCCTGTATTTTTATTTTCTATTTACACAAACTAGCTCGTACCCGGCTAAAAAGGTTTAGCTCCAAACATTGCTCTATAAAACGAGGCACTACCAAACACTAAAGACATGGGTTTGGTTCAAATGTTAGATTCATTGTACCATAATTGCTTTGTATAAAACTTCTGCAAAGATTTAATGTATCCCACAATGCATTGCACTCGACTTGACCTTGCTTTTCCAACATATGACCCTCTCAAAATCAACATAAATCACAATTTTATTATTATTTTTTTCTTTTTTACTTGGATTGTCAAGATTTTATCATGTTTTTAGACCAAATGAAACATTAAATGTTAATTTTGAGTTCATTAGAAAATAATTACTTCCAGATGCTAACTAGACACCACTGGGAGTGAATAACCAGAGCTCTCTCCACCTTCAATACCACGACTGAGGAGAGACCCTTGAGCAAGACACCGTTCCCTCAACTGCTCCCCGGACGCCGCAGCACTGGCTGCCCACTGCTCCGGGTGTGTGTTCACGTTGTGTGTGTGTGTGTGTGTGTGGTTGTTCACTTCTTTAAATTCATAGTTCATGCAAAATAATGCTTGAGTCATTCATACTATACATAAATAAATATAAATATAATATGTTATATAAAGCATAAATCACAAAGTAACAGTTAAATGCAGTTCACAACTAATGTCTCGGCATTAATCACAATCTTTTCCACTTACGTAGGTCAATGTGGGGCTGAGCAGTTTTACTGCTCATAGATTTCTGATTGAGAAACTGGTTCACAAGCCAGTCGTAAACCGAAAGATAATGAGGAGAAGTATTAAGGGGGAAAAAACGTTTATATTAAGCTCTTGTCTTCCCTTGCTCTCTATTTCACGTCCGTGTCAGGCCTCCTCCACAAAAATGAGCACAAAGGATGAGAGAATGGGAGCAAAACATTTCCAAGCGCTGTCTTTGGGATTCATGGATTCCCGTCCCTAAACTCTCGATTAATAGCTCCGTGCTAAGCTTCAGGATGGTCCTTCTGAGGAAGTGAGGGTTTATGTGAAACGAGGCTTTCTCTACAGGAAATTTTCTTTGGTGGCTCAGATCCTTCTGACATGATGGATTAGTCAAAGCAGAATTTTCCTCTGCAAACCACAGCAAAAGGCATGCTAGATTGCATTTATAAACGCTACATTAACAGTCTTCGGTGTGTATTTTTAATTCCAGATGAAGCTCTGCAAGAAGAATTGAATACACATTATATGGTCAAAAGTATGTGGACAATGCATTTCTGATTTACAGATTTGACTACTTCAGCTGCATGCACCAACAGGTGCATCGAATCCAACCTGCAGCCACACAGACTTGTTACACAAACACAAAGATCAAAACACTCAATGATTAGGAATGTGGCAACAAACCAGGCAAAAAATACCATATAAACCATGAGAGCAGTGAACAAATCTTAAATACAAAAGATTATATAAGCATGTATATGTTGAGTGACAACCTGAGCTAAGTTCCCTGAAATTTGAAAAATTACTTTTACAAATTGTAATTTGTGGTTGTGACTTTGGCATGTTTATGCTACACGATGAGTAGGATAAGGGTTGTGGGATAGATGCGTATAAAAACTGCGTATTATATGTGCACACCAAACATGTGCGTGTCATATACGTTTAAGTCCATTTTTGTTTTCATCAGCAGTAGTATTTATACGCATTTTCATGAGACCAGGTTGGGTAATAGGCCTACTTGAAGTCTGTATATCATAAAAGTATTGCCTGGTAATTCACCTTGCAATTACATTGCATTTTATAATACTTATATTGCATACATTATAATTGTTACACCTTTAGAAAGTATATTACAAAAAAATCATTTTCTGATGCAACAATAAATCTGCACAAAGTACAATGCATTTCAACTGTGGTTAAAATTATTTATGAAATGACTGCATTGTATATTATGATATTATTCATAATGTATTCATGTAAACTGTAAAATTCAGAACAAGTAATCACCATCACACAAAAAGTGTATTAAACAATGCATATATGACTTACATTTCTTAAAGCATTTTTAATTTATAGATCCGGGGGGGGGGGATTTGTGTCACGCCATTGACCCACACACTCTTAAAAAGGTGCTTAAAAGGTTCTTCACAGCGATGCCTACTGTTGAAGAGCCATTTTGTTAAACCATTCAGTCATTCAAGAACCATCTCTTTATAATCTGATTAACATTCTTTGACCACAAAGTACTTTTTGTGATACTCAAAGGTCTTTCAGATGTTAAAGGTTGTTTATGGAACAATTTTAGACATAAAAGGTTCCTCTATGGTATCATGACACACCTTGCTTCTTTAAGAGCGTACAGTACATTGGTTATTTAAGGGCTTATCTTATTGACCTTGGTTCTGCGAATCAGATGCCATCAGTTATTATAATAAAAGTGGAGTTTGTGTACCGAGGACTGGTCTTCAGATGAATTACATTACGGTTTTAATTGGCTGTGAATGCTTTAGCTCCAGACAGTGAGACAGTGGTCATCCACATGACTGTCATCCCACAGTGATTTACAGCATGTTCAGGGACAGACAGACTCCTTCCCTTCTTCTTCATGTGAGAATGAATGACACGCAAAGCCCTCTGCTGTGCAGATTTGTGTCTTGCTGTCGTTTTGTGTGTGTGTGTGTGTCTGCAAGTGCAGTAAGTCAAGGAGATTTGTATTCCAGACTTGACCTGAGATCAGTTTGACTCATGGCCAGGTCATGATGACATACACAGACTCTCACTCTCGAGGGAGCTAAATGTCTTTGGCCTGACAGAAGACAGCTACACGAAACCCCTACAGACCCTCACAGAGACACACACACTCAGCCGGGGCCACGTTCCACACCATTACGAGGCAGATCCAAGATAAATAAAAACAAACTGAGTTCAAATCACAGACTCAATCTTTTATGCCTCGTCCAGTTCAAAGTGTTCGTCTCTGCCAGTCCAGCCGGGACACAGTATGCAGATGTACTGCTTCCTATTTCTGTTGTGTAGTGTTTTCTGTACACAAACACAGTATAATTGATTTCTGATCTATTTCACCCCTAAATGCCACGTTGAAAGCAAAAAGAACTAGTACAGAAGTATAAAACTTCACTTACTCATTATACGATTATAGTGGCCAAAAGAATTGACATCATCAAAATATCTGCAAAACTGAATAAAAATGTTTTAAATGAATACATACTGATACTCAAAAAGGCAACACGATGCATTAAGAGCCAGGGGGTGTAAACTTTTCAACAGGATGATTTTTTTCTGTTTAATCACATTTTTTTTACATTTAGTACTGCCTTTAAGGACCTACATAAACACTTTTCCCAGAAGACAAAGGAAGTCAAATTTACCCTGATCGTACAATGCAAAACGTTTACACCTCCAGCTCTTTATGCTTTGTGTGGCCTTCTTGAGCATCAGTAAATGTTTTTACCTTATATATCAGTTATGTATGAGATGGATGTCAAAATCATAGGGTCAATGTTGGAAAGGGTTCAAATATTCAGAAAATATTTGGAAACCAAAGAATGTGATTGAACTGGAGGACTTTTCTGAACTGCTCAGGACCAACGAGGGCCTCGCAACACGGCAAGACCATCCAGGAAACATCAAACATTATTAAGATTCAAGGGTGTGTAAACTTTTGAACAGGGTCATTTTTACAAATTCAGTTATTATTTTGTCTTGTGGAGAATGCATAAGCATATGTTATGTACTTATTCAGGACATTATTAAATAAACAATAACGTGTGATTTTCATGATACCTTATATTTAGTTAAAATTATTACCATTTTGCATAGGGGTGTGTAAATTTATGAACGCAACTGATTCAGTGTTTTTACACTTATGTGCTTCATGCAAAATCAAAGAATGGTCTGCCGTGTTATAATTTGCAACAAATTCAGGCCTAAACAAAGATTGTTTGTACTTTGTTTTGATTGTTCAAAACAGTTTGTTAAAGCTAACTTTACATAAAAGTGTGCTCCAGCCAGTAAACACCTTCAAACTCCCATTGGTCTGGCGATAGGTGGGTGTGGCTCTGTGGCTCCGCCTTTTTAGATGAGGAAACCTTGTTTCTTCTTTTCATTCCATCAGGGTCAGACGTGAGTAAAAAGATGCACACAGACAAGCTGCTTCATAGCAGAAATTACATAACTTAATTCAGATCAGAATCATGGAGGTTGAACATCAAGTACATCAGATATCAGTGGTTTCTGCTGACCATAGAAAGACAATACAGACCACAGCTGACTACAGCGCCTCCTGTAATATAAACTGAGAATGCAGCACACACCCAACCCTAAAAGTCCTAATATAGAGTCAGTTATAACTTGATGACTATCGTAATCTATTCCAGTGTCTATCTATTAGTTCATATTAGCATGTTTCTTTTGGAAAGTCAGAATAAATGGAGACTGCAACAGCTGGCACAATGTTGCTGATGCATTCGCTTCTTCTGATTGTTATTCCAGTACTGCGTCTGTGACAACTGTGGTATTTGTGGAACGGCTCCCACTTTTGCTTTATAAATACACTCCGGCCGAGCTGTTTGCATAATATCAATATATTAAGCCAAGGCCTGTTTTGATTGTGCAACTGCTGGCTGTCTAACAGCCCTAAAAATCCACTGCAGGACAAGTTGACAGACCGAGTAAACAGATTTTACAGAAGGGGCTCTGAATTATTCCTCCTGTGACCTTCAGTGCAGGCTTTTTCTGAGCGGCCGCAACCGGCAGAGGCTCACAGATTCAATCAGCTTCTGGCTTAAAGAGGAAAACACTGTGGAAGATTAAGGATGGGAGAACGGCACTGAGGGAATTCGCTGCTAGATCCCCTGCTTTACTGTGCAACCCAAGCGGCGCTTCTGGGTGGTTCGTTCTTATTGTGGTTCATAGCATGTAATACAGTCCGCATCGATGGATTTGGTGCACACAGCTGGAGCAAGTCCCGGGAGGTTTGGTTCCTGCTGTGGTGTAATGGGTCATTACCAAACTGCCCATCAAATATCCGAACCACTCGGCTGCATCTCTATTGCACTGCACAGGCTTTCATATTTGGGATTCCTGTACAAGAAAACATGATGATGACCATCGCTCCCACAAACCCGATGTGTTTGTTCAAGCACTCCATAAATAATGGAGCAGACTTTGGCTAGAATCCAGTGTTTATGGATGTGTCCTTTGTTTAGGCAATGTATTGACCCCAAGCTTATTCGGGATGACCGTGGAGAGCTGATGATAAATGAACCGCTCTTTTGAAAACCAGAGCAAGACATAATGCACATGTCTTTCTGTGCTTTTACACCGCGGGTCATTTAGGCAATTAAACACGTCTGACACAGACACATGCCACAATGACATTTAAATCACAGTACTTTATATATTTTATATATGTTTGAATGTTTACTGGACTATTTGATTTTTTCATCCGGTGCCACATGCACTTTCTCAAGCTGTTTGGACTGAAATGTGTGTTGGGAGTGTGTGTACACCACCACCCTACAATGATAAAGATCCACGAGTAGTTTCTTTTAATTGAATAAAATTAAGTTGCCCCTGAAATCAAGCCATTCTCAAATGCATGTCGGTGTGACGTCACACAGACAGAGGCCACTCCCACAATAGTTGATTGACAGCAGCGTGTCACACAGACTGAACTGGTGTCTTACCTCAGACCCGCCCTGAGTGAGCCGTCATCAGACCGAGACGCAGAGACAAGCAAGACTCCTGAGAGATTGAGGTGTTTTGTTGTTGAATGTATGAATGAACAGAGCAGTAGTGATTTACTCTCGACATCTGAGAGACCGAAGACGCGGAGGAGTAACGTTACGTTTTAAAGGGGAAGTACTCAGAACAGAGTGATTTCTAAAAAGCTGTTTTTGACAGGGTAAAATGAGCGAATGATCTTTGAGAAATTTTAAAACAAACTATATTACAAACTTTTCATTAAGACCCTAAAGAATCATATTAGCTTGTGGAAAATTGGCTTTGTATGACTCCTTTAAAGTTGCCTATTTAGATAAAAACAAACAAAGGTACAGAATCTACCTTTTCAAAATGACACTTTTATCCAAAGCTTAAAGGCACAGATTCTTTGAAAATACATATTTAATACCTTTTGAACAGACTTTGTACCTTTTAAAAGTGTAGTTTTAGTATGGTATTATTAATATACTTTTGTAAAATTTGAAATAGCTTTATTTTTATATTTTCAGTATTCATTATAATTTTCACATTTGAGTCATTTTGCTTTTGTCATTTCATCTTTTTGTAATATTTATATTTATATTTATCTTTGATTTATTTTTATTTTAGTTTTAGTAATGCACTTCAACATAAACCTTATTTTATTTCAATCTTAATTGCAATTTAATTTCATTTATTAAATTTTTTAGGTTTAGGTTTTTACCTAACATTTATATTTTACTTAACGTCAGCTTTACTTCAAATATTAAAATAAAAATGTTTTACTTAATGACAACACTGGTCTACTTCACATGCAAAATGTCTATAAATTAAAATTCACCTAAAAGTCTATAAATATAAATACAATTATTAATTAAATCATTAATTTATATTTTTATTTTAACTACATTAGAAACTATAATAATATAACTAACCTTATAGTATATATTACAGCAGCATACTGAACATATTTGGATGGAAAACAGTAAATAACAGTACATTTAACTAAATATTTGACATAAAAATACGATACAAAATTAAATTAAATTAAAATAATTTATAATTTAAATTAGATAACTTAAATTATAATTAATATAATAATTATAATAATTTTTTGTATCAGTTCATTTACATGAACCATCTAAAAGAATTGGTCTGCTAGAATGAATCAAAAAGAGTGAACTGCTTAGGTTAATAGCATATTAGCGCATCTAAATCTCAAAACTAGGACACTTAAGCTACACTGGAACTAAGAAATGAATAGTTTTGCAACATTTTTTACAGTTCTTAATGAATACAAGCCTCTGAAAATAAGATCCACTGCTAGCTGTTGATAGCAAATAAGCAGTTAATAAGCTATAATTACATGTGTCACTGATCAAAGGAATGTTCCATATAAAGCCAAGCAGGCAGAGTAAATAACGTCCATTTTTCCAAATGAGTTTCAATTGAATTGCGTCTGGCCTCGCATTCTTTCTCCTGTTTGATCCAAAGCCTAGAGGCCAGAAACTAAGACCAACTCTACTCGCAGTGTTGGATTTGGAATCATAATCAAAGCCGGACTATCTTCAATTCCAAATGCAAACCGTAGACTAAACTTAGAACTAAAACAAATACACACACGCTAGACAAAACACAGAGGAACAGCCAAAACCCTTCAGACAAAACATCTTTCAGGCCTGAAAAAAGTGTTGCATATTTAGCACAGTAAAACATTATGGGAAGTAACCTGGTAAAATGCTATCTATCTATAAGGTGCTCATCTGTAGGCAAGTTTTCGGAAGCACGTATGATGTTTGATACTTGGCCCGTTTCTCCACTTTTTCCGAGTTGTTTTTAAATGTATAATTAACCCCGTATCTTTTCCAGCTGACTGGCCTTGATGTGAACTGCCAAAGTCTGCATATGGTGGAGGAATCCACCGGCATGAGATAGAGAAACAGGTTCACCATCTGCTCTTCAACTTGGACAAAGCAAAGCTCATGCATTTCAAGTGGGAAACCACAGCGGGGCCTTTTGGCTGAATATATTCCCCAGTGATGGACAAAACAGGACTCATCAAAAAGTTCAAAGAAATGATCATTCATTAGCTAATCATTGGACGCATTGCAGTGTGCTTTCAGTGCTGAAGATAATGAACATCACTGCACTGGCGTGTTCTGGACTGGAACATCAACTGAACAGTAATGGGATAAAGACTTTCGGCCTGCATTACAAAATCACATTTTAACAGGATGCCAGCATCAGGGCTATTTCCATGGCGATCTGTGAATAAAATATACAGTTAATAAATTGTCATAAAAAACACATTTCATATGTACACTATAGACAAAAATTCTAAAATACATTCAGGTCATTCATTTTTAAATAAATCAATCAGAATAAAACCATTCTCTATTTACATAAAAAAAAACAGTACAATCCAATAAAATATGTTTCACAGTTTTAGTTCCAGGTGCTCTGAACATTTTAAAACATTGCTATTGCTACAGTGTTCTGTACGTCTGATTATTGGCACAAGTTTCCATCACAAGTTTCGCCGTGTTCTGGAGACGCTGTGCTTCCAAAAGAGGACACGACTAGAAATCAGTGTTAAGTTGTGTTTCCAACACTGCTCCAGAACAGTTGAACAC
>JAUYWG010000064.1:804410-836170 GCA_034779775.1 Enteromius afrohamiltoni | reverse complement strand
GTTTCTCCGATCACGAATGCAGACATGGTGTTATGTTTACGAGGCGTGATGCAACACCACAGAACTAAGTCATGATCATCAGTAATTATGTCTCCACTGGATCAACAAATGCCTCGTCTTAATGTGTTTTATTGTTTTGGTGTCGTAGCGGCGGGACGCAGCATCACGTTATGGTAAGGGTTTAACATTGCAGCCAAACCCTTAGGTATTCGGCCAATCACAGTGCACTGAAGAGCTGGCCAATCAGAGCACACCTTGCTTTTTCAGAACAATGAGCTTTGTACAAATTGACCCCCTTAGAAGAGAAGCAATAATGTACAGTATGACAAGAAGTGTTTTTTGAAACTTAAACCACATAAACACGTTGCATTACACAAAATAAGGTTCTTCTTAGCAAACAGGATTTTTAAGCAATTTCTTTCAACTACTAGTGATTTTTTTGTGAATTTACAGCACGATTGTTAAAGAATAAAAAAAAAAAAAAAACAATTACAAAACCTTCATAGAATTTATCGTAAGAAATGAACTTGCTTCTTTCCTAAGAAGATTTCTGCAAATCCAGCTCCGGATCTCTAGACTAGACATCCATTGATTTTTTTAAGCCTTTTTATTGTCCTCAGGTGAAAACTACTGTTCTGACTGCTTAGAAAAGCAACTGAAGACTTCTCCTATCAGTCATGTCAGTATCCAAACAGTGTGGGCAGATTAAGTTGAGGTTTACTACCTAAGGTTAGGGTTCATACCAAACCTCTAACCTTAAATGTGACCAATAATAATAGTGTTTCTAGCCTTCGCAAACAGCACTAAATACACTCTCAGTGAAACTTATCACCTGCACCCGCTGTGAGGAAATACAGGACGGCAGAACTGAATGATAGAGCAGGGAATAAAACAAGTCAGTGGTGATTATTAAAAAATGCAGATGATGAAGGAGAGAGAATGGGGGAGGCTAAATTTGGCTCTATAAAACTAATTTTCCCAAGGTCCAGGCAGCAGTAAAATATCTGTTAAGTTATTCTTCAGGGAGTCTGGTGATGAGTTAAAGCTCTGGAGCCAAGATGACTCAAGTGTGTGAAGGGCAGCCGGTGTTTCACTGCCAGTAGCTTAATGCACACGATCCACATCAGCAGCACTTTTCTGATGAGTTCCTTTCCATCAGATCTTTCCACATGTGCAGCGCTGCCAAATGAAAGCTGTTGGTAAAGTGTGAGAAACACTCTACTACTCTGTACTCAATTGACATTGGCAAAGACACAAGGCCTATTCAAAACGAGGGAAGTACATTGTCTGGGACGTAAATGGTAGGTGTAGCACTGATTTAAAATCATTTCTACAGTAAACGAACTCATTAACGGAATATTCCCGGGTTCAGTACAAGTTGAACCTACAGTAGTAGCACTTCTGGCAAAATGTTGATTACCAAAACAAAATCTAGGTGACAATGAGACATTTACAAATGAAGATGATGACTAGGGACTCTTTTTAAACATTTAAATATTCACTGTTTTAATACAGTACAGTTCGGTTCAATACAGCCAGAATGCGTAAACAATGTGTTAAGATGATTTTAGTGTCAAAACATTATTTACTCTGCTTAGAGTTGTATCTAGTTTTACATATTTGCCACCTAAACTCTACAACTCAAAATGACTGTATTAATTATGATTTACAGGTCAAGTATGTTTAATGTTAGTGCTCAAGTTGAACTAGTCAAAAACAAAACAGATTCTGAACAGTTAACAGTACTTATCCTGGTTGAACTGAGTGCGGCCTTTGATACAGTCTCACATAACATTTTACTAAGCAGGCTAGCTTCCCTGGGAATTACAGGTATCTGTCTGTCCTGGTTTAGATCGTATCTCTCTGGACACACTCAGTTTGTCCAGCTCAAACCATTTAAAGCTGAATCATCAAATGTTACTGCAGGTGTTCCCCAGGGTTCAGTCTTGGGTCCTCTGTTGTTTATTATTTATTTACTGCCTCTAGGAAAAATATTTAGGAAATTCTGTATCCATTTTCATTTTTATGTAGACGACACACCAACTTTATATGTCTTCTTAACCTACTTCTGTATTTCACCTTCTCTGTTAAACTGTCTAGCAGAAATAAAACCTGTTTTTTTCCCATCTTCTGAAACTCAAAAGTGACAAAACTGAAGTTCCTCGTGTAGCATACAGATCAAATTTGGCAAAATCTTGCAGCTTCTTGCAGCTGTATCAATTGATCAGTCTATAGTTTCTTATTCATTGCAGGTAAACAAGTTTGGCTGTCATTCTTGATAGTACATTACCTTTTAACTCACATTAACAATACTGTCCGACTCGCCTTTAGTTATGTTGCCCCTTAATTGTGGAACACTATTCCCCAGGACATTCGCACTTATTTAAAGAAGCTTACGTATGTGGACTAATGTTTATAATGTTGATTTTAGTGTGTTTTATGTACTTCTGGTTGTATGTTTCTTTAATGTGACCTTTAGTGCCATAATAGGCGTCTATAAATAAAATGTATTATTATTATTATGTCCAGCAACTCATATGACAATATAAGTCGTGTATCACGTCCCTGAAATACAACCTATAGGAGTGTCTAAATTACTGCAGGACATGCCAGAGAAACGTTCTTATTAATGCCTTGCCCACTCTTATCAGCATTGGGTATTCGTGTAGCTTGGTTGGTAGAGCATTGCATTACAGCAGCACAACACTGTTGATTTTCAAAGCCTCTGTCTAATGCATCAATGTAAATGTTGTGACTTGGAAATAGGTAAATGGTGAGTAAAAAAAAGTAATGGGAGTAAAAAAGTCGACACACTGCATTTTCATCGCATATACGTCATTTTATGACAGCAACAAAACTCTCTTACTTTTATGTTAGCTATCTTAACTTTAAAATACAACCAAAGCTCCTAATAATAAGCTGCTTGCACAAATGACCTATAGGAGGAGGACAGTGTCTTTTAAAATTATATTTAATAATATGTGCCCCCACCGATTTCCATAGTAAGTGCCTCAAAGAAATAACACTCATTGTAGATTCATAACTAGCAGGAGCATCAATCACTTTTATTTATATACAATGAATATTTTATTTTTATATTTAACATGTAAAATAATACCAATAAAAAATAAATAAATAAGAGGCACTTACCTGTCTGAAAACTGCTGCACTGAAAGTAAAGGCCAGTTTACACAAACACAAATGTTAGTGACAACATCTGAATTGGATTTTCATGTGTGATCTATCTGATTAGGTCAATGAATCAAAAATTAATTGCAAATTAATTCTGTGACAATAAGTGGCGCTGATAGAAAAACATTGCAAGAGTGATCCTTTAGCTAACCCCCCCCAACCGATTCTACACCACGGCTTAATTAGGTCTATGCTAAAACGAAACAATAAAGATGACAACAAGATGCTACGCAGCACCAACAGTTTCACGACCAATTCATTCGTACTCGTATGTGGCAAGATTGTACAAATTTGCACGATCTCACTCTGTATAAACCACAGTAGGATTAGGTGTAGGTCATCTGTACAAAATTAGCAAAAATCGTATGAATTTGTACGTGTGAGGGCGTGTGAATTTGTACACACTTGTAAAATATGCACAAAGTGCCGTGAGATTGGGTTGGCAGTGCCGAGTTGCAGAAAACAGCATTTGCGTTGACTGCGTCTGATCCCAATGTTAGCAAAGGGTGGATGAACTTTACTTTTAATTAAGTTCCAGATAATGTCAGTAAGAACCTAGACCCTCTGCTCAAGTCATTTTACTGTAGATTCATTTTCAAACAAGGCACAATTCGATGTAGGATTTTCAGAAAGATTGAAACTAAAAGACAGTGTTGTGCGGCTGCTGTGGATCTGACAGTAATGTCGCAACATGTTTTGCTGTAACTGTGAGGATGACTGTAATCGGAGCACTATAGCTTTGTCCATTAAACAGATTGTTTGATATGCATTCACAATTCATTTTTGTGTTTTAGATTAAAATCCCAGCAGCATCCATCTCATCCATGAGGAATCCATGCTGTCAAACATACATAACTGTTAGTCAATCATAACAGTGGGGGTTTACTTATAAGTCTACAATCCAAACAGAGCATTCTGCTGAGGGGGTTAAAAACCTCCTACTAGCCTATTACTTCTAAATCATGATGTTTTTTCTGTAAAAATCTTGTTATCATAAGTGGAGCTAGAGAAGAGTACAAAAAAATAAAGGGCAGATCATGACCCCTTTAAGGAGCTGCCAGAGTGTTGCTTTGCCGTTTTTAAGGTATTCTGTTTCAAAGGTGTGTTTAGGTTCCTCAATCAAGATATCTAGATCTTTGTTGCAAGTCTGTGGGATTTTCGAGACAAAAACATGGAACAGCAGTTACCCACCGCCCAGGTCTTAAATGAAGGCCTCACTGAAACACAGTAAACATCTTCATATTCTCAATAGAGGAGGCTCCAGGGGAAATGGGTCTGTACTGGGCATGTGTGAGCAGGGCTTGTCCTCCTTCTAGAGAGTTCACCGAAAAAAGAAAAACAAAAATACCCAGAGGACCTCCTCCAAGGCCTACAAAATCTGCTGCAAGGACATTCGATCCGTCCCATTCTCCTCTCCACAGCTCATAGATCTTCACAGGCAGCAGAAATATAAGGGCAAAAGCAACACCAACGACAAACTATTGTGTTTTACATCCCTCCCAAGCAATATTTCACCAGTCAAGATCCAGTCCAGCAGATCTGGTCCTTTTTACACCTAATCATGGACTTAACACCTCAAACTCCATCCGATTTCCATCATGGCACTGCAATATCATTTAGCACCTTGAAATATAGGCTATCAAAAGTTCTTGAGCAACATGCCTGGAATATCAAAGATTGAAACTCAATGACATCTATCCGACATGTGCACAGCAGACACAGTAAAACGCTTGCAGATCACACAAATCATAGACAAACAGTCATAATGGGTTGCAAGATGTTCTGGGAAGGCCCCCTGCACTATATAGTTATGACAAGAAGCAAATTGTGGCAACTGCTGTAATGTGGTCATGGACATCTGGAGGGCTGACTGACTAAGCCCTCTGATTTGGAAAGAGAGGGATTGATGAGGTAATGCTATGCTGTCCAGATTTGGTCTGTAGATTCGGGTTTAACCAGAGAGAAAGCCATGCTCCAACATTCCATGAACTATTATCCCCAAGCACATCGTAAAAGTTTGTTGTTTAGGAACCTCGCAGTTGAAATTGCGTTCCTCTACGGAGAGGTGTTGAATCATACATTGTGAAAGGGTTAGGCCCCGTGAAGTTCTCCCAAAACTTGGCTCCGTCAAAACCCAGCTCCTGCTTGTGTGATGGTTCAGTCAGAGGGTAAGTTGTAACATATTTTCACAGTTATGTTTTTAATGATTGAGTAGTTCATACCAACAGGGTGCCTCCTTTGAAGAGCCCAAACACAACTCTAACTCGATTGAGACAGGTCTAGGTGAAACAGAGAACATAAGGTTTGATTCTTGACTGCACCAGGTGCACTGAGAGCCGAAACCACAACTTTGACTGAATGAAGCATTTACTTCTCACTGCCCAGTGCATTCATAATACAAACTTGACAGCTGACAGCCGTATGGAGATTGGTTCACTTAAAAATGAACGTTCTGTCCAAACTCTGTCCTGAAAGGCTGGTGTCCTGCAGATTTTAACTCAACACTGCCTGCATGGAAGTTTCTAACATGCCTAGTAAGAGCTTGATTAGCTGCTTCAGGTGTGTTTGATTAGGGTTAGAGCTAAACTCTGCAGGACACCAGCCCTCCAGGGCCAAGTTTGGACTGCCCTGCTTTTAAGTTTGAAATTGCTTGGTGCAAAAACAGCATGGCATTATCATAAATTTCTTTCAAATTGTGAATTGCACCACCCAATAATATTTTTATTTTATTTTTCAATTTACTTGCAGTTGCTGTTTGCACAAAACATGATGAGAGCCGTTGCGATGAGACGTATCACTCACAGTTAAGTGAGTTTAAATAAAAATGATCCTGTCAGAAGAATTGCATTGAAATGGATCATGTTCGTTCAGTCTGTATCATCTCAGTGAGGTTTTTTGAGGCTTTATGTATGCACAGTAAAGCAAAACTTTTCTGATGTTTCAGTGTGGATGAGAAACGTTTGGAAAACGCTTGTAAACACCAGTGAGCACTTTAAAACAGAAACAGCATTTTTAATGTTGACATAACCTAGGTGGAGCAATTGAACCTGCAGCACCTGTAGTCCATCAGAAGCAAATTAAGAGGACTACAAAAAAGGTGCTTGTACTGCGTTGTGGTGAGCTAATATTTCTTTATAGTATAGTAGATGTTTTACCAGAGACAGATATCACTTGAAATACTCTTAAAAGTAGATTTTTTTTTCCCTTCATAAACTGACTTTCATGTCATTTTTCAGGATAGTCGCTAGTGAACGTTTTTTTGTGCCAGATTAATTACCCACATGGCAAGCTCATTTATTCATGCACATGAACAAATGTAATTTAAAATACATACGGAGTATACAAAAAAGCCATAATTGAGTGGTCTTTCACTTTCTACCGTAAACATGACTGAAACCTCAATATCTGTTTTACATCAACGTCAGCGAATATGTTTGTAGAATTTATGACATTGAATTTGTCAAGGTCTATTCGACGGATCTTAAGTATGTACACATAGCTGTTCCACAAAAAAAATGTACTACAATACAAATATAGTAGCACATATTTCTAAAAAAGAGTCAGATTTAAACAAAACAAATCTGGCTAGTGAGGCTAATCAGTTATTAATTGGGTATCCTGAATTTGTGCAAGGCATTGCGCTTGTAGGTGGAGACAAGTGACTGTCATCATTGACTCAACTGATTCATTCAAAACCACTGATTCGTAAAAATGGAAATGATTTGATGAATTCGGACCAGCATACTAGCATACTATAGTACTCTTATTATTTCTGACATATAATAATGTTGATCCACCAGAAACGAAACAAATGCATATGCTTCTATCTGGATGGAAAAAATTGCCATTTATCTGTTTACATAGAGATGATTCATGTGCATTTGAAATATAAGCAGTAAAACCATTGTAAAAGTAGGTTCCATTAGTGTTTGCATCATAGAACGCTGTAGCCAGTTCCCAGTGAAATATGAAGGAAATGTCACAAAGAAATGGATATACCAAATGGCATCTGCATAAACCGCACACTCTTGCATGCCAGGTTTAAGTTTCAACATTTGACTGTGGTATTGTACCATTTAATCCACAGCAAAATAAATCTGCCGTACTCTCCCACGTATCTCTTTATGCAATAGGCCGAAAGTCTTTGGCAAGGCCGTTGTTCTGAATCGGGAGAAATTGATTAATAGGTTTTACTTGGGCTGAACTGTCCAATCTGCTGTTATTTAGTGCTAGCCATCAGTAATCAGTGCTGTCACTTGGCTTTACTTAAAACCCCATTACTCCTCAGTGCAGGTCTCTGAAGCCCAGTATAACAAATTTCCACTCATGCTTCTATTATCTGCACAAGAGAAGATTGACAATGACACCTCGCAAATTGTGCAATTCTGTATGATGAGAAAAATATGACGAGGGAATGTTAGTAATCTAGAAGTTTGCAAGCTTGAATACAGTAGAGACAGACTGCACTGCAGACCTCGGACTGTTTAACTTCACCTCTGCTGACCTCACAGCGTGGTCAAACACGAGTCCACATACTGTATCACTCCTGCAGAAGCAGCATAGGAGGAGGGTGCTGCTGGGAAATCTCCCGTGCATTTGTCTGAGCAAGGGAAAGTACATCTATAGGCCCTCTTGAGTAGACGCCAGCAGGAGGTGCTTTAAAGCGGGAGAGATAGAGGTTTGTCAGTAACAGTTGTACACAAAGCAGAGCTCCGCTGACAAACACTGCTTTGTCAGACACATAACATGCTAGATGAAATGAAAATGACATCAGAAGACAGTCTTACGTAAGAAATACAGTGATATAAAAACACCTGAGCCTCATTTTGATTTTTAAGTAAGAGCTCTTTTGTTTATTCAATGAAGCCTTTTGATATCGTGGTGGGTTGCCACAAATAAATAAAGGTGTGTGAAACAACCTGAGCCCAACCTCATTACTCATCACTTTAACATTAACAGTGTTTGTAGTCGGCGCCACTTACAAGACCGATGAACTAACACAGATTGGATTTTTATGCTAATTCTACTACGACTACACTTAAATATTTATGTCCTGAATAAAAATACCTTGGAATTTTACTTCTGGTATACTAAACTGTTATACTTAGTCTGCTAAACTGGAATAACTAGTGCAGAAGTCCAACTAAATATAAATACACTGAAGTATAAACTTTAAATATCTTGCAGTTAAATACCAATATTATTCCAACGTCATACAATCCGCACCAATAGTGACATTAAAACGTGTTTTACTATTAAGAAACTCCAAAAATGTTTAATTACAGCAAGTCTTGAAAGACATTTCAGTAAATATGTAGACTTGAACTACACTTGGTATGGCTTTAACTATCATTTTTAGTACCTCACTCTAGGCATGTGAAAAAAGAAAATCTGACGACATTTTAATATATTTTACTCTCCTATAGTTACATTATAAATACAGAATCCTTTTGTGTTTTTTTAGGACTAGCAGTAGCCTATTTATCCATAAGTACTGTGACTGAGCCAAATCTCCGATAAATGGTCCTGCTGGACTAGGGAGGAAATTTTCAATTCTGAAATTTACAGTATGTTTGCATAGTACATTAAGTCTTTAAAAAGAAAACTTCAATGCGGCTCTTTGAAAGGGGCAGAAAAATACGTTTAATTCCTCACTGAAGAAAACTGACCAAGTGGCACCACAAAGTGGGTTAATAATCCTCCTGCGCTAACAGCTCTGGTCTCATAATTTGTTATTTGTCCTTGAACAATCTGTAGTGAAACCACACCTCAAACACATGAAGAGCCAAAGAAAACTATCCAGGGACAACCGTTCCTAGGCCAGGCCTGAACCTATAGTGTATATTTTGAACCACATCCCAAATAAGGAATGTGGACTGGTGAGCTGTGGGCATTTTAACCACTTTAGCTAAGCACCTTGTGAAATTCTCTCTCTTATTGACCATTTGTAAGCAGTTCAATTTAGCAATTCATAAGCTGAAAAATCTGTGTTGTATTTATCTAGAAAAATCCAGACTCTTTTTAAGCGTCCCACTTTGAAATGTTTTCCATATAATGGGAAGATATGTGAGATGTTCCGTTGAGCATTATCTTTTGTAGGCTTAAAGAGGTTTTATAAGCGTCATGGTGTTCTTTGAAATAAACTCTCAAATATCCCCTGAAGTTCAGATGAGCGAGGGTGGTCTATCTACTGTTCCTCTTTCTAGCTGAACGACCAGATGCCTCAGAGATTGTGGAAAACAGATGAAGGCTGCAGGTGTTCGAAATGTGTGTGCGCTACCTAACCTCGACAGCACTGGATCTGAGAAGAGCTCGGTCTTTCAAAGTCAACCAGTAAGGAGCACCATCCTTCTTACATTCAACGAGGTCCAAAAAATGTTGGACCTTGAGGCTAGAATTACATGAGTGATGAGGGGATGGTTGGCACAAGACATTCTCAGCATTTCAATGGTTTGGTATGGGCATTTTATGGTTTGGTTCGAGACTTTCCCACACTTTGGAAACCCACTCAGTGTTCAGTGATGAAGAGAGAAGAAACGGTTTCTGCTAAGAGCATAATATGTTCCCTGTTAAGCCCAGCTGGGTGTTATTTTCCATTTGCAGACATGAAATTGTATTTGGTATAATTGCATTCAAAATAAAAATAAAAATACATATATATATATATATATATATTTTTTTTTTTTTATTTTTTTTTTTATTGTTTTGGTGTCGTAGCGCCAGGACGCAGCATCACGTTATGGTTAGGGGCGGAACATTTCCATCAGACGCTTGAGGTATTCGACCAATCACAGTGCACTGGATAGCTGGCCAATCAGAGGACACCTCGCTTTTTGAGCTTTGCACAAATCAAGCCGTTTCAGGAGGCGGGGCTTAGAGGAGAAACAGTAATGTACAGTATGTAACATAAATAATGTGTTTTTTGCACCTTAAAACCACATAAACACATTACACCAAATACACAAAATAATATTCTTTTTAGCAACATCATATGACTCCTTTTATTCACTTTTTTTGTGCATTTTACTTTTGTGTGACCCTGTACTACAATGAGATCTTGTTTAAATATAAGGCAATCGTGGGATTTATATGTTATGTTTTTAGTAGAACCCATAAAAGCAAGTTCTATCTCAATTAATGAAGACAGATGTTTTAGAAAAGTATGGTGAACTGCCTCCACAACATACACATATTTGATTTCCCACTGTGCATAAGTTGGACATTCTCAATGCCAAGACGTTGTCACTCATCCAGGCGTTATGTGTGTTTGTGGCATATCCTTCATATTCTTGGAGAAAGCACACATCCTGACTGATAATATGAAATATCCTGACATTTCAGACACACTCACATGTGTTTGTTATCCTGTGGGAAGCCACGTCCCACACAAGTGGATTTCATCCTTCCCTGAAGGCATAAACATAGAGGGATTCAAGGTCTTTACATTGTGCGTGAGTGTTTGTGTATATAGATTCACCAAAGACAACATAAGATACTTTACAATAAATGAGAATGATTATAGGCTCTAACTGAAGAATTTTATTGCTAATTAATTTATTCTAAATATATGTGCAGGATATTCGTTTTTGATATACTATCACCCTTCAGTGTTTAGAAAAGTTATCATATTTACATGTATATATTTATATTAATATAATTTATATCATATATAAATATGTTTAATGCATAAATGTTAATGTACACATATTTCTTAAATATATACGTGTGTGTGTGTGTGTGTGTGTGTACGGTACACACACATATATATATCAGGTAAACAAAAAAAGTATTTTGGATGTGATTAATCATGATTCACATTTTGACAGCACTCAATTTAATTAATTAATAAACAAATATTAAATAAATATGACTTTCTATTCAAGTAACATAACTTGTTGAAGGTCATTTTAACATCTAGCACTAACACCCATTTTTTTACGACCCAATCAAAGTTTCACCCTTATTTTAATCTCCTTGAATATTCTGTTTCACTTGTAAAAACCTCACATTATAAAAACTCAAACGGATTGCGAATGCTGTTTCATGTTGACTTCAAACAGCGGCTAGTTCCTTAGCAACCACCTTAGTTCTGTTTCTGGCTCTCTATTATTTATAAAGGCCAGTGCCTTGTGCTTAACATTTCAACTTTTTTATGCGATCACATTATTTCTTTGTTAACTTTAGGGGACAAGACTTTCCAAGTTTTTCACACAGCTTAAGCATCTAATCATAGCTCTTAATATTGAGTTTAACCTCATTTTCATTTCCCTTATGCTTAAGCTACCCTCGCTGAACCACACGAAAAGGCAGCTTTACACGCACACTATGCCGCCCTCATTAATGCCGGGTGTTGCTTAGTGAAATGTTTGTTGATATTCATTATTCCACCTGTCTGAGCCAAGAAACGATGAAATACTACTACAACCATAATCACGGGTCACACTCTATTAGCGCCTGGCTCACTCTTTCACACACACACCAGATGCCCCATTTGGGGGCAATATGGAGTTGGACTTGACTTGAGTTGGCATGAAGCCCGATTAGGGTGGGTACAAGAGAGAAACAAGAACAGTGCCAACCTAGAAAACAGGGAGCTATGGGGCTGCCCAACCACACACTGACTTTAAAACTAAATGTCAGATTTTAAGCACGCATCAGTATGAAAATAAGAACATGTAAATTACTCTAAATGTCTAGATGATGGATTGCAAACACACTTAAAAAAACCTTTAAGAAACTCCTGTACTCAAGAGGGCGATAGAGTTACTTTTAAACATGTGCACTGTTAAAACACAGTGCTGCATGAGGTTATTAAGGTAGGACCCTTTAACTAGCTGCAACCATGATGGCAGAATAATTAACTTTAACGGTCAATTTGTTGACAGCTAACCTTTAAGTAGCCTTGTAACAGTTTAACTAGCTTAGGGTTACAAATATAAACCGTTAAAATACATTTTGCTTGCTTGCTTTTACGTTAAATGTTTAACTAAACTAGTTATTAAAATGTTGAGAGTTTAACTTAAGAGAAACAAGAATAAAGTTTATCTATCATTAACATGCTATTCGCTTTTTAACAGATGAACTGACTATAAACATGTAAACAGTTCAATTAGCCTAATTAGATACACTAATATCAACTGTTTAACTAATTTCACTAACAATACATATGTTGACAGTTACCTAATTAAAACATGTTGACAGCTTAATTAACTTTGAAAACATAATCTGGCTTATATCAAAAAGACACTTATACTAACTTTGACTTATTATTTTCTTCTCAAACTGTTGCTCTGCTCTGGCCGTAGTGTGTAAGAAGTTATAAGAAGCTGTAAGAAGTGTCTGCACTGTAAGTACCCATCGCTTCAGTCGAAAAAACCTGAAGTCCTGTGGCAGTTCGGCCGCTATATATAGATGGCCCTGCCCCTGTCTTCAGGCGGGCTTCGATAGGAGCCGCAGCCATTGATTGTCGCAGCACGGCGGCCAGCCGATTGGTTTAAAAACTACCACTTTACCACTGCAAAACCAATGGCTGGGCAGTTTCACAGCGTGTAAATAGGCTTCAGTTAGGGGGAAAAAAGCTGTTTTTCCCATAGTGTCTTAGCGGACGCAGTACTCGTCCCCGTGTCTCAAGGAACCTGGGTTACAGAAGTAACCTATTCATTTCCAAAAGAAATGAACACTATAGGCAGAGTTCTGATACTTGATAGCATGTACTTGAAGAATATCAGGTTATGACTTCAAAACAGTATTAATATGCTGAGATATTTGAAAACTGCTGCTTCTGAAGGTTATCATCACACATATTCAGCTTCGTATCTCTGTGTTTCATAGACGGTAGGTTTGTTCGGTTTCTCACAGAGTACAGAGATGAGCTCCGGTTCAGTCCGGTGTAACCACGCTTCAACAAAACACTTCCGATCTGTGTGAAAGGAAGCTGAAATGATGCTACTGCATCAACAAATACATTTTTTATATCAGTTTTGCATTTGTTAACACTATCAGGTAGGTTTATGGTTGGATTTGGTGTGGGGTGTATTTCCAACATGATAGAGCATTAACTTTTAGCAGCAGTCCCCAGATATTTCAATCCTGAAACGTTGCAATACACACCTATATCAACGTAATAAAAATGTGCCAGGGTTCACATATTGAACCTGTGTTTTAGCGCCACTCAGTGGATATTTCACTGTGGTGAAACGTGCAGTAAGGTGCACAAAAAGTGCACTAAAGTTACCAGGTGGAGAGCAGGTTGAAAGCATACAGTCGAGACAAAAACAAGCACATTTCGTCAGCATGCGTGTGCGGTTGGCGACGAGGTGATGGCTGAGCTCAGTTCTCAGCACCCAGCAGACGGAGATCCCACGCCAAATACACAGTGAAAATATTTACAAGCTTTCTGCAGACAAGATTTACGCTAATGAAACTAAAAAGGCTATGGAACCAATAAATGAACGAGTTTGTTTAAACATGCACTGATAAATATAACAACACGGGTCAAATCGTTAGCCGTAATGGAAAGGAACCCTGTAATGGTTAGTCCTATCATGTTACAAAATAACAGTGAAGTAACCTAATATGTGGAACATATCTGTGTAGTACATGAGAATCTACGAGGCATAAGCCAAGTGAAACTCACACAGGGATTAGCAGATTTACTGTCTTTTTTATGAGCTGTTTTTACAGTACAGCACAGGGATGCAAAGGGTGCAATCCACACCGCCGTGATGTGAAAACATCTCGATGATGTTTTCCTAATTTCGAGCGAGCCTCTAAGAAAAACAGCCACACACGCTCTGCGGTCCTGCAGCTAATATCCAGATATTAACCTGCCCTGGGGATTTTTCCTCTCCGCTCGCTCACAAGACAAACGGCCCACGAGCTCGCTCTGACGGGAACGTCGAGTTTGTTTTCAATTTACAGGTTATCCTACGAGCACACGAGTTCTCTGCAAAACGTTAAGCATTTCATAGAGAGAGGGCAGAAAGGAAGGGCGAATGGGAGTTGAGCAGGCATTTTGGCTGATAATGAAGACCAGATGCTTTACCTTCACTGGTAGCCACATTCTTGGGAGCTTTGGTAGGCGTGTGATCCGTGCTGGAGCTCACATCGGAGGAGATACTGGAGCTACCCTTGCCTGTGTGGGACAGAAGGAAACAACATTTTGTCAAAACAGCTTGTTTTGTGTTTGCATTCGCGATTTGGAGCGGTCAGCTTCATCAGTGTGCAGTTTCACTGAAGGGTGGGGTGCAACGTCAATATTATAACAGATGCAATAAAACTCCAATCGGACATCTTGGCCCCATCGCTCATTCACTTGCTGAACTGTTACTGAAAGCAAGGAAACTCCTCTTGTTCCCAATCCAGAGCGAGCTCTGAGGTTTTTTTCGTGATTAAAGATTTCGAGAGGAACTCATTACTCAGTGCTCATCAGGAACGCACTGAAGCCGAGCAAAACCCTTCGGTTTACGTCTTCCTGCCAAGACAATATCCGTGACTGGAACAATAGATGGAAGAAATTACTTTAGTATCTCCGACGCTGGCAGAGTCTACAGTTTCGCTAAGATCCTCCAAGACAGATTTATCTATCAAACATTAGGACATATTTGGCCACTGTGCAAGAGTAAGAGCGGAGACCATTCATGGTTTTTTTAAGAGGCCGATTAAGTTCAATACTTGCACACTAGTTCACATCTGTGGATCTGAGGGTTGTTATAAAAGTGTGGTCATTCACAGCCTGGAACGCAGATCTAGACATAAATCAACAACACTACCACCACCCTTAAGATTATAGTTCCCCGTTCGCAGGAACAAGCCAGTGTTAAGTGCCTGACTTGCATGAATTTCCATGTTGGCTGGCACAACTCACGAGGAAGTGCTTGTTTAGCTAGCTTGGCCTAGCTGGTAGACCATCATAGCCATGCTATTCAAGCCCCTGCTGTCCCATAGGTTTGGTCAACACATTAAACACACATTAATAAGAAACACATAAGAACTTAAGACTCAAAATGTACTTGAAGCTGAGATTGATCATCCAAGGAAAATTAGTTTAGTTTCACAAATCTATCAGATTGTTGCAGCACTGAAAACAATTGTGAGAAACCCATTCGACCCTAACAAGAGTTAATCAGGCAAGATATGTGTGTTTATTTAGTGTGGAAATAGTCGCTATGTGTCAAACTGACCCCTAATATTAACAGAAGGCAAGTATTACATTTCTGACATTTAGTTTCTGATTGAAGTGGGCTTCTGTTTTTAGATGAATCTTTCATATTGTTCATATTCCATGACTCCTGACTTCCGTGTTTCCTGAAATTATAATTCAACATATATTTGCAAACAGCTTCACAAATGTTTGTGGTTGAATTGTAGTTTCTTGTCAGAGCACCATGTGAACTTCACACTCTTGAGGAACCTAAGGCAACATTCGGGTTATAACTGAGCATCATCAGGCAGAAAGCTCACGTTTGTTTCTTTATTTATTTATAAATCAATGCTATTGGTCACTTTTTATATCTGTCTGTCAGTTTTACAAATATTTAACCAATGAAATGCATTAAAAAATACCAACCGGCCTCATACCTCCACCCAGCCGCCTCCATCTTGGATTAAAGTCTGGCTTGTGCTTGTCTGTGTTGCAAAGAACTGCTTGTTTTCTTTCCTCAAGAAACGCTTTGTCTGTAAAGGTTAATGTTTTCTGTATGTGAGGAGGGGAGAAGAATGTCTTAGTCTAGCAACTCCTGTCTAGTCATAGCAAACACAGTCTTAAATAGCTTTCACAGCACTTCATCTTTTTAACATGAGATGTTGCCCAAATATACTCAGCGACAGGAAAACTGAGCACCCACACAGCCAAAAAACCACTCTGTAACCTGTAAGCTGCTGAAAACATAATGCAGTGCACTCTGGGATTCTCTCAATTCCTCAAAAGTAGTTTGGACACACTAGGTTCCATCCAACATATGCACATTTTCTAAATGAGCTCTAGTACTGTACTTGTAGTTTATTTACAACAGTAATCTAACAGTCTCCAACAGATGAACTGGCAGACGTCATGATGCCATTATTAAACCAATGGATGTGGGGCCTCGTTGCTTCCTGCTGACTAGCTGGTTAACTTCTCCAATAATGCTTTGTATCATGGTAGTTTAAGGAACAGTTGGGCCAAAAATGAAAATTGTCATGATTTACTCACCCTCAGGTCGTTCCAAATCTGTGTTCATTTCCTTGTTCTGATATGATACCATACCCTGACTTATTTGCATGTTCAGCACAAACGCAGATATCGGTCATTCTGTTAATGTTGATTTTAAGGCTTACAAAACGGTTTGGTCACCATTGACCATTGACCACTTGAGTAAGTGATCATGAAATATTCCTTTAAGTGGTGAGATTTGAACAGAAAGCACACCCCAGCTTAGCCTTTTAAGTAAGACCCATTTTAATTGCATGATATGATGAATATCAGACTGGTTTTCACCTATATTTCATTTGACAACATAAAACAAGCAAATAAGAAGCCGAAGTCCCAGGACATGATGTTTTTCTTCCTGCAGCAGAAGTGTGTTCGTTTGGCAGAGTTGGTTGGTTTCATGGCACGTCATCCTCGGTCAGGTCGTAAACGGGAACCACAAGCAGCTCCGTGTGAGCTTCATCCCACAAACACCAGTAAACAAGCTCCTCTTAACACACAGGAACAAACGCACTCTTCACACACACATACACACAGAGTTGCTGTATTGTTGAATCTCTATACGTGTGAACGCCCCTTTACATGCTGCCAACATACGTCCACCCTGGAAAGCTGTTGTGTGAAGCTCTTTCAAACAAGCTGTCAGATTAGCGCTGATGCATTGAATGACTCAATGAACTCGTATTGCCTCGGTCACGACGGAAAAGCATCAGAATGCGGAGCGCAGCGACATCAGCGAGCCAGAACATCTGCTTCATGTGACTCATTCGTCAGATGGACCCCATGTGCTTTGCACGCCTTGAGTTACGACCAGATACGGACGCTGTTATTGTGATGTTGCTAGGCAAAGCTTTCACAAAGCTTAAAGTCTTCAGTTTAATCAAAATGGATGATGAAACTGTATTACTTTGCTGCTAAAACTCTGCAGCGTTCCTACTCAGAATCAAGAGCTAAAACCACAGATATTTGCTGAAAGATCTGCTTTTGTACTGTTTTACAGCCTATTTTCATAACTTCAGTGCTTAAAAATGATTTATGGCATGCCATTGTGGCCTAAAATGTATACAGTATGATACCGTATCCTGACTTACAAACACAGATATCAGTCATTCTTTCAGTGTTGATGCGAAGACTTCCAAAACGATAGTGCCGTCAAACAATTAATCACATCCAAAATATAAGTGTTTGTTTACATAACATAACTTGCTGCACTGCGTATATTTATCTTGTATATAGAAAAGAAGAAAGAAAAATGGTTGTATATTAAATATAGTTATATATGATATAAATTATATGAATATTTTCTAAAAAAATATATACTATATGAACACATAATATATACACACACTACAAACACATGTAAACAAAAACTTTAGTTACTAATTCTCATATAGCGTTTTCAGCATCATCTCAGCACTCAATGAAATGTTAAATGTATTCCATAAATATTTTTCATTTTAACATTAAACAATGTAACGCTGATTCAATTAACCTTTAAGCACACTTGTTAAATCTTGCTCTAATGCTTATCTCTGTAAAAGAAAAAAATAAACAAACAAACAACAAAAAAATGTAATATGTGCAAACAAACAACGTAGAGCTCAACCGTTCATTAAGGTATTGAAACATGCTATTAATATGAAGTCATGCTTGATTATCACCATATTTTGAGAAAGATCCACTTAATCTCTGAACAAGTTCATCATTTACCAAAGTTGTATTATTTAATTATGCAGATGAGGATGCAACTTGACAACCACCAGCAGAGATCCGCTGATAGTCAGACAGTGGTATTCCAGCAGTACAGTAGTTTAATGACTCTTTCATACCTGCCAGATCTTGGATTTGTGATCCTTCTTTGCTTTTGGACAGGTGCTGAACTCTGACCTGTAAAAACAACGGCTGGAAAACCCAAAAGTCTCCACTTTCTCCTACTAAACTAGGAAGAAAAGAGCTCTGCATCGCTCCGAAAATAAATCTGAATCATTAAGCTGTCAGTCGCTTGCCATCCCGAGCACAACCATTTCCCATCATGTCAAGAGAGAAATGACAAAAGAGAGTTTTCACAAACGGTCCGAGTGGCCAGTCCTGCTTTTGATCTAATGACCCTAATCCATAAGTCATATTAGAGCTCTTTTCCTCCATGATGGAAAAGTCTAATACCTCTACGTATTCCAGATGGAGACTAAAGGAGAAGGACTGTCCTAAGCACACAGTCCCATACTTGATGTGATTTATAGCCGTTCACAGACAATACAAGCTCTGCATTTACAAACACAGCCAATCTGCCCAGAGGCCACAAAACATCTTAAAATGACCTAAAATATCCAAGGAGCTTCTGCAAACAAATGATGGTAACAGTACAGCTGATTTCATCCAAATAATATTTGGGTGCCACATAGTTTAGGGCCTTTAAAATAATAATTCACCCAAAAATGTGCAGCTTTTGTATTCTCCAGATGTTCAGCGATGGACTGGAGAGCTGTGTGACTCTCATCCTGACTCGCTTCTCCAGATCTGATGAAGAAACAAACGTCTCAGTGGTCAAAGCTCACTACTTCAAGCCTTTCTTAAGGATCGGTCATCCTAAATGACAGGGACACATATTCATGTGTTATGAGGGTGAGGGGGTTAATGAACACGTCCCTGGACTCTCCCGCTGAGCTGAAATCACCATGAGCCGCAGTAGAAACAGAGTTATCAAAAGAGCCAAGGCTGAACGGAGACATAATTGTTTTCTGGTCTGGAAAACAACTTCTCAAAAGCTTTCATATGTTTCCTGTCCTGTGCTTATGCAAAACACAAGGAGAATTTTGCCAGGCCTGAAGAGGAATTCAAAATCGGGGTCAAACTTAAGAACAGATGCATTATGTGTGTCCGTGCATTTCACACGCAGAGCCAGAATGATTCATTTGGCACCGATTCGACAATTAAGCCATTTCGACTTCACATTCGTGCTGTTCAGTGAGCAAGAAGTTCATTTTGAGCAAAAACGTAGCCAGTTGTACTTACATAAATATGATCTATTTCCCAAAAATACAGCGCACCTGCTTAGATCTCGGTGGTCCGAAGAAGAAAAACCACGATGCATTTGAAAACAGATGTCTGTCATTTATGGAAGCCTGTTTCTGGCACTGATGGAATCAAACGGGCTATTGTTGTTGTTTTTTTCTCAACTGTGGGTTTACATCAGGAGACACAAACGTGCAATTCTGACTTTTTATCCCACAATTCCGATGTTTATTTCTTTCATTTCTGCCTTTTGTCTCCCAATTGTTGGTCTTTATGTCTCACAATACTGACTTTACATTTCACAATGTTAAATTTCTTATAATTGCACGATATAAATGCTCAAATGTAAGTTTATGAATCAGAGTCGTGAGATAAAACTCACATTTCGAGTGTGTAACATTTAATTGTGAGTTATAAGCTAGTAATTCGAAACTGTGAGACGTAAACGTGCAATTGCGAGAAAGAAAGTCAGAACTGTGAGATACAAAGTAACAAACAAACAAGTTTCCATAGTAACTGCTTCACACACTTAAAAGAACAGTGCAAATGTGTTGAAGGCACACGCATGCATGCATCGTGAAGCAGTCGCGGATCCATTAACTGGTCTATTCAAACTATTATGATCTCAGTCTATTATATCTATTAAGTCGTTATGATTACGGTGAGGTTAAAGTAGTAAGTAATCAGACATCCTCACCACTACATCAACCAGAAGTGGTGCCAGGGTGAGCACTCTCAGGTACACAGACCACTTATGATCAAATCACACTGGACAAATATTAATGGCTGATGTAAACAAAGCCAGAGTGATCTTTCTTTGAGCAGTTTCACCCACCAGTGTTGAGTTTTATCCAAACTGCATAAAGTACACACATCTGTAGAAGGGTGGAGGAGCTCGAGACTGTTTGTAAATATCAGCCGTTCCTTCTGGGATCAGTGTATTCTGTGCCGCTACAGTGGTCCCTGATGAAGTTACACAAACGATTACTGATCGCAAACAAGTTTCTCAACTATTCCCTTTACATCCCGTGGTTAGGAAATGTACAATACCTGGAAAAAAAAGTTATCAGTTTGCATTTCCGTTCATCCCAGTAGTAGTTGCTTATTTGAAACAACCCCTCCTGGATATTAGTCATGTGACCGATCACTTGCCAAAAGCAGCAGGTAAGGGGGGAAAGTAGATCCAATGCCAACACATGGTTAGTTAACTAAACCATAAAAAAGTCAACATTAACTACATAAAACTTAATCTAAAATCCGAGCCAAAATATCTTACATAAAAACAGAATATATATATATATATATATATATATAATATCTATTAAAGTTTCAAATGAATAAAACTATCAGTGCTGTCCTAAAATCCTTAGCAGAAAGATGATAGCAATTAAAAATAAGAGGCTTGTTGGAAGAACAAAGTACTAAAAAGTTTTATTACAAAACTGATTTGAATCCAAAAAAAAGTTAAAAGTCGTGTCGCAGAAGTATTGGGCGTGGTCTGTTGCTTTCTATTTGTAGGCGTGGTCTGTCGATGGAAGCGGATACATTTTCCAAGTAACCCCGCCCCCAAAAAACACGCACCTGGAAGAGAGCAGCATCTCTAGGCTATTCTTGCTGTTTTACAGCGCCTCACAGAGACAAGTGCTCTCGGGATGACTTCTGTGCTACCTGACAGGTAGTAGTCTTATGACACGTTTTATGAGTGTTACTAAAATCACATAATCTTTTCAGCCGGCCACCTCCCCAGATTTCGCTGTCTTACACCTTTTATTCGTAAATATTTAAACAATGTACCTGTAATCTAATACAACTCATCCAGGGCAGCTCTGTATCTAAATGTTCATGCCAGTTACTGAAAAGCAGCATTCGCGACACTTGAAGTATCTGAAGTGCAGTTTTAGGTGTCGGAGATCACGTACCTTCACTTCCACTCTGTTTGCCATTGTTCGCACCCATCCTGAAGAACACATCTCTCTCCTTACAAAAACAGATCTACAGCAGAAGAGAAGTCCCCGTGCACATACAGTATAGCTCCATTATGAGAACAGACAGTCGTCTTCTGTATAACGCAGAATCCTGGCAGAAGAAGGAGCATTAAAGGAGAGAAGCTGCTCCGACTGATGTGTAAAGAGAAACTGACCACGAACCACTGCGAGAGCGCGATGGAGGGCTGGACCACGCTTATACAGCCACGACTAACTCTCATCTGAAGTTTATAGTGTGTCGGGTACAAGTATAACTTATAACAATAGCCTATTGTAGCACGGACTTGATTTTGAGACCCACTAAAGAAAACGGAAGCAAACGGAATGCAATGTAAAAACTGGCTCTATGCATAAATGCTTAATGTTTAAGAATGCAACTTTCACCAGATTAACTTTTCATTAATTTTACCTTCCAATGACACTGCAAAAAAAAAAAAAAAAAGTTCTTCATCGAGATTTCTGTCTTGTTTTCCAGTACAAAAATCAAGATACATTTTCTTGGGAAGCAATGCGAGTTCTTTCATACTCCATTGAAAGGCATTCTTGATTAAAGCATGATGTTTTTTTATTGAAGTGCATGCAATTTTTAAGAATTTAATACTTTTTGCACAAATTAAAGGTCTTTTTAAGGTGAATTAAGACAGAAACCGAATGCTGTAGCTTGATGTGTGCATTGCAGTAATCAAGGTTTAGTGAAATTCTAGTTCCTATAGTGTGAAAATCGATCTAAAATCTGATGAAAATACATTACCTAAATGGTTTCGAGGAGTAAAATGAGTTCTGTGGGAAACAGAATGCAGTCTGAGTTGAAAGAAAGGAAGACATGCATCTGTTGCGCACACTGGTCACTCCGTAAAATATTTGGATTAATAAACTGAACTGAATATTGTGTTATGCTCGAGGGACCATTAATAACATAATAAATTAATATCAGTAGCACAACATGTTTCCTTTTGAACTAAACTAGTCTGCATCCTTGCTATGTGTTCTATTGTTAGTTATGCTTCCTGTGCAGAATAAAGCTAGTGAACAAAACAGGAATCTTCCACAAGGGTATTTTAGTCTAGGATTTACTTCCACGAAACCTCCATCAATTAGTAAACGCCTGTGACCTCTATGTTGTACGACAATACAGAGTTCCTTATTGTTTGCAAGTGCTGATGGCCCTGAGGGGTGGACACGTATTGTTTTAGACGTCAACATTTCTCTCTTTATCAAATTCCTATTACGATGAAGCTCATGCTGAAGACTAATGACTAGGACACATTCAGACCTTTTTAAATACCATTTATTCATTTATTATCCATCTATCAAACCCAGATCAGAGCGGAGCCTGTAAAGCATGCAGAGTTGCACAAAAGTTATTTTTCTTGGACGAGAGTTTGAGAAAACTTTTCGCGTCTACTTCTGACTGGTCTGTTTGGCTTGCATGGTACCAATCAGCGGTCTGCTGGCTGTCTGGACTGAGGTCAAATGCCAAGCCAGAGAAAGCCTTTACAGCCGAACGCTATCTACTTCCTGTCTCTGGGGCTCTACTGATGCAAGCTGGCACACACACGTGTGCAGATGTGATAGGAAAACAGGAAGAAAACCTTGAGCCAGAGCCAAATGTGGTTTCGAAAATGGCTGTGAAACCTGATATTTGGAGAGAACTTTAAAACCTCTGATTGTGCGACTTCAGTATCTGACCTTTAGTCTTATTAAACGTTTCTTCCTTTTGCAGGATGGGGTGCAAACCATTAAAGTCAACAAGAACACCCAGTTTTGACCAGAAGTGGGCGGCCAGATTTGTGCAAGACTCCCCAAAGCTAACATTTGTACAATGCATGTTATTATTATTGCTGAAACTTTTACTAATGGTCATATAAATAAAAAAAAAAATAAACCTACCTATTTTAATCACAAAGTCATGAAATCACATGTTGGGGGTGATGCCCTGCGCATAACGTGAGTTACGTAACCAGACAACTTTTTCCAAGTAAGCAGTAATGCATTCATTTTCTAATTTTGTAGAAATCAGTTACTTTTTCAAAAAATGCTTGTGCTGCCATGAAGTCATGAGTAAGTGCAGAGCTGTAGTGATCATGCATTTACTCACAAAAACACATTCAGTATTCACTGAAATAATACACACAGCGAAACAAATTCAGAGCATGACGAAAACCTGTACTTATCAATTATTAAAATAGCGCGAGAAAGATGAGAAAAATGCAATTAGTCACTTTTTAAGGAACACAATATGACTTCCCTCAACATCATTCCCTACTAAATAATGCACACACACACACACACAAACAGAATTCACAGTATTCTCAAGAAAATTAGGCAAAAAAAACAGTACTTCCAGCGAGATTCTGAGGGTCACGTACTGAACAGCGGAGGCCACGAGAGAAGATTGGTGCGTACAGGCTACATTTCTGAGAGTTTAAACTGATCTGTATTCAGATGTATTGACATTACTGTAAAACAGTGGTCAAGTGCCATCAAAGCAATGAGTTCGATGAGCAATGACCACTTACTGTTTAACCTGCTCTCATCTTCTGTGACCGCATCAGATCCCGCAGAGTCTCTGACATGCATTACTCCCCATTCATATTCATGTCCAGATGTGACATTTAGAGCAGGATAATTACTATTTTAGTTGTGTGCCTGTATTAACTGAACTTGGATGCTCTGCATGTGTTTCACATCATCATACAGAAAATGTTCCTTGAAGCTTGTGTTAATGGGCCTTTTTAAGGAAATATTCTTAGTTTAATATGGCACTTGGATGGAGGTTTTATTTTATAAAATTAGATTCATTTATTGTGCGGCTTAACATTGAAATGCCATTTTTATAAACCACAATTTTATAGACCACAACCTACAAGTAGATTTCCTCATGAATAATTTAACAGACAAAACTCCACAGGGAGAATCCTCTCTTCTGCCGAGCACAGATACACGCCAAAGCATGTTTTTTGCCTTAATTTTGGACCCTTGCAGAAATGCTAAGGGTGTCCCATAGACAGCTGGAAGTGATCCATGCATAATAAATATGCATTTAAAAATGATACATTTAGCTGTTTGCTATTCTGTATTTTGTTAATTGTGTACTTTTTTAAATAAAAACCAAGTAGTTTGTAAATGAATAGTGTGCATGGGATAGAACCACTTTCTATAAGCTTTTGAGACAGACTTTTATTTAAGATTTATTTTATTTAAAATAAACAAGTAAGGAATCTCTTAATTAGAGAAGCTCTGCAGGAAGGCCACTGGTCACCCAGTGTGAATAAACACCCAGAGAAGCACAGGGAGAACGGTTCGACACAGCATCTGTATTCACTGTATTATCAGCCACCGGGCCACCAACAGACACAACACAGTATCCTGGAGGAGGAGAGGCCATGCTCTCGTCTTCAGCAGCCTCGCAGGAGACGGAGCTGATATCAGGACCAGACTGACCCGTGCTCTCCATGGCAGCAGAGGACTCTGGGACAGCTGCGGGGGTCACTTTCCTGCGTATGGCCCTCATCGTGATGGGAATGGACATGCATCTGGACAGAAAAACAAACGGGTGATTCATGAATGGAGGGAGTTTCCAGAGAACAAGAAGTGGTTTGGAGCAAGGCCTACTTTGAAGTATTTTTGGGCTAAAAAATCTGTAGAGTATCTGAGAGAACAAAATCAGAGAGCACTACACGCTAACAGGAAAAGGAAGCAAAATATTTAGTAAACATGGAAGTTCTGAATTCTGCAGACAGATACATTGTGTGGAAACCTGCAGAGCTTTCAGGATTACGTCAGTCCATAACCTCATTTTTTATTCGGAGGGATGGGTCAGCGTCGAGTCGTTTCAAACGTTGTTTTATTTGTGCATGAACTATCCCTTTAAGATTGGAGTCTGTTGTAGATATGGTGAACAGAACCGTCCTCAAATGCAAAAACGACCTCCTGATTAGTGAGCACGTGTTGTAGTGATGCAAACGGTTACCGCTTGAGCACCCTGGATATGTAGTCATCCAATTTATGATCCACAAAGCCAGGCATCACAAGTCTGCAGCTCATCTTATGAGCGTCCACCACCGTCACTTGAACTAGAACAGAAAACCACGCCTTCACATTGTGCATGTTTACTGGTTTCCACAGCACTCCAGAGAAACATGCAATGTATTCAACAGAGAATATATAATTCAGTGAATTGGCTGCACAAATGCATATTTCTTTGTTAATGTGTGACCCCGGAACACAAAAGCGGTCACGAGTATGTGTAGCAATAGCCAGCAATGGGTTTATGTCAAAAATCATTACAATCATCAATATATGAACACTATTTTTGATTAGTTATCTGCGTCGCTAAAGACCATTTTCTCAACATTTGGATTTTTTTTGCACCCTCAGATTCCAGATTTCCAAACAGTTGAATCTCGGCCCAATATTGTCCTATTCTACCAAACCATACATCAACGGAAACATATTTATTCAGCTTTCAGATGAGGTACACATCTCAATTTCCCAAAATAAATGACTGGTTTTGTGGTCCAGGGTCACATATAAAGTGTGTAATGGTCCTTACGAACAGCCAGGTGGTTGTTATCATCGAGGCTGAATGTAACAGAAAGGCAGTGGTCTGATTCTGGAAGGATCTCACATCTCAGGTCATACAGCAAGCCAGCATCTACAGTTTAAGTAAAGTAAAGTGAGAAGGAAAAGCTCCATCTTTAATGACGCCAGTCTACTGCCAGCTGAATGCATGAATAAGCTGTATTAATAACCTATGTGGTGGCTGTGGTTGCTGAAGCAGCTGGCCAGCAGGACGTTGATGGCAGACTGATGGCGGAGGAGATCCAGCAAGGCAGGGACATGGCCGGGGTGTGTGAAAGGGACTGTGTGAATTAAGGCTCCTTTCCAGGACTCTCTGCCCCATTCGGCTTCAGGGAAAACATAACTGTGGTACTCTGAGGCGGGCAATGGCTAAAAAAACATTAAAGACAGTAACCGAGGCAAATAAGAACCAAGCAAATTAATTGCAGTCCCAAAACAAACAACATCTAGCAGCAAAGAATGACAAGTACAGTTCAATGCAATGATGCAAAGTATGCCTTAATCTCTATGTAACGTTCGGCGGCTTTACAGACCACAACAAACTGAAGCCCTTCTGTCTGGGAGATCTTGGGGTTCAGTGTTTTGCTGGTCTTCATGAGAAGCTGAGGTAGAGGCTCCACCTGCTGGGCTCTCTCCGCTATAACTCCATCTGAGTAAGGTTTAGAGACCGGTTAGCATCAGCGCCTGATAGGCTCGGACTGTGATGTCTCAATGTATGATGCACCTGTGACTCTCCCCATTCTTTCTATGAAGGAAATAAGCATGGGTAACGGTGGCTGCAGTTTGAGAAGAAAGGTGGCAGGGAGGGATTCAGAGCAGGATTCGGTGAGCGGCTGAAACACTGGAAACCTAGAGCACCGAGAAAACAAACAAACAAACAAACAAAGATTTCATCTTAGCTGTTGTAGTTAAGGTCAGAAAATCAATATTGCACCATTGGTTCTTCTCTCTAGAGCTAGGTGATGAAGGGAATGTCAGTCTCTTTTTGAACCTGCAACAAATCAGCAACCAGCACAATTTCTAAACCCAGCTGGTATGAAATACTCCACTACTCACCCGAAGGAGTCGACCTGAGGTGGACAAGAGATCAGAGACGCCCTCTGAAGCCTGTGTGAGGTGTCGCTGCTCCCCACCGTTACCAGAGCCATCTGCCCAGCGCTCCCCTCCCCTTCGGTTCACAATCATCAAGACTCAGGGTTATTTAGCGGCAGTCTGTAACTTGTGTGCTCAAAATCTATACAAACGAGTACACCTTGAATCCATTTTCCAAACTGTCTTTTGGCTTGTCCTGAATCACTACGGTAGACCTATGGTAAGGGGGACTATTTAGGGAGGAACCCAGGACCTGCGTGATTCGCCACAGGCATAAACAGAGAGAAGTAGATCCGGCTATAATGTTCTGCCGCAAGACGCACACAGTTCTGTTTATTAACTGCTAGAGCGCTAAAATTAAACGAATAAAAACTCCATGTATTAAAAAAAAAATAATAAATAAAAAAGTATAATATAAAAATTTTAAACTAGTCTAACGATGTACTAAAATAAGTTAAAACAGCACCACTGGGTGTTTTATAGTTATCTGACTACATTCGAAAGGTTTACTAAAATTAAAAACAACAAAAAAAAAAAAAACAGTTTTGGTTATTTGAATATTTTAACATTCATAAGCTTGGGATAAGAACAATTTTTACCGTTTTTATGCTCATCAAGGCCACTTTAAAAAATAAAATAAAAAGACGACATTTGAAATAGAAATCATTTCTAACAATATTCACTGCTGTTCAGAAGTCTGTGGTTAGTCAATTTATTATTAATATTTTTTTTAAATAAAAACTTTGCCATCAACTGATAATTGATGGCAAATATTTATATCGTTAGAAAATAATTCTATTTTAATTAAATGCCGCTTAACTTTTTACTAAAATAAAAAAAAATAAATAATACATTTGCCAGCACAACATTGATAACTCTATTAGAATATATAAACGTATGATTTCTGAAGGATCACTTTAGACCGGAGTAATGGCTGATGGAGATTCAGCGTCGTATCACAGAAATAAAGTACATTTCTAGAGTATATTAAAACAAAGCGGTCTTTTATATTCTAATAGAATTGAGCAAAATCACGTTTTTCTGTCTGCATCTTTGATCAAATCAACACAGCCTTGAGGAGACACCTTAAAGGTAAAAGAGGCAACTCGTACTCAATACATAAATACACAATTAACAGTGGATTAGAAGTTATGTACTGAGATACTGTTTTAATACCTGTGTTTGAGAGCCCCATGAGAACATCGAATGGACTAATGTAGTACTCGACGGTCACTGGACTTCCTGTGAGGAAGGAGACATTAGTGAACAGTTTAATATTTCACCAACACGTGCTGACCCGGCACAGCTTCTCTCCAGTACCCTCTATGCCTGGCTGGACGTTCCCAATCCTGCCGTTCATAATGAGGTCAACGCGAAGGTCACTTTCTCTCAAAGACCTAGAAGAGATGGTGTTCATCTGATAACAGACTCACGTCTTGAGAAACATGTACGGTGTTTCTAGTTTCCCACACCTTGGTAAATGGGATATTTTGAAGAGATCGGTTTCCAGGTGTCGAAGAGAGGCGTAGACTTTAATCTTCACATCACTGGCAGAATAAATCTTTACCTCATCATTAATGCGGTGGTTAATCACATACAAAATAAAAGATTAGTAAACAGTGTGCATGTATCATTTATAAATGAAGACACACACATATAATATATACCAAGAAATTCTTTACATGTACATCATTTATATATAGTATTTAATATGCAAGCATTTAATATCTGATCACATATATATATATATATATATAAGCATGTGTATGTATTTATATACATCATAAACACACACAGTGCACAAAACTATTTTGGATGCAATTAATCGTGATGAATTATCACTCCAGAAAGCAATACCGGTCTCCTGGGATGTTGTAAAAAGCAGCAAGATCATCTAACTTCAGAGAGAACTCTTCAAATTTCTTCATCCTGCGGGAATGCGAGAACCACTTTACGCCAACTCCAATTTATTTCAATAATATTTTCTCTTGACATTCTGATTCACCTCAACAGCTGGAGGAGCGACGGGCTGGGCTACAAACAAAACCGAGCCACGTTAATGCATTTCACAGACTCGTGCGTAGTATTATAAGTGCATCTCACCACAGGAGCTTCTCCGTGATGGGCCACCCTCACGTCCTCCACTCGCCCCCCCGACAGCAGCACCACCTCCACGTAAAACAGGTCTGCTGTCAGGTAACACACCGTCTCTGCGGGGCTCATGTGTGACCCCAATCTGCAGAAACCAGGAGTCTGTCAGCTTACTTGAGCTGCAGAACATTCAAGGTTCGGATATTCACAAACCAAAACCTTAATAATAATAATAATAATAATAATAATGACTGTGTTCAAACATGTTTCCGGGAGGATCATTTTTTCCATCAGTTGTGCAAGATAGTTCTGACTTAAAGGGTTCAAATTCTGTTAATCGCCCATGCATTTCCAAACCTGGCACTAACAAATAATGATTACTAGTAAATTATATTATATAGATATATAGCCATGGCAAAAATAAATACATTATATATATATATATATAAAACTTGTTCTGGCAAAATTACTGTTCACTTCATAAGAGTGTTCTGCATCAGTGTTCTAATAAAACGTTTTTAAAGTGTAGGAAAAGTTCAAACCCTCTTTGCTTGGCGATCATCTCTAGCCTGGACACCATTGCGGTCAAGGAGGACACTACAAGACGAAACAAAAGCCACCAAGAAACGGAAGATAAAACGCATTTTTTATTCCCAGAACTATGTTAGAGTTGAATTCAAGGACATCCTTCCTCACCGTTGAGCGCCTCATTGATCTTAAGAAGACACTTCGCGATTGGCTCACAGACTCTGCTGTCTCCTTTCGTTTTTTCCTATAAAGAAAAATACTCCTCACCTGCTCGTTTCACCACAGCAAGGGTGAGAAGTGTTGAAAATCCCTAAGGAACGACATTCTGAGACAAAAATACATCCTGCAGGGAGTTTCCGACCAACACACACCATTATGCACCTTACAGCTGCTCAGATTTAATCATCTTTCTGGAGAGAGACCTGCTGTTTGCACATTACTCAGGCACGGATTTATGCAATCTGCTACAGTCTTAAGCTAAACATCTGGAATAGATTTGGAAGGTTGTGCACACACATAACAGCAAAAATCTGAGGCTGATGTCTGTGACACTTAAGTTTGGACTGACCCAGCCTCGACCTCTTCTTTTATGCTATAGGAATTGATGTGCACTGTGAATCTTCCCAAAGCTCTACGATAGTCAGAGAACCGTGATGGTGCAAATCTGGCATTAACATATTCATATCAAACATAACGGGTGAAAGAGGATCAGATGAAAGAAGTCATGACACAGATAAAAATGTATGTTTTCATACCATGCATCTCCGCACCAGCTGAAGGGTCTCGTTCCAAGATTTATCGGCGTATTTGGACTTCAGGTCAGACAGTACAGTCTTGGTCTTCATACTTACAGGGCCTAGTGACACACCACCTGTAAACATTTGCCCTTTTTATTTAGATAATTACCGTATCCACCTAACTTTTCATGAACATCCCATTACGCTGCCTGATATTACATACTGGTATTATTATTATATACATATTATTTTAATTTATTAGCATGATCTCAAACACACTGGTCTTTGCAGCACAAATTGAATTACCGTTTACTGCACTTTGTTATTCTAGTTGCCAGCACTAATGAACCGGAAGTGTCGCACATTCACAGGAAATGTGTTGCGGTACATAACATTACCTGCTAAGAGTAAGGATAAAAACAGGTTTATCCAAAGCGAATTTGAAACTAGGGCAATGGACGTAATGTAAATAAATAAACAAATAGGACAGAAAAGAATAAAGAAAATAAATAAAACTAAAGTCAGAGATCTTTGTTGTTGTTTTTGATACTAAATAAAGACTTTCAAAAGAATAAAAAGATAAAGTAGAGTTAAATTAGAGAGCTGGTTAGGGGGTCAACTGAAGAAACAAGATAGCTTAGCCTAGTTTAAACAATTCTAAGACCAGCTAACGGGTTTGAGATACCTTCACTTTAACCTACCGGCTTCGCTCTCGGACTCACTCGATAACTGCTTTCAGACTGTGGCTCAAGATTAATGACACACAACTTCGAGACGTGCACATCAACGCTTTCTGGAGACCGGGGCCTACTAATTGGTTTCCCGCGTGACCGTAATCAGCGCGCGCTGTCGGGAGCGCCCGCGCATGCGCAGAGAGCCGCCGCACGCCTCGCGCTTCCCTGCGTGGATCCATGTGACCCGCCTCTCGGGATCCTCATCCGCGACACACGCCCAGCGCTGACCGCACCGGACATCACGGAGACCGGCTCCAGCCGCGGACAGGACTGACGGAAGTGCGGTTTGAGAGCACGTTAGGGCCGGATCTGATGACATTGTTCGGGATGTGGAGGCTCCAGTAACGAGAGATACGGACAGAGATCGGGGAGGAGGAATATTCCCCTTCCCAAGAGTCCTTGTGTGTCTGGATTACCTTTAGCTGAACGAGCAGACACAAAGGTAGGATCTAGCACTGCTGTCGAAGGAGATATGAATATTGTGTTTATAATATTAAACCCGGACCGGTGCTAAGAGATGAAAGCTAATGAACATATGAGTGTGTGTGTGTGTGTGTGTGTGTGTGTGTTTGAGAACAGACAGTACAGATGACTCTCACAAACAGTACTGATAGCA
>JAUYWG010000064.1:787178-803102 GCA_034779775.1 Enteromius afrohamiltoni | reverse complement strand
TTATTTTTTAATATTTACATTTCAGTTTTATCAATATCAGTACTTCACCTTATTTTGTTTCGGTTAGTTTTTCACCACATATCACTTTATTTACCCCGTGAACACCATGTATGAGCTTCAGTGTCAGTCAGTGAGACCAGCCCTGACCCAGATGTCACAGAAATGCTTGTGCAGATGCAAAGGGAGTTGTTCTGTCGCTTTTATTTCTTTAAATCATTTGTCTCTGAAAGGAGAACGCAAGCAAGTGGTTTTAAGTGAACGGCAGTGAGGCTAAGCAATGCCTGAAAGAGCCGTGAACCTGTTGTCTTCATCTCTTGCAGGGCCACACCAGCAGTACATGATCTTCTCTGGGACACACTGCCACCCTGACCCCTCGCTTCAGTGACCTCCAGCGTCTTCCCCGAGCCTCGGACCTCCCAGCTCTCCTCGCAGTCGCGGTCATGGCAGCAGCCAAGCCCAAAGGGCAGAACTCTCTGGCTCTCCACAAGGTGATCATGGTTGGGAGCGGCGGTGTGGGAAAGTCCGCTTTAACTTTGCAGTTCATGTACGATGAGGTGAGGATGCCTTGCACACGTTACTGAAAGGATTTTACCCTGCAGAAATCTGCTCAAATTCATGTTTAATTAACTACAGTTTATAAAGCATTAAATGCATTTATATTACAATCCGTATTGTTATAGTTAAAACTCATTGCCTATTCCTTCTCATGTACTTTAACGTTATGAGCTAAAATAAGTGAATGAAACAATATGTAGAAGAAAAACATACAGCAAAATTATTACAACAAACACAAATCTATAGTCACTGCAATGTTAGTAGTTATTGGACCCAGTATTAGTCAAGGAAAGGTCATAAACGGGTTCAATAAACCCAGTATATCAGTAAATGTTTGCATCTAAGCACCTTCTGTTGCTCAGTTTGTGGAGGACTACGAGCCCACCAAAGCTGACAGCTACAGGAAGAAGGTGGTTCTGGACGGCGAGGAGGTCCAGATAGATATTCTGGACACGGCCGGTCAGGAGGACTATGCGGCTATCCGGGATAACTACTTCCGCAGCGGCGAGGGCTTCCTCTGCGTCTTCTCCATCACTGAGCTAGAGTCTTTTGCAGCGACGGCTGATTTCAGGTGGTTTACAGCGCTGAGCTCGTTTCAAAGAACTGCATTGATTTTAGACTTCGACTGTTTAATCGATGATCTGATTCTGTCGGGCCACAGTGCTTGATTATGGTAGCTGTCCAGTGACTGGTCTACTAGCTTACTGGCACTAGTTATCTAGTTAAGGTTTAAGTGCAAAAATCTTCATCCTATTTGGCTGCTTAATACGGTTTGGGTACAGCAGGAGGGAAAAAACTTTACTGAACAAAATGCACTCATTATACCACTATTAACGCCACTCTCTCGCTCAGAGAGCAGATCCTGCGGGTGAAGGAAGACGAGAACGTCCCCTTCCTGCTGGTGGGAAATAAGTCGGATCTGGAGGACAGGCGACAGGTGAGCGCCGATGAGGCCAAGGCCAGAGCGGATCAGTGGGGCGTGTGTTATGTGGAGACGTCTGCTAAAACCCGCGCTAACGTAGACAAGGTGAGTCCAAATCCAGATCTGTGAGCCTGAGTCAGTAGTGTACAGCTGCTGAGCAACTACTTCCTGTTCTCAGAAGGGTTTTAATGATGCAGCTTCTCTACTCTACTATCGGGCCGTACTACTGATGATATATATATATATATATATATTAACAAAGAGTAGTTCACCTCAAAATTAAAAATTCCTGAAAATGTCCTAGATCATCCAAGATATTAGATGCGATCTGGAGAAATGTGTCTCAGTAATGGAAGTGAATGGGTGCCGTCAGAATGAGCGTCTGATAAAAACATCACAGCACTCCGGTCCATCGGTTAACATCTGGAGAAGACTGAAGATCAAACGAATCCAGTGTCAGGATGTTTTTAACTCAAATGTGAGTCCATAATAGCTTCAGAATCCAGACACGTATTAGTTTAGAGCTTAGAGTTTTGTAAACGCTGCTTGATTTCTCTCCTGATTCAGACCAGAACACTTTTTCTGATGTTTTTATCAGACTCTCATCCTGACGGCACCCATTCACTTCCATTACTGAGACTCATTTCTGATAAAGAAACCTGAGGATGAGCATATTCTCTTTCTTGCGATCAAGACAACATGAAAACGATATTATTCAAGCTAAACAATGGTTCATATTTTATCGGCAACACTTTCTATGGATCCTGTATTTAAAATCCATGATGAGGGTATTCTTGATATATCATGAATAATCATAAAACGATTAGAATGCATTATAATATTTAGAGTGGAGTGTCCCTTTTAAGAGTATGGTTTTATATATATATATATATATATAACACACAATGAAGAGTTCATTCATAATGGACTGGGCATGGTTTATTTTTGTGGGGTTATATTGAGGCTAATGTGAGCTCGATCATACTTTCAAGTAAAAGTCTCTCGCTTGCAGGTTTTCTTTGACCTCATGAGGGAAATTCGTGCGAGGAAGATGGAGGACAGCAAGGAAAAGAACGGAAAGAAGAAGAGGAAAAGTCTGGCCAAACGAATCCGTGAAAGATGTTGCATTTTATAGTGTCTGTGATCATTTACTCTCCTCCTTTTGCATATGTACCTGTACGTTCTATATGTTTGCCAGCTAATCCACACCTGCGGTGTTTCCTGGTGTCGCTCGATGAAGGCCCAGGACCGTCTGATAGAGTTGATTTCATAGATCCATGCGGTAGAGTGTCAAATCAGTGACGTTGTCTGAAAGAGATTTGAGAGCTGTTTGTTTGGTTTTATTCGTGTCAGGTTTGTTCAATGAGTTCTCAGGCCGCCTCACTTGCCCCTTCTTTTATACCGAACACATTTCCACCTGGTTTTAACATCAGACCTGGGTGAACCAATCAACACAACAGCTAACACGGCTGAAAGCTCTCTTCTGCTCAGCAAGGCTGCATTTATTTGATCAAAAATTGTGAACTATTATTTATTATTAGTTTCAAATCAGATTTCCTGAGTGGATCTGTGTTAAAGTGATGTTCAGCATCTCTACTCCAGTCTGCGGCGTCACGTGACCTTCAGAAATCATCCTGATTCTTAAGTTCTGATTATTGTCGTGCAGAAGAATGGAAATTTCAGAAGAAAAAGCATTACTGTTTATGATTGGATCACCTGAAAACAGCGTTAAAACCGGTTTAAAAGTTACTTTGATGTCGGATGACTCAATTCGCTAGCATTACACAACACTATTGACTTGAGGGGTCTTGAAGATAATTAGCAGGCTTGGAAGGGAAAAAAGAAAAAGATGAGCTTGCTGAGAAAATGGTGCACTGTTCAAAACAAAACAAAAAGCGTTTTATTTGTTGGTTTGTGGCTAAGCTATTAGTAATTGACATGCATAGACGCTGCAGAACACTGAGAAGAGTCGTGCTACACCAGTAGACCGTTCTCCTCATCACAAGCAGTGGGCGAACAGGAAGCTCCTCTGGCTGCAGCGGTTTAGTGTGCTTGACTTCCTGATGCCTTGATGTCCATTGTGAATGTGACGCTCACCTGTACTTGAGTCCAGTCCCTTCAGTGTCTGACCATTTCAGGACCGAGGCTCTCGATGGATGATCAAGAGCTCTGCGTCCTCGCGGAGTATGATGACAATCTTATGTGATATTTGGGCAGCTTGTGCTCTCCTGCCCCACGGTTGCGGTCTTAACCATTTTTATTTCATCCTGCTTTTCTGCTTTTTTATATATGTACTGTTAATGTGAAAGCTTATTTCAGCCATTTCAAAAAATAAATACATTTTTCTAATTTAAACGTGCTTCATCATTCACAGGAACCTTATATATCTAATTACATGTAAGAATTGTGAGAAAACAAGGATTGCCTTTTCTTATAGTATTTATTTTACATTTTTGTGGTTTAAATAAAAATGTGACTTCCGGGTTTATATCATGCAATCGTGAGGGGAATAAATGCGGATTCTGAACGATGTTCTTCGTCCTGTGGTGGAAACCAGCTTCTGTGTGAAATGACTAGATTATGCCAGAAAATGAGCAGTCACTGTTTTAGCAACTGGAAAAGAAATGAGTCCATGTCTGTTCCAGCATGGATAATGATCGGTCCTCTTGTTTCTCAAAGAGCACTGATGTTCACTAATGCTCAGTAATGAGCTACAGCAAAAATGACTCCAAATTTACTGCTCACATCGCTCCTGTGTGTGTGTGTGTGTGTGTGTGTGTGTCCAGACTGTACATGCATTTCAAAGGGAAGGTTGCTCTGTTAAAAAATACACAATTCTGACTACAACGTTATATATATATATATATATATATATAGCTCTAATTTTCAGTTGTTATGAAAATAAGAGTAATGAACTGCACTGAAGTGGACTGTTCCTGCTGTCCTGACTGTATAGGCAATAGGTGGAAGCGGCAGAAATGAAATGATTCGAATCAATTAAAAGGACAACATTATTTTGAAAACATGAAACAGTTATTTAAATAAATAACAGGATTATTTTGTGCTCTTTTAATCATTCTTGGCCCCGCGGGACTGAGGTCAGGTTATTCTGGTTCAGTAACAACCCTTATGAAATATGAAATGGTTACCATGGAAATATTGTAACACAGTTTTATGTCTAAATACGCAGACATGAGTCTTTATTGCCCCCCAAAAATCGAATGTAATTAGATTCTACATTAGAATTTCACATTTAAAATAAAAATAATGAAATTAAATCCTTTATATTACGGCCTATTAGTTGTTTTAAAAATATGTTTTCTCTTTAAATGTCGTTTTTGTTCCGCCATAAATTCCGCTGCATTACTTTTTATGTTAATTATTAACTTGTGTGCAATGTTTATTTTTTATGAACTGTTATTAAAATCATGTTCTGTAGTTGTGCATTGATTAGTTACTAAACATCATTAATGTCTTGATCTGCAAAGCTTTATATTAAATCCATTTATTGAGTGAGTTGAGCTTTTTTTCTCCTCCTAATCAGCAAATGTTGAGTAACTTTTCAGGTTTTATTTCAATGACAACATTCATTTGCCCTTTTATGCAGCAGCAGACCAGTCAAAGGTCGGTCTGCAGATAAGACCTGATGAAAAAAAACACTGATCGATCCTATTGACCACAAAAAATACAAAGCAAAACGCTAACACTTATTTCTCAACTGTTGCATAAAAAGTAGACATAAAAAGCCTCGCATGCACAAAAGGAGACCCGTGGTAGCGCCCCCTGCTGCATATGTTTGCCAGGTTTAGGAGTTAATAAGTGCACTGCTAGAGCAAATCTTCTCTGATTGAAGGCCTCGGAGAGCAAAGGCCTACTGGCGGCACAGTGCGCTAGATTCGCTACTTTTGTTTTTGTGCTTTGAACGATTACAGCTCAAATCGTTCCCATAACCAGCTGATTTATTTAGTATTTTCATTGGGATGCTATTTAGATACAGAACGCCACGTGAATCAGATTCTTCGGACTAAACGGAATTTATGAGTTTCTGCGTCGTGTTGAATCTGCCGAGCCGAACTCGACGCTGACCAGCATGCGTGCTACTTCCTTGTTAGTGAGTCGGTGTGAGAGGGCGACGAGAAGTTTGAGCCCCGCGTAAATATGTGTGGATTTAGCTAACCTTTTCGGTGGGATCTTCCGTTTGGACAGCACAGGCGCAGAAAACGAGCGGTTTTTAACTCGTCACCGGGAGGACAGCGCTATCCGGGCCATGGAGGCGGATTTAAAGGCTGTTGTGAGGCGGATCTGCTAAGTTAGGCTGGCTAGCACAGTCTCTTCATCGTATGCTCGGAACTGGATTACAACTCGAGGCTTTTAGGGACTTCTCCGAGGCTTTTTAGGGATTTATCCGATTGATGAGCGTCGGGGTGGTTGGATGCGATGGATTCGGTGTGATCTGGATGGGAACGGCGTGAACGCACGGCCGCTAGCGGTGCTACAAGAGCGCTTAAAGTGGCTTTCAAATGTTTGGCTTTGTTTAACGCCGGGGATTGAGACGCGAGCGACAAAAGTGGGATATTAAATGCCGAACCCAGAGATCGTTCCCCGCGAGGGCCGGGGGAGAAGCCCGCCGCCACAGAGGAGTCAGAGGGAGGCGAAGCGGAGCAGGAGCCGCCGCGAGCGGCACCGGGAGAAGCACCGGTCCTCGTCCTCCTCCTCCCGGAGAAAGAAGCATAAGCACGACTGGGAGAAGCAGCAGCAGCAGCAGGAGGTGGTCTACGACGGGGATGTTCGGACTTTAGTGGAGTACGACGACGTGAGCTCTCAGTCCGAGCGTTTCTCCGGTAGCCCGTCGCCCAGAACCGGCACGCCGTCCGTGAGCGAAGCCGAGCTCCAGGACTCCAGCTTCACGCCGGGCAGGAGCGAGCACGACTCGTCTCGGAGGAGAGACGAGAAGCAGATGAAGCGAAACCGGTCCAACCGGGAACGGGACGCGGGGTTAAAGTCCCGCAGCGGCGTGAGGAATCACGACAGCAACGGCAGGAAGCCCTCGTCCGCGGCCCAAGCGGACAGAAAAGAGTCAAAGCGACTTAAAAGCAAATCCAAATCGGAGAAGGACCCTCCTTCCGCGTACAGGGAGCCGCCGCAGGCTTACCGAGACGACTACTGGAAGAGCAGCCCGGGCCTCAAAGCGGCGGAGAGCGTCAGTCCCTTCGCGACGGCGTTTTCCTACGGATACCAGTCTCCGAACACAAACTACCCGTTTATCTCCAGGAGAAGCCCCCCGAAGAGGCTGTCCCCGAGCTCGACCTGCTACTCTCGGGATTCAGAGCTGTACGGTGCCTACACCGTGTCGAAGTCTCCGAGCTCGTACTCCAGTAAGAGGAAGCGCTCCCCGAGCAGCCCGTACTGGCGCCGGTCCCCGAGCTACGGCCGGCACAGTCCCTACGAGCAGAGCGAGGCCCCGCGCTCCAGGAGCCCCTACAGGAAGTCCCCCAGCCCCAGCCCGGATGCCAGGTAAGCCGAGTACAGTCGTGTGGGTGTAGACCAAAATATCGGTTTTAAAATACCGATATCGACCGATAAGTTGTTTGTTTGGCCGATGTGTTCACTGTGCGCTGTGTATAAAATTACTGTTACCTAGGTTTGTACACAAACTTCCCAGAATGCCACCTGGCCTGTTGGTTACAGTGTTTATTCCCTTATTAATTATGTATTTACTTCTGAAAAGTACGTTGTCATCTAATTACTACTTAATCTAAAGTATAAATGTTTATTTTGCAATCTATTGTAGTCACATTTCAAATAAAAAATAAATGTATAATATCAGCCAGCATGTTTTCCAGGATATCGGCATCGGCTGTTCCAAACCCCCCCCCAAAAACCACGCCGGTCGACCGCCAGACTCTTGTGTGTTTTTTATTATTTGCTGGTCGATAACCGATATGTTGCACGATTAACCCTTTATCCAATTTTAGGCTGCGAAAGCAAACTTCAGGGGTTAGTTACCCAGACGTTCTGTCATTAATCACTCAGCCTCATGTCATTTCAAACCCGTAAGACCTCAGTTCTTCACGCATTCATATATTTTTGATAAAATTGAGAGTTTTCTGACCCTGCATAGGGTCCTCGGTCAGGGTCCAGGAATATAGTAAGGACACTGTTAAGAGTGCAAAGAAAACAATAAAATAACTTGCTCAATTCTTACCGTGTTTTTGGAGAGAACCCGATTACGGTAAGTTCAGCATGAGCATGCTCTCCACTTGCTTGGCTTTACTGCCAGTCAGAATTAATATAACATCTGAAAGTAGAACTACACAATAAGTGTCAGATCTTGCTGTCATTAGTTCTAGTCAACACAAGTGCAGAAGACACTTGAAGTAGTGTTCCCACCCACTGTTGACTCTTTCCACACGCTGTGAAGGAGGTGCACACGTGTCTGCTGCTGCTGGAGCTCACCTGAATCGCAGGCTTTATAACGGGAGCGAGAGCAACACGCTGGACATTGAAGCCTTAGACTTTGTGACGTTAGCTTCTGTTTTCAAAGCTGTTAGTCATAAGCGAGGCTCAGTCAGGTTTAGACATAATGAGGGTTGCAATTATAAACCCAAGTGTGACATGCGTTTTCATTGGCGGACAGATGATTGCTCAACCAAATAGCACAGATAGTGACCATAAGCTGTGAATTATTTCCTGTTCACTTTGGTCGATGGTAAATTCGACAGGCGTTTTAGCCAGAAAATGCTGCTTTTTTTTTTTTTAAGTTCATGTTTCTATATAACCAGCCTGCGTTTGTTTATCTGTTTATTGATGGATAACTCTCAGATCACTTCTGTGCAGCTTGTATTGTGACACGCTAAAAGCCTTTGGTAAGTGCAGGAAGCTCATGTTTGTCTGATATCTGTGACTTGGACTAAAGAAACCATCAGTTCATTAAATGTGTTTTGTGTTCCATCTCGAGCGATGCTACATGCACAGCATTTGCTACTTCACTGAATGAATAGTGAACCCATAAATGCTATTTTTTAAGTTAATTTGCCCTCACGCATACACAAGCGTTCAGAATGCAGTGGACCGTACGATTTTGTTTTTGTAGGAAGGCGATACTACCGTAAAAACGGTTTAAATTCCAGTCTTCAGTGTCACATGATCTTCAGAAATCATTTTAATATACTGATCTGTTATCAAACTGCTAACATTCCTACACCATTTAATTGAAACGGGCTGGAAATGAAAACTTAGCCTATAGGCTGCATTTCTTTTGGCACTTTTAGACTATTCGGTGCATCCTTGCTTCTTTTTTTTTACAGATCTGTCGAGGTTCAGACTTTTAGATCGTAGATGGTTTATGGCGTTCTGCTGCAAAGCATAAAATGCGATGAAGATGAACATTCAGTGACCACAGGCTTTCGAACACTAAATTAGTCGGTAAGACTCAAACCAAGTATGAAGGGGTTTTCACAATGGCTTTGAGACTTCTCAATATCTGGCGATGGCTTTATAGGAATGAGTAATGGCAGCAGAGAGTATAGAAGTACCAAGGGGCGAAACTCTGTACTGATAAGGGCAACGGTCTATAGATGGCCCTGCGGAGGCCCTCCGCCATTCTGGACTGACACCTGCTGAGAGCCGCGCAAGCAGCTCTACTGCAATAACCTGGATGAAGGTTATCGGAGAAGTGAAGCAAGAGAGCACCTGTGTACGTATTTACAGGACAAGAATTCATCATATATTGCGCTCCCAAAACCCACGCATCTCTCAGCCTCATCAACAAGAAAGAGAACTCGTCAGTCAGTTCTTCACACTTCCATTCTACTCCTCTCTTACAGTCTCTTGGACTCTCGATCTTTCACTTCCACTTTATTCTCTATTACTATTTACAGTTATGTTAAATGTGGGCTCTTGTCAGAAATGCTAGACTATCTGGTATAACACAGGTTTTATTCTCTCGTTTGATTTTGATCTATACTATTTTGTGTGCGGCATTTATTTTAATGTGCTTTTGAATTTAAAAATGAAAACATTGTGAATAAATATATGACCTCGTCTGCTTCTGTTAAATCAATGCTAAACGTCATATTTAGTACTTTCATGACCTTCAGTTTTTAATTTAACAAGCAGTGTGTAGTCAATAGTGGAGAGAATCTTACATTTACTTTTTTCTCACATAAATCATAATAAATTCTTGTATTTTTTTTTTTGCCGAATCGTTTCATTTAAAAAGTCGCTTCAGAGCACATTTCGCAAATAATTTGATTCAAAACGAGACCACCGGGGATTATTCTGTGTAGGTGTCGGTCCAAAATGGCGGCGGCGCGGTCACCTCCTGGCTGGAACTGTTGGAGCGCTCTATTGAGTTTCTATACTCTTTGATGGCAGTGCGGTCTTCACAATTTTAGACAAAGATCCCCTCTACTTAGAGATTTCATTCCAGCATTATCAAACCCCATGCATTTTAATGGTTCGACACAACAACCAGCTGTGTCTAATGCCATGCATATGTCAGTGTGGTGCATACATGCTGTATTTATGGAGTGTGCTTGTTGTGATTGGCTGTCAATTAGAGCTGGATGATTAGTTAAGACTGATCTTGTTTCAAACACCCACGCGATCTTATTCCTAAATGATTGTTTATGAAGAGTACTTCTACCATTTAAACTATAACAAAAGTACTTGGATAAATGTTTACACTTTGGATAAAACACTAATGTCTACAGTGGCAAACAAAATAGAGCGTAAGAGTAAATAATGCACTATGAACCGTGTCTCATATGGTTGAAGAGGTTTGGATATTTAAGTCTGGGAGAGGTAAGACATTGTGAAATGGAAAATATGCAAGAATCTGACGTGAATGAATTCTGCTGTCTGTTTCAGGCGAACAGGAAAGTCCCGCAGCAGGAGCCCGTACCAGTCCTCACGTCATTCTCGCTCGCGCAGCCGTCATAGACACTCGCGTTCCCGGAGCCGGCCCTCCAGCCTGTCCCCCAGCTCTCTGACCCTGAAGAGCAGCCTGGCCGCCGAGCTCAGCAAGCAGAAGAAGGCCAAGGCTGCCGAAGCCGCCCGCGTCAAGAGCTCCAGCAACGCCTCTACCCCGACCAAGGGCTCCTCGTCGTCGTCCAGTGCTCCTCAGCCCAGCCCCGTCACCAACCACACAGCCAAGAAGACCCGGCCTCCATCGCCCCCGCCTGTGTCCGAGAAGGGCCCCAGAACCCCGGTGTCCAGTCAGCCGCAGTCTCCCGTGGATCGACCCGCCAAGAGGAGCTCCGACGCCCCGCAGGCCGGCAGAGAAGCCAAGCTCAAGGAGGACAAGAAGAAAGGAGGACAGTCCCTGCAGGTCAAAGACAAGGAAAGAGAGAAAACAGCTGCTCCCGCTATAGCCTCTCTTCCTCTGGCAGCCAACAACCTGGATCATCTGGATGGAAGCGACAGGTTTGTTTTCAACACTGATCTTTGAAGACAGTGCATCTGAATATTTCACTCCTTGCGTTCTAGGCTTCTGCAGACCTATTAAAGTGTTCATTGAGTCTTCAGGAAATGTCAATGTTTTGCTCTAAGCACACACTCGCTAAGTTTAGTTGGGTTTCTCAGGAGACGAGACACCAGCTGGCTTCATTGTTCTTAAGTACGTGTGTCTTGTGTTAAAGATGTTCAGACACTTGTACTGGAAAACGAGACAAAAACATTTTCAAGCTCTTAATTTGAGTGAGGGTGAATTAAGACCCTCTAATTAATTTGTTGGATTGAGCATTCTTTTGAATGGTTTCACTGATGGCTTCTTTTTTTCCAATGCCAGTATCTTGAAGGAGTCCTCAGCAATCACAGGGAAGAAGAAACCTGAAAGGAAAGCCCGCCACCTCCTCGCAGACCTCCCTCTTCCTCCAGAGCTCCCGGGCATCGCTCCTGGTTCGCCCCACAGCTCGCCCGATGACAGAAAGACGGCCACCCCGCGGAAGAGACCGAAGTATGTAGTCAAACTATCTTTCCTGCCACATCTGCTCAGGTTAGCCACATCAAACGTCATCTGTGGTTGTGTTACAGAATCTGCGGTCCACGCTTCGGGGAGATCAAGGAGACGGAGATAGACTGGGGAAAGCGCTGTGTTGACAAGTTTGAAATCATTGGGATCACTGGAGAAGGTACCTATGGACAGGTGTACAAAGCCAAGGACAAAGACACTGGTAAGATCTTCTCAAGCGTCTGTATACAGCGCTGACCACAATTATTAGAACACTAATAAAAAATGGTTTTAATTGAGTTGATTGTGTGGGTAGGAAGTATCAGTTAACGTTTAAAAACAGTCATGTTGACATTTTAAAGGAAAAGTTCACCTAAAAATAGATTCAGCATTTACTCCGCTTCGAGTATTTCCAAACCTGTATTAGTCCAGTGATCTATGCCAAATCTATGCCATTAATAAGTGACCGCAACACTGATGCTGGCGAGCGCGGTAAATCATTTCCGCGAGAGGAAAACAGAGGTACATGTGAAGAAACGGGGCCGCGACGCGCTCATTTCAAACCCTCGCACGCGCTCGATATGTCATCCTCGTGCACTTCAAGCACTCGCGCACAAGCACTGTTTTGTCAGTCGTGGAGCAGGGCTTGGTGTTTTAGTTACAACTAAACCCCCACCATCCACCACCTACGACAACGATGTCATCGCCCATCGCGATGTTTCACGTTAAGCGTCATACGATGCCAAATTGGTCGACATCGCCCAACCCTACAGTGAACTTCTATTAGCTCAATAGACACCAACATTTGGTGTGAGCGTCCTTTGTGTTTAAAGCAGCTTTTGTCCTCGGTGCACTTGTGTAAAGGTTTTCATGTAGGTTCTTCCGGAGTGAGTCAGATGATCAGATCAGATCTCTGTGTGGAGCAACCACAAATCTCACTGGATTATTACAAATAATATATATCCTACTGAAACACTACAGTAAAAAAGGGAAATAACTGACTTAAAACCAGTTTTTAGCGGAGTAAATGATTTAATAATTTTCTGTATACCGTGACTATATAACTGTGATTGCCGTTAATCACTTAATGTAGTTAATCTGTCTTTCTGGTTTGGCTTATTCAGCTGAGTTGGTGGCCCTCAAGAAGGTCCGTTTGGACAACGAAAAAGAGGGCTTTCCAATCACGGCCATCAGGGAGATCAAGATCTTGCGGCAGCTCAACCACAAGAGCATCATCAACATGAAGGAGATTGTCACTGACAAGGAGGACGCTTTAGACTTCAAGAACGACAAGGGTATCACATGGAAATAACCCATGCGTTGACTCTCAGATTGTCTGTGTCGGTGTGATCACTGTGTGCTCTCCTCACAGGGGCCTTTTACCTGGTGTTTGAGTACATGGACCACGATCTGATGGGCCTGCTGGAGTCGGGCCTTGTGCACTTCAACGAGAGTCACATCAAGTCTTTCATGAGGCAGCTGCTGGAGGGACTGGATTACTGCCACAAGAAGAACTTCCTGCACAGGGACATCAAGTGCTCCAACATCCTGCTCAATAACAAGTCAGTGCACACCAGTGTTTTAATATCGGGTTTGTTTTCTGCGTCTGGGATCATTTCACAAGAGCTTTAGTGTGAGTGAAATGAACCCGAACCCAGCCCTTTAAAATGAACCAAACTTTCCATGCAGAGTTTTATAAAGGTAACAGAATTAGATTGGGCTGTACGTATATGATATGATGTATGGGTCAACACACAGCACATCACACCATCGTGCTCCAGACATGTGATGAACCTATGATCTGTTTGATGTGTGCTGTCCTGCAGGGGTCAGATCAAGCTGGCAGATTTTGGACTGGCGCGTCTGTATAACTCTGAAGAGAGGTATGTTTGAGAAGCTTTAAGCAGTCATGATTGGCGTGAGCCGAGCAGACTCTGACTTGTGCTGTGCGGTTATTCTCCAGCCGGCCGTACACCAATAAAGTGATCACTCTGTGGTACCGGCCGCCCGAGCTGCTGCTGGGAGAAGAGCGCTACACGCCCGCCATCGACATGTGGAGCTGCGGGTGAGAAACACTGCTCTATTAATAGACAAGTCACTCGGGGTCCCCAGGTGTTTAAACCCTCCATGTCACACAGGTGCATTCTGGGAGAGCTCTTCACGAAGAAGCCCATCTTTCAGGCCAACCAGGAGCTGGCGCAGCTAGAGCTCATAAGGTAAGTATCCAGACTGGATGTTCCCGTTTTGGAGACTGATATTCGGCTGACCTATATTACTGTGTCCAATCCAGTCGAATCTGTGGCAGCCCTTGTCCTGCCGTGTGGCCAGACGTGATCAAGCTGCCCTACTTCAACACCATGAAACCAAAGAAACAGTACCGGAGGAGGTTGAGGGAAGAGTTCGCTTTGTGAGTAACTAGAAATGAAGCGGTTTTTAAAAGGCGTTGAGGGTTCAGCTCAAGGGTTAAACCAAGCTCGCCCTTCACAGAGGTCTTGTATCAGATCAGAACTCTGAAATCGTGGCATTAAATGTCGCATGCACTGGAAAACGTTATAGTGCTGTCAAACAATTAAGCAAGCGGTCTATCGATTGCTCTGGTCATGTGTTTTCTATACTTAGTAATCATATTGCTTAAATAGTGACCGCCATGCTGATGGGCACGGTCAGAATGAACATGTTTTTGTTCATTTGAGTCGTCATTTTGTCATTTCATCATGTATATTTGTACGTTCATCATCGTAACTGTTATTTAGATATGATGTGAAGGAAGCGTGTCAGTGATGCCGATTGTAATGTTTCAGTATTCCTCTGATGGCCCTGGATTTGTTCGACCACATGCTAGCGCTGGACCCGAGCAAACGCTGCACTGCAGAACAAGCTCTCAGAAGTGACTTCCTGAAAGACGTGGACCCAGCCAAGATGCCCCCACCGGAGTATGAGACCTCTTGCTTTCCTGTTATTAAACTAGAAGTTCTTTTTTATATTCCATGGCGGGCGTAATTTAAATTCAATTGTAATTTAAAAACTAGAAAAATCGAAAGCAACTCAAATTAATTTTTATTACATCTATTCTGTTCTATATAAACTTCATTTGCAAGATAAAGTAAAGTTGCTTTTAACTATTTCAACACAAACATTTAAGTAAATGTATTATTATCATCTGAGACGGCTGAAACATGCCAGCTTTAGCCTCGTCGGTGATGAGCATAAGCATAACCTGTATTTAACAAACATTACGGTATTTGTTTACTTGAGAAGACAAGATTACAAGTTTTTCAGCTTGAGTGTGCTGTGTCTCTTCTTTCTAGTCTCCCTCTGTGGCAGGACTGCCATGAGCTGTGGAGTAAGAAGCGGCGCCGGCAGAAGCAGATGCCTGAGGAGCTGACCGCTCCCAAAGCCCCTCGGAAGGAGCTGGGCCTGGATGACAGCCGCAGTAACACGCCTCAGGGCTTCCCAGCCGCCGGAGCACACAAAGGGCCGAGCGCTGCCTCCGCTGCAGCCCTGCTGGGTGAGAACATCGGCACAAACACACTATAGACCGGGTCTGGTTTAATGAACACAGCATGAGCATAGCGGTGTGCAGATATGAAGAATAAAGGAAAAACACGTGGCTTGTTTCCATGAATGAACAATGCAGTCTACCGAGAGCAGGCCATATGATTGCGTCGATGTTAAATAATGACACAAACTTCAGTAAAACCGATTCATTTAAATACTCTCTTCCCCTAAATTTCTAGACCCCAAAGCTCCGAACTCGCAGCTGACTCAAGAGCAGCTGGCCGTGCTCCTGAACCTCCTGCAGTCTAAAAGTGCTCCGGGTGGATCGGCTCAGACCGCGGGCTCCAAGATGAACCCGGAGACGCTGCAGCAGCTGACACAGGCTCTGCCTCCCGGACCACCGGAGTCCGACCGGCCCCCGGAGCCGCCTCCGCTCCCCAAAGTCTCCAAACCCCCTCAGCCGCCCCGAACACCACCCATGCCCAAGCCGCCTTCGCCTCCATCTCCGCAGCCGCCGGCCAAGAGCGACGGAGAGGCCTCGGCCGCAGCCACGCAGACCGCCGTCACCATGCTGCTCGCTCAGCTCCTCAAAGTCCAGCAGGGAGCGACAGGAGAGGTCATGGGCTTCGAGGGGGCCGAGGGAGGCATCTCAAACGCAGCGGGTCCTCCGGAGCCGCCGCCTGAGCCCAGCCCTGTGTCTCCAGGTAAAATATATCCACTAGAGCTGCTCGATTAATTGAAATCGCATCACCATGAGCCGAAGTCATGTGAAAAAAGAAATAAGTGATGAGCTTCTGTGTTATTTGCAGCAGCTGAAGCCGGCGGCTCGTCCTCCAGGCCTCTAGAGCCTCTCTCCATTCTCCCGCCGGACCAGAGACCCCCGGAGCCTCCAGAGCCGCCTCCCTGCGCAGACCTGGACTACCGGCAGGCCCCCGAGACCAACCCGGCCCTGCCGTCCTCCACAGCCCCGGGAGAAGCCCCCAGACCCCCGGAGCCG
>JAUYWG010000064.1:745912-779493 GCA_034779775.1 Enteromius afrohamiltoni | reverse complement strand
TCTCACCCCGATCCGTCTCACACCGATCCCTCTCACACCGATCGCTCTCACCCCGATCCGTCTCACACCGATCCCTCGAACACCGATCGCTCTCACCCCGATCCGTCTCACACCGATCCCTCTCACACCGATCCCTCTCACACCGATCCCTCGAACACCGATCCCTCGAACACCGATCGCTCTCACCCCGATCCGTCTCACACCGATCCCTCTCACACCGATCGCTCTCACCCCGATCCGTCTCACACCGATCCCTCTCACACCGATCCCTCGAACACCGATCGCTCTCACCCCGATCCCTCAAACACTGATCACTCATTTCCTCTCAAGACTCACTGTCTTTGTCCTTGACTCGTTCTCCAGTCTTTTTCATGCCGCCAAGTGAGTGTGTTCATTCTGATTGTTTATTGTGCACATCACGAGTTTGCTCTTTGTTATAATAGTGTTCCCATGCAGGGCCTTTGAGCAGGCAGGAATGATGCTGAAGGTGAGAACTGCTTATTTGTTTCTTAAAGGATTCTTGAGTTAGACTCACATTACAATCGTTAACATATACTGACTAAAATGTTATTTATATATCTTTTAATGTAAAATTAATGCATATATTAGTGTTGCTAATGATTAATTGCATCCAAAATAAATGTTTTAGTTTACATTTATGAGAGTGCACTTTGTATATTTATTATGTATATAAATACAAACACTGGATAAAAATGTTCTTTTTTTGTATTAAATATATATTTAAATAATATAAAATATAAATAAGTGTATATACATGCAAATATATAAACATAATAAATAAACCCAATACTCATATGTAAACACAAACTATTATTATTTTTGATGCGATTAATCATTTGACAGCTATTTATTTATGAATTAAATTTTATACATAGTATGTTGTTCATATTTTACTGCATAGTTCAATTTAACATAATTTTATAATTGAACCTTTTTTTATTATTATTATTTTTAAATGATATAACTAAGTGTTTAACTTAATTAATTATTAGCTTTAATATCTTACAAACCCAGTTTGGGAAATCCCAACATAATTTATTGTTTAATGTATGAACAAATGAGTGTATTTTCTTCCTCTTTGTATTTTTTTTTTATATCAATATGTTACAAGAATATTCTATTCAAGACAGTGTAATAAAGAAGTTCAAAACCTAGTCTAAAATGAGTCATTTAATTGATTGTTAATTATGATTATGCTTTTTTCGTCAAGTTATTAAGAAATGTGTTTTAGCTTGGAAACGAGAGTGAGTAAATGATGAAGTGTGTGTGTGTCGCAGGATATGCAGAGGTTGCCTGAGGCTGTGCAGTACATAGAGAAGGCCAGCGTGATGTACGTGGAGAACGGCACTCCAGACACCGCCGCCATGGCCCTGGACCGAGCCGGAAAGTGTGTGCTCCACAAACCTGCAACTAATTACTTTAGATTACGTTTAACAATGTCTAATGTATTAAAGGGTTAACATCTGAACCAGGTAACCTGCACTTATATTAGGTTTGTAATAATGGCATTATAAAGCCCAGCCACCACAAAACCAGACTGAGCTGAAATAAAGATTTAAAACCATAACACTCTTTAAGATGTCCCCGTGCTGAGTAATGTTCATTAACTACATGTACTCAGTTAGGATTAGGGTTACTTGCATGAGTCACTGTTCTCATAACAGCAAGTACGTGTAATGTGTGTAACAAAGACACTTTAAAATAAACACTATACGTTTTCACAGTTTCGGGTGGAATTAAAATGTATATAATCAAGCAAGTCATATATGAGCAAGCTCTTCTGTAAAGAGCTTCAGGATATAGACGGGAGTGAAGCTGTGTGTGTAAGTTCTGCTGAAGTGGAGATTTGTCTCGGTGTAGGGAGGAAACGGCCTTTAAAAATACGTATCGTAGTCGAAATATTGACACAAATAGATAAAGTGCTAGAAAATAAACCCGTAGCGCTGTCTTTTGGATGTTTATGTTAGTTTATGAAAAAAAGACCAAAATCTTAAACTTGAATTTAAGCTGCAGGTCCACTGCGTCCAGCCTCAGAGCGGGTGTCCAGCTGCTGGAGGTTAACTGGATCTGCTTGGTTTCAGGTTGATTGAGCCTCTGGATCTGGCGAAAGCCGTTCATCTGTACCAGCAGGCAGCAGGAGTGTTTGAGGTTCGTAACGGCTCCAGCAAACACTTGCACGTTATGACCAGCTACATACAGACTTCCTGTCCTTTTCTGTTTCCTCAGAACGAGGAGCGACTGCGGCAAGCGGTGGAGCTCGTCGGCAAAGCCTCCAGACTTCTTGTTAGACAACAGAAGTAATTACGTGCATTTTCTCTTTCATCAGTCATCCATGAAAAACAGTTAATCACGTAATCACTGCTTTCTGTGTGAATGTGTTCCTGTGATACAAAGCATCATTACTCCAGTCTTCAGTGTCACATGATCCTTGCAGGAGTTATTATCAGTGATGGAAACATCATTAAAATATCAAAAAGAGACGTGTTTATTTAAAATGGATAATAATGGTCAGATCTACTGTTACAGTAGTTTACTGTTTCACTACTGTTCAAAAGTTTGAGATCGGTACATTTTTCTTCTTTGAAAGACATGAATACTTTTATTAACCAAGGATCTATTAAATGAACTAAAAAGTCACAGCATAGATTTACATTTTACAAAAGTTTTATATTTGGTAAAAAATGATGTTATTCGTCACAGAATCCGGAGGAGAAAAAAAAGTATATATATTTGGCTGTTCAAGTGTTTCCAGCATTGACAATTATAGTAATACATTTCTGAAAGGATCATGTGACACTGAAGACTGGAGTAATGATGCTTTGTATCACAGGAATAAATTACGTTTTAAAATATATTCACACAGAAAACACTTACTTTAAATTGAAATAATATTGCACAATATTACCGTTTTTAATCTAATAAATGCAGCCATTTGCTAAAATCATTTAAGTAGATTTTTCCCTCATTAATGTACAGACAGCACCCCATATTGGATACAAAAATGTCAACAATTCTGTGTTTTTCTGATTTATTAAAATATAACAAAGAGTGAAAAATGTAAGGGTGCCTGAATACTTTCCGTACCCACAGTGTGTGTGTGTGTGTATACACAAACAGTATATATTTTTAAAAAAATTGTCTATATTTATATTCATATAATTTGTAAATATGTAAACAATGTTTATATATATATATATATATATATGTTTATATAATTGCTAGTAAATATACGCGCTACACACACATCATGTAAACAAATTTTTAATTTTTTTAATTGGAGGCAATTAATGGTTTCGCCGCGTTAATTAAAACATGAATAATATTAAACCTAAACAATTTGTAATTTGGTGCAAAAATAGAATTTGTATTCCTCCTGCACTCGGTGCTGTAACACTATTCTATTTGATCTACTCGTTTCATTCAATTTTTTTCAAAAACAAGCTTTCCCCTCAAGCCCTTGCACTCTTTGTTCTGTTTGTCTGCGGTCTGCTTTTCTCTTGATCGATGATATAAAAGCAAAACACCTAGCTAGGTGCAGTGTGTTGAGCTGAGACGTCATTGGTTTGGATTTCTTCTCTTCTCTTGTCTCGTGTAAAAGCATCAGTTTAATATGAGAATAATGATGCTCGTTACAGGTTTGACGAAGCAGCTGTGTCTCTTCAGAAGGAGAAGAACATGTATAAAGAAATCGAGAATTATCCGACGTGTTTTAAGGTTGGTGGTCGTCACAGAGCTGAAGCCTTACGGCCGCAGGGTCGTGACCGTGCTGTGTTTGTGCTCAGAAAACCATCGCCCAGGTGCTGGTGCATCTGCACCGAGGAGACTATGTGGCAGCTGAGAAGTGTGTGCGAGAGAGCTACAGTATCCCAGGGTTCAGCGGGAGCGAGGACAGCGTGGCCATGGAGCAGCTACTGCAGGGCTACGACGAGCAGGATGAGGAGCAGGTGTCTCGCATCTGCAGCTCTCCGCTGCTCAAGTACATGGATAACGACGTGAGTCTCCCAGCATGCATCTGTCCGCGGGTGTCGTTTCACAGTATTTACTTGCATTAGATAAAATATTAAAATAACCTCAAATTAATGCAATTTTTAAATAGTAAAAAGTATATACAAATATATACACACACATAATGACCCTTTCTAAAAGGCTTGATTCGAGCTAAATCAGACGCATTAGCTGATTTATAATGCAAGCCACTGCAGGTGATTATATACTCCACACTGGAACTGTATTTTCTCCTGATTAATCACAACACATTAACATAATTGTTTTATGTTACCGGTTTTCTAAAAAGTTGGTTGAATGTGCAAATAGTGCATTGTTTCATTTATAGATGCACTTCTTTGCATACATTTCCGGCGCAGGAATCTGAAGATTGGATAAAGTCAGGTTGATTCTTGTTGTACTGAGGGGATTTGGGATTTCTATTTTTATTACTCCATAAATCAGGAAATACTGTAAACGGTATTTAATTCATTCATTCATTTTTGGAATAAAATATTCTACAAATCAGCATATGTATGTGAGTATGTATGGTATATGAACTATTATTTACATTACATGTGTATATTTATGTATAAATACACACATACAGCGTATACTTAAAAAAAATATACGTATACAAGATAAATATACACCACACACATATTATGTAAAAAAAAAACAACTTATTTTGGATGTGACAGCACTACTTATTATTAGTTACATTTTGTTTTACCTTTAGTTTTTTGTTCTTTTCGTTTTCATTGTCTTCACACTCACTCTTTCAAGATTTTGACAGGTATGACATCAAAGCCCCCCCCCATAATCATTGCACTACACTATACATAGCCACTTCTAAATGTACATTATTGTTTTACGTTTCTAATTCTATATTTTTATACATGTGTCAATCCCTGATATAGTAAATAACAACCTGTAAATAATGTCCATATTGTTCATCTACATGTAATTCCTGATTGTAGTCAATACCAACTGTATATTATGTTCATATCACTGTACATCCACCTGTAAATATGATCCAGTTTCTTCTTGTGCTCATCTTCTATAACTTTAACTTACACCTGTATCCTGCACTTGCTGCTTATTGCACTCCTGGTTAGACCTAAACTGCATTTGCTTGCCCCGTACTTGTGCATGTGTAATGACAGTAAAGTTGAATCTAATATTACAGTAGTGCAGAGAAAGTCTGTTTGACACCTTGTCTTCGGTTTTCTACCCTTCAGTAATTTGTGTCCTTTTAGTCACCCTTTAATGTCAGTCATAATTTATTATTTCAGCCCTTAGAAATCAACAGCTGTACCCATAAGACATCAGTGTGTGCATGATCTCATATTAGCTAGTGACGTGGACATGCTTCAGTCATACTTAATGAGCTGGCATTTATTCAGACGTGTGGTCTCTCCTCTTCTCCAGTATGCAAAGCTTGCCATCAGCCTGACGGTGCCTGGAGGAGGGAAGAAGAAAGCCAGTGCTGCTGCCGCCACCAGCGGAGGTCCTGGAGTCGTGCCGGCGGAGGAAGAGGACGATGAGTACGCTGGAGGCCTCTGTTAAAGCTACACCACACTTATCCCACCGTCTGCTGACTCAGACTCCTCCATGAAGACGCCAGCATGATCCCCGATCCTAATGTTCCTGTACCGGAGGGGTTTGTGTTTGGAGAAGCTTTCAGAACTGTTCAGGAGAAGAAAGGCACCCGTGCTAGGCCCCACATGTAAGCAGCACGACGTCCTCTCTTAAAGGAATAGTTCACCCTCACCCTCGAGTAGTTCCAATTATATATGAATGTATTTTGAAAAAGGTTTGTAATCAGGCTGTTTTGGTCACCATTGACTTCCATAATCAATCGATTGAAAGGTAGTTGAGACTTTTTATCGCACAGTTCAGCTCTTCTATGAATGACGAATTTGCAATTCTTAAGACTGCAGGATAAAACGAGTCGCAATTACCTTAAAAAAAATTACAATTCTGACATTTTCCCTTCAGCACTGATTTTAAATTTAGAATTCTACGAAAAACTGAATTCAAATTACTCAATGAAAAATAAAAGAGATTAGAATTATGAGGGGGAGCTAAAATTGTGAGCTAAAAAAAAAAAATCACAACTTTTTTTATAATTGCATGATGGAGAAAAGCTTTAGGACCCAAACCTGCCTGACTGCTTCACGGGTCAGTGGGATCTTCTGTGTGTGATTCAGGAGCTCAGTCTTTATATGTACACTATTTCAAACATTTTGAGTAGTGCTGGAATACTACACGTCAACCTTTTAAATCATACTACATACATTCTATATGCTGGAAATTAAATAACTGTGCCTGCCTTACCAAAAGAGGGAATGAATTTACTGTACACTGTGTTTGTGGCTTATATTGTTTAAACTTATTCCATTCGACTTGATCATGTCGTATGGAGCATCAGCAGGAAATGAAGCGGCATGCAGAGTATAAATGCATGAAATGCCTTAAGATCATCTGAACATGAGGAAGTCAATCTTGGTTTATTTGTGTGCTTTGAAATTGCAGGGAACAATTTCAGTTCATTCTGGATTTGCATGGTTTCACATACACCTGAATAAAGAGAATCTGTGATTTTTTTTGTTTGCATATTTCAGGTCTGAGTTTCTGTAGACTTACAAAATGGTCGTTGAAATGCATGTCATGAAAACTAAAAGTGCAACTGGCAGACGGACAAATAAGACCATAGTTGGTTTACAGAATGTGCTTTATGCTCATGATATTGATCCACAATCACACGGATGTGTCAGTAAAGTGACATCCATTCCTGAGAACCCTTCAGTCCTCCGTTCAAGCTTGGATAGATCACGATTTTAATGTTTCGTAGTCTTACGAACCCAAACACTTCTGGGTCCGGTCTTCTCTGAAGAAAAAAGTGGCTAGTGTTCAGTCACCGTCTCCTTTCTTTGTTCAAGTTTACGGCCAGCTACCAGGACAGCATATTGCACAACGCGCGACTAACCAGTCTCCAGACAGACAGGTGGCGCTAGAGCTGATGGAAGAGCCTGTTAATGGCGGCAGCTTCTGAATCAGGGCTCTTTGGTACAGCTGTTTCATCTCTAGGTCACTCTGTATAGGCAGTCGAAGCTCTCGTGATGAGTTCGTCTCAATCTCAGTCTTAACGCCGCCTTCCTGCAAGAAGCAGCGTCCTTCTTTGGGATCGTTGGGTTTTTAGGCAATCCCAGCAGGCTCATTTGGTCTTCTCCCTCGTCCATTTGATCATGGTCTCTGGCGAGCGGTAGAGGAAGATGAGTTTGGCGTACAGGTCCTCCTCCAGCTCCAGCTCGCCGGTTTCCCGCACGAGGAAGATGTCTGTGCAGAGTTTGAGGATGCGGTCGACGCACGGAAGCTCTTCGAACATGATGGAGTGCGATATGCCACTGAAGAACTCGCGGACGAATTTCCCAATCACCAGCACCACGGATGCATAGAGGCCCATGATACTGGAAGAGACCGAGAGAGGAGCTGCTTACATCTGCATCCACCATTCACAAGTCTGAAACCTGTTTTTTGTTTTTATTTTTTGGTAAAGCATAATAGCTTCACATGTAACATGGATCAAATATGATGCAACCACAGAATCTGTCATTTTACAAAACAAGTCAAAAGTGAAACTGGTGATGATTGAACTTGAGATGTTTGGGATGGTGATAACTCACCCGTAACCAGCGAGAAAGCCCAGGCTGGGAGGACTGACTTTATCACTGAAGACGTACAGCTGCAGTCCTGCCTCTCTCTTCTTCTCCAGCTTGGACTCGGACCTCATGTGGATCTTCCCTGATGACGGCTGGTCCACAATCCACCACTCCTGGATGTCTTCACTGCCATTGTGAGACCTCTCCAAGTCCAGCAGAATGCTCTTATAGCCCTCATCTGGCACAGAGGGATTGGTGATATTCATGGGTCAAACAGGTAAAGTTAACACTCGAGCAGAAAAGTCATTATTCTGCTTTACCTGTATAAAGCTGATCTACTGGTTTGGCGTTTGAGTCACTCGGTGCTCGAATGAAGCAGGGGAATACTTGCTCTATGACCCTGTGAATGAGAAGTGGACCATAAATATAAGCATCGAAGTAAGTATGCAATGTATGGTTTCTATGTTAAATTTGTACATACACAGGTTTATTTCTGGTTCCATTGAGTAACGCTATCAGCTCTTGTCTAGTGTTCATGTTTAGATATGTGATGTGTTTGTCCACTGCAAATTCAGCCTTTGCTCCCAGACTCAGATTCCTGCATGAGAGAGAAGTATTATAGGATATATTTATACATTGCAAATATATATTTTTAAACTTTCTATTCTCGCATTACTTCACATGTAGTTACAAAGTTTAATTTGATCACATTTAATGTGATGAAACATAACAAGGATACTAGATCATTTTAGCAATGAAAATAAATGTGTTTTATAAGAAGACTGTATGTGTACCTCTGGATACTCCAGGACATGGTCACGGGAAACTGGTCTTCTTTGCTTAGGACGTCCATCAGGTTCTTCCTGCTGGGAGGGCTGATGGTCCAGAGAGAGTTTGAGCTTCCTTCAAGCTCGGCCACAGTCACGTCCTCCGCCGTATATGCCTCCAAGAACTGCAGTGCACTCTGGGAAAGAGATAGTTCTACACTTAACGCATTACACAACCACTAAAGAGCTCCTCCTAACCATCCCACGGAGAGAGACTTACAGGGATGTGTCTGTATGAATTCATGAAGCTTATGAAATCTCTGTCAGTGACGTCCTTCAGCTGATTCTGCTGCGCACTCATAGTGAAGATGGGCTAAAAGCACAGATAACACACAGACGTGATCCTGGAGCACATAACCAGCACATAGCAATAGACAAAAGTATACTGTAGGTCAAAATTATCAATTTTTCTTTTATTACAAAAAAAAAATTATTCTAGTATTTAGTTTTATTACACAATCAGATTCCAAAATTAAGCAAGATTATATTTATTAATGACTACCGTTATTTTTAATGGATTGCATGATTTTGTATTATTCACACAATGACAGTCAATTATACATAATTTATTATTAGTATAAATCTGGTGGGTGGGAACATTTTGGATTTCATGTTACCTATTAGAGAATGGATACAGTTCAGACAGATATTTAGAAAGGATGCTCGGGCTCGGTCACATCAGTGTGAATTTGGGTCTGTGTTATAATGGCGCTTTTTGCCCCATGTGCGCTGATGCTCTCATCTGTTGACATTTCCGAACACCTTCCTACAGTTGCTTAATAAAAGCGGGCTATCCACACAAAAACGTGCATGTGTCATTAGTACGAGAATTTGGTTACATTTCTGTCGGACACGGCCGGGCTCGGACAGAAAAATGCGGCCTGATCCGTGCTCTATTACCTTTGATGAGAGCGGAAATAAAACAATAGATAGAACTGCGACTGTCTGCAAGTATTGTGCAACACATTCAGTTTATGAATGATTACATGATATAACTTTTTTAATACTGTATCCTAAATTGTGGATAATTACGCTATATATCATATGCTGAAGTACATTTCTGGAGTGTTAAAGATTAAAAGACATAATAACAAGAACCATACAGAACCGAAAACCGTGACCCTAAAACCATGATGCAAACCGAACCGTGGGTTTTGTGAACCGTGCCACCCCTAGTTTTTAGACTTCTTTTTTCTCCCCTTATTTGAGTGAACTTCTCGTAGACTCTGTGAGCTGTAGTTTTTGGCCGCACCTGAAAGCCGCCCAGCGTGATGGTGACCGACACGTCCAGCGGTTTGTTGACCACTCCAGCCACGGATTTGACCAGAGACATGAAGAGGAGAGGAAACCAGACGATACAGATGAGCAGCATCACGATCATCCCTCCCATCCCGTACTTTACCACCTTCTTCTTCTTCTGTCCTCGAGGCTGAGGGTATCTCTGAAAACACACAAGCACAGCCGTGAGTCCCAACTCTGAAGACATGTTTGACAATTCGCTGATGGAAAGAAGTCTGACCTTCTCTGACTCCCTCCAGCACTTGAGCACAAAGATGTGAGCGTAGATGTCCTCTACACAGATCCAGCTGGACAGGCTAAGCGTGGTGTCGGTCCAGACCCAGTCCATCACCGCCCGCAGCTCCGTCAGGAACGGCACCAACCGGAACCTGAGCATTGGTCAGAGAATGGAACTCGTCGAGACTCGAGCACTTACAACACCACAGACATAGTTATGTCATCATCAATCGCATTTCAGTCCATATCATATGATGCGATTTCAGGTTTTCGTTTTCTTTGGAGTGTTACAAGCTGTAAGTGCATAAATAAGATCCCTGAAACTGCGAAGACTAAATTCTCAAAACCCAAAAAATTTAAAACATTTTAGAGTCAGATTATAGATAGATAGATACCTAGATAGATAGACAGATGTCAAGGACCTCAGAGTGGTTGCTAGGGTAACCAGGGTGGTTGTTAGGGGGTTGCTATTTGGTTGCCAGGGTACTTTGGGTGGTTGTCATGGTGACTGTCTTATAACGACCCTAGCAACCATCTTTTGTATCCTGGTAGTGTTAGTTGTCATTGATCATTAATATGGAGTTCTTAGCTTGTTCTTAGCCTGAATTAGCACTTCACTAATCACTATTAGCATGTAGCTATTCACTTCTAGCATGACTAACATGTTTGGCTTTCTAGCATGAGTCAGAAGAACCAAGTCCCATGTCTATACGATGTTCTGATGCAAAGATATAGGTCTTGCTAAATGGTTGCTAAGGTACATTGTTTGGTTGCTAGGAAGCAGCTTGGCAACTGCCAATGATGATGCAAAAAAGAGTGCTTGTCAGTAACAAATGACATAAACGAACCCCCATGACTCTATGACATTCAGATTGGAAGATATGCCTGTCTGGGTTTTCTTCGCTATGGTGCTTGATAGTGGTTGCTAGGGCGTGGCTAGGAAGAGTCTCTATGACACTGATCCATAGATATCCATCTGAGCCTTTAATAATGACAGTCTATGGGATCAGTTGCTAGGGTACTCTAAATGGTTGCTAGGTCATGGCTTGACAGCTTTACAATGACCCTGATAATTTGATTGGTTGGCTGAGTAAAATTAGCCCCCCATGTCTCTATGACGCAGAGTTATGTTCAATGTAAAATTCCCATGTAAATTACCATAGTAGGAAAAAAAGCTGGACGGAAAAAAGGAAGAGTTATACATTTAAATTTTGCCCAGAATAATAATAATACGTATGCAAGAAGTTTAAATAGTATATCAGTAAGTTGTCTTTTTCAAGAACTTTAATTTATTTCTGTGATCAAAGCTCAATTTAAATTTTTACATTTTCTTCTCATGATCCTTCAGAAATCATTCTAATATGCTGAGTTACTGCTCAAGAAACATTTCTGATTACTATTAATGTTGAAAACAGGTCGTAGTCCAGCTTTGTTTCTTACCCTTGGAAGAGGAAGAGATTGACGTAGTTATAGCTCTTGGTCAGGAAGTTTCCCAGAACGCGGGTCGGGTAACCGCAGCGGATCTGATAGGCTGACAGACCGAAGTAGATGCACTTCACAAAGTACCAGAGCTGGGCAACAGTGTTCTGACTGAAACGCCTAAGAAATAAATCCAGTCACAAGTTAGATGAGCTCCAGCTTCTTAAACAGAATCAATCATGATGTTGTTGGTCACTCACCTCTCAGTGACCCCTGGGAGAATGAAGAACATCCAGAAGTGAATGCCGAAGACCAGAATGACCTGGAAGATAACCTTCCCCATCACGGTCTTCCTCAGGTACAGGGCACGGTCCACCACCATGGTGCCGAACTGGATCAGAACCATCACCAGAAACGCCTCGGGAACCTGGTCCTCTGACAGAGAGGAAGTGATGTCAGCTGCAGCCGAGTGTTTCTGTGGAGAAACCAGTTTCACTTTAGCTTTACTGCACTTGCATTGTTCTTAAAGTCAGCATGTAAAAAAAATTCCATACAATAGAATTTATAACATGAAATTACATGCAAATTTTAAGAGGCCCAGCACAAAGGAGTGACGTGGGCCCACCACCTGAAGGAGGGGCCGTAAGGGGCTGGTGCATTGCAGGTTGTGCGGCAGTCAAAGGTGGGGAACTCAATGAGTGGTTGAAAGGTACCGACATGTGCAGCTCGGGCTTTGTACTCCATAATAGGGGGTGGATTCTCCACTACTCTGGAGGTACCGGCGGGCCAATGTGGGCTTGCTCATAGCCCCCTAGCTTAGCCATCATGTGTTGGAGTTCACCCCGTTGAACAAGAGGGTCATTTCCCTGTGCCTTCGGGTAGGGGTTAGGTCTCTAACTGTTGTTTGTGCCCATGGGCCGAGTACAGTACAGAGTACTCAGCCTTCTTGGGGTTTCTGGAAGGGGTGCGGGAAAGCGCTACAACTGCGGACTTTGTTCGTTTGTTCGGACTTCAACGCTCAGGTGGGTGATGCTAGTGACACCTGGAGGGGTGTGATTGGGAGGAACGCCCACCCTGATCTGAACCCGAGTGTTGTCAGACTTCAGTGCTAGTCACAGTTTGTCCATAACGAACACCATGTTCGAGCATAAGGGTGTCCAACACGTGGTACCAGGACACCCTAGGGCGGAGGTACATGATCGACTTAGTGGTTGTTTCATGTGATCTCTGGCCGTATGGGGCGGAGCTGTCAACTGATCACCATCTGGTGGAGAACTGGATCCGCTGGCGAGGGAGGAAGCTGGACAGACCCGGCAGGCCCAAATGTACTGTGAGGGTCTGTTGAGAATGGCACCGGGAGTGGATGAGATCTGCCCTGAGTACCTAAAGTCTCTGGATGCACCTCTACGGCATCGCATGGTGGTTGGGGACAGTACCTCTGGACTGGCAGACCGGGGTGGTGGTCCCTCTTTTAAAGAAGGTCCTCTTTAGGGTACTGGAGGGTTCATGGGAGTTTGCTCAACCAGCCCACATGTGTTTTGTGGACTTGGAGAAGGCAGCAGGAGCTTGGATCGCATTGCCAGCAGTCAGACTTGTTCCCAGTGCTTGTTGGACTCCAAGGCAGGGCTGCCCTTTCTCACCTGACCTGTTCATTATTTTTATGGACAGGATTTCTAGGCGCAGTCGGGAGCTGGAGGGGATCCGGTTTGGGGACCACAGGATCTCATCACTTTTTGCAGATGATGTTGTCCTGTTGGCTCCTTCGAACCAGAAACTACAGTTTCTGTTCAGTTAAGTGGCTGGGCACTCCCTTAGAGATAGGGTGAAAAGTTCGGGCACTTGGAAGGAGCTCGGAGTAGACCCACTGCTCCTGCACATTGAGAGAGGCCAGCTGAGGTGGCTCGGGCATCTGTTCTGGATGCCTCCTGGACTGCTCCCTCCACAACCCGGCTCCGGATAAGCGGAAGATGATGAATGGATGGATGGATTCTTTCTTTCTTTCTTTTTTTTCTTTCTTTCTAATAATCTACTTCTGTTTAATGACAAATGTAACAGCATTTCACCCAAAAACGATCATTTGATTAAAATGTGCTCACCCTCAAGTAATCCGAGATTAGGAAGAGTTTGTTTTTTTATCAGATCTGTGTTTCTGTATCCGTGTCTCTCAGCAATGGATGTGAATGGGTGCCATCAGAATAAGAGTCTAAATAGCTCATAAAAACATCACAATATTCCAATAATTCCATAATCCATAATAAGTCTTCCTCCAGTAAAAAAAAAAAAAAAAAGTGTTCTGGTCTGAATCAGGATCAGAACTCTGCACAGATCCAGTACAACTATAAACAGATATCTGGCTATATATTAAAGTTTTAATAGATTATTGACTATTTTAGACATTAAAAATGTCTTAATGATGGATTATTTTGATCTTCCGTCTTCTCCAGATGTTAACTGATGGACGGGTGTACTGTGGATTATTGTGATATTTTTATCAGATTCTCATTCTGATGGCAACTATTTACATCCATTGCTGAGAACGTTCTTCCAAATCCAATGAAGAAACAAATTCATCCTAATCTTGGATGTCCTGAGCGTAAGTACAAACTTTCTTTTTTTTGTGAACTATTCCTTTAAGATGTAATTGAGCAGCTGAAGTTCTACAAACCCCGAAAGCCCAAAATCCAAAAACGATGATGATGAAGTCAACCGTGTCGGCCAGAAACATGAGCACGTAGACGTCGGTGACAGCGCTGTACTCTGGGTGGATCAGGTTATAGAAGAACTGCCGAATGGGAATGTAGATATCCAGAATCCTGAAACAACACAAACCCAGCAGACTGAATAACGTACAGAAATAATATGAGGATATTACTTCCTTTTCAAATGAATGCAGGAGCCTCTCACGTTTTGACAGTGAAGTGCTTTGCTTTGATCAGCTGTTCTCTGAGCTTCTCTATAACGAGCTCCTTGCGGCTCTTCTGTTGAGCACTCAGTGACCGAGCACTCAGTGACCGAACACTCATCCTCGCTCCGCTGCTGCCTGCGAAGACACATCCAGAGAGATCAGCGCTGCAATTCACACTCCATTCTGCTTCACACAGAAAGTCTTTCAAAGATATTTACAGTCATGTCCAAAATTATTGGTTTGATAGGTTATATAAATTTATTATAATAATTATTTTTTTTAATTGATATTGCTTTCTAAGGTATTAGTAATTCCTAACTTCTACATGGATCTAGGGGAAGCAAATTAAAATAAATATGTCAGCTTTTATTTTAGCTGATTTTAAAGCTGCTTTTGCCTTGTTTTAAATCCTTTAAGCCTCATTCAGATGCAAATTTAGTAAAAGTAAGCGCATGTTCAGACATCAGAAGTGAGTGTTCGAGCGCACCTGCTCTGGATCGGGCCGAGCGCTGCGAGATGCTGGAGCTCTGTCTCCGGACCACCGAGCTGCTGGAGTGGGGTTTTCTGGGCAGACGGGCGTTTGTGGAGTTGGGTGAGACGCCTGCGGTGCTCTTCTCCGGCTGGGAATCCGCTTTCTCCTCAATGTCTGAATCAGTGTGCTGAGAGACCACAGTCTGACCTCCTGACCTGGGATCATCTTCATCCCACAGACCGTAGCACTGAGGAAGAAGAGCACTGTTCAGGATTTTCAGGAAATTTCAGGACCTTATTAATTTATAAAGCTGTGTTATGATAAAATGTTACTGATTGGTGTTTTAATGCAAAAATAAAGGGTCTCAACTAAATATGTGCAAAGACCAGAGCAGTTTACTTCCAGTTTGCTTCATGATGATGATGGCTGCATCAAAGCTCCAAAACAACAGGCTAATAAATTACATTAAGATATGGCCAAATTTTTGGTCCACGTTATCTGTCTGTATCGTAAGTGTCTAGTATTAATATATGCATTCACAATTACCTTCAGGATGGAGCGGTGGAAGAAGAGCGCGAGGAGCTGGACCAGGTCGTAGTGGACGTAGCCCTCTTTCTTCTCCACACCGATGATGTTGGGCGGGTGGAAGGGTTTGGATTTGTCCAGCTCTATGCTCTGGTTAAACGGGAAGAAGCCAAACTGGAAGAAGTACTTGATCACTATGGTCACCTGCAGATAGAGATAGATTACTTAAAGATTACTTTAAGAAAGATCAATGCGTATGACAGGTTAACTATTTCACTAAAGCAGGTCACCACAGGATCAGAAAATGATTTTGCTACTTCTTTTGTTTGTTTGTTTTTTTAGTACAATCTTATGCTTAAAACATGATGTGATACCTCCGTGTAGACGATGGCCGTCATCCAGAAGCGTTTGCTGGGCCGAGGAACCGACAGCATGGCCCAGAGGAAGATGAGGATGGGCAGCACCAGCGTGGCCACGGAGGCTGAGATCATGTGGTTGAGGATGATGACCAGATAACACACCATCTCAGAGTGAGCCACCAGCATGTTATAGAGAGCGTAGCAGAGCTGCAGGAGCTGAGGCTGAGAGCGGTAGAAACACTCCGACGCCTCCAGATCCTCGTCAGAGAACATCCTGAGCCACAGTTATACGTACTTTCACATACCTGTCACACTTTTCATTTCTAATATTTTCAAAAAGTTTCTCATTTTTATTTCTTTTGTTTATTAATTTAACTTAATTTAATAAATGCAGATTGGTGAGTTCTTTCTTACTGATACGAAACTACTGAACAAGAACAGTCACACTCGGTTAAGTGCGGTCACATGACATGTGGTCACCTGCTCTGCAGCAGCTCGCTGGCGGTCAGCTGATGGCTCGTGGAGATCAGCGTGCTCTTCTCTTCATCGGGGGTCTGTATCCTCAGTCTCCTGCCCTCGGAGTCCAGGCCCGTGGCTCTGCTGTACGAGGGAGGGATGTCTGCGGCTGCCGGAGGAGGAAGCTCTGAGGTGCTGCTCCAGAGTTTATCTGGATGCTCAGGCAGCTCTGTCTCCTCGACGGTGTCACTGGTGCCCTGCCGAGAGTACAGCTCACTGCCGGAGGAACACACGCCACATGGATCAGAGAGAAACAGGGAGGCTGTAATTCACGCTAAACACCACAAGAGGGAGCACCCTCACGCTTTACTCAGACGTCTGACTGCTATAAAACACCATCTGTTTATTTAGGGATGTGTAATGAGCTGGAATTACAGAGCATGAGGTCATGTGACCACGACAATGTAGCAAGCTGGATATTAACAGAAATTAACATTTAGTCGTCACACGTCAAACTCATAACGCAAAAGATCAATTCTGTCACGTCCAATTTAAACGTTTTTATTCACATAATATATGTTTGTGTACGGTGTATATTTATCATGTATATATAAAATGCAAACACATGCATGTATATATTTATATATCAAAGAAAACTTATATAAAATATAATAATATATTTTAATGTTTTAAAATAAATACTGTATGTGTGTGTATTTGTATATTCTTATTAAATAAACAAAGTGCACATGAATATATTATGCAAAGAAACACTTTTATTTTGGATGCAAATTAATCATTTGACAGCACTAATGACGATATTTAAAAAAAAATAAATAAATAATCCATCCATTATGTTGCCATGACTTTTATAGACATCCAATTGTCCAAATTTCCTAATATTTGAATATGAGTGTGTTAGATTTAGATTTTGCCCCACTCACAATTAAGTTTATATCTTACAATTTTAACTTTTTTTCGGAATTGAGATAAACTCGATGGAATTGATTAGTATTGTAAGATGTAAACTCAGAATTGTGAGAGGGCAGCAATTAGCCTATTTTCTTCAGTGGCGGAAACAGAAAATATAATTGCGAGTAACAACTTTTCTTTTTTTTATGGTTTTGTATCTCACAGCTCTGCCTTTTGTATGTATAAATGCAATAAACAAAGTACAAATAGTAAGAAAAAAAAGTTAGGATAAATAAACAGCGCCTTATCGAACAGCACAAAATGAAAAACAAACTGATTCACCAGGCACTAGTTATCTAATTTTGTGTGTGTTGTGACTGAATTGACTCTGAATATCTGTGTCAAGAGTGCGTGTGAGCAGAAGGTTCCGGAAACACTGTCTATCCGTCTGTCATCACAGAGCTACAGTAACCATCCACAGCTGTGTGTGTGTGTGTGTGTGTTAGTTTACACAAGGACAGAGAGGCCCGGAGCTGTAGTCACGTACCTGGAGGCTGCACTGTCTGCAGACGACTGCACATCTACACTCGGCAGGCGGCAGAGTCTGGGTCGAGCTCGCTGACTGGTTTTCAGAACCAGCTCGCTGCTTTCTTCCGGCTGGTCCAGAGCAGACTCGTACAGCAGCGTGGATTCAGTGTACACACTACAGAAAACACAAACCAGACAAATAACAATACTATGGTACTATGATATAAATAGCATGGTATATAAATACAGTAATGGAATGGTATTGTGGTATTCTGAAGTACAAGACATGATACAGAAGCAGTAGGGTTTTATGGTACCACAAAGTTATTTTAAATCTAAATCACATGGTATATTAATTACAGTTTCACAGAATGTTCTTTAGCTTATGAAGGATGATTTTATGTAGATAACAGTAAATGACTTCAGGAGGGTTTTCACAGACAGGGTCGCATATGCTGTTTGTGCAAAGAAGACAGTAATAAATATGTTTCATATCTAAAATCGGACTTTTTCCAGAATCATTACAAATGTGTATAAATAAGCAGAATCTGCCAAAATTCAAACAATACCCAGCTCTACAACTGAGCCTCTGTCATACTTCAGCTCCCAACGGGTTTCATTTCCTCAGACAGCTTTAACAGAAGACCAGTTCTCCTGGTTAAGAAAACACAAGAGTGGTTTTCTTGGAGGTAAATCAACCCTGAGATAAGCGGGGCTTTCTGGATTAGTCAGAGAGCAGAGATTGGGAGTATCTGTCTGGAGGCATGGAAAATATTCAGCTACATGCGCATAAATTAGATCTTCTTTCCATCCATTTTCCAGGTCTCAAACCGATCTAGAAGACACTTCACCTGGACAGGTTTTCTCTCGAGAGATCGGTCTCTTCTCCGTCGGTCCTGTGCGCCTGGCTCCGCAGGGGGCTGAAGTCCGAGCACTCGTCCTCGGTCCGGTCCAGGCTGGACCCGGCGGACGCTGGCCTGCGCATCTGTCTCTGGTAGTACACATGGATGCTGTCCCGTGAAGGAACGTTCCCCTGCAAAGCATCAGACGAGGGGTTACAGCTCTGTCCTCTACAAACATGACTCTCATGATCCTTGTGAAGTGTAACTCTGTATTGACTCCACGGAGATTCAGTGGCACTTCTTATTTGACTATTATTTCTATTATTACACGGCTCTCTAAAATGCTCAATTCTGATTGGTCAGTCGTAACATTCCCAGGTCATATAGTATTTACTGTAAAAAGGAATCAGATATTACTTAATTTTATTATTACTTATTATTTCGCTATGGAAGTACATTATCCTTTACTTTTAGTGTTAATTCCTATTTTTAATTAGCTTTTATTTTTCTGTTTTTATTTTTTTATTTCTACTTACCTTTACATTTATTTCAGTTTGAGTAATTTTACATATTACTTCAGTTTCTAAGAGTACATTTTATTTAGATTTGTGTTTTTATTTGAATTTTAATCTAAAATGTACTTTATTTTGTTTAAATATTTTATCATCCCAAGCGTGGATGTAGCCATGGATACGGATATATCTGAAAGAGAAGCTCCTTTTAATTTTAAAGCTTTAAATGTATTGTGAAAAAGATATATCTATATATTTTAAAATGATATTTAATAGTTTAATCATTTTTTAAAATATTATTATTTTTAAATGTTTTACCACATTAGATTTCCATTATTTTTCTAATAATAAAATTATTAATTAATAGAATGAATAAACCCAGTGCTACCTTCTTGACCTCGTGAGTGAGCATGCAGCGCTCGATGCGCAGGACGGTGGAGATATCGATGTGCTCCTGGCAGATGGAGTTGAGCCAGGCCGTGAAACTGTCCAGCAGGGCCAGGAACAGCACCCAGGAGAACTTCACGATGTTAAACACTCTCTTCAGGATGTTATCTGGAGCAGAGAGACACAGCTGCGCTCAAACCTTTACATTTTTACCCTTCAGAATATGCCAAATATTAGTATAAACTTCTAATATGAGGAGGTTTTTGAAGCTGGTCTCACCTGGACCTTCAGATACCTCCTCTTCCGTAACTCCTTCCTCCTGATCTCCTTCCTCAATGTCCACATGCACTGCAGGTCATGAAAAAATGATAACCATTTAACCGATCGGTTGCTAGGGATGCATGATTTCTGAATAAATGAAGCAGTATTGATGTCATAAAATCACAATCTATTTTGATTTAAAGGTCAGAAGTTATAGTTTACATGAATAAAAACCATGACACTTGTGGATTAAATGAGTTGATATATGCGGCATTACTCTGTAATATTTCATATATTTGGCAGAATGGGTCACAATGATCAAAAATGAGTCTTTTTATACTGACATTCTCCATTAACAGAGTTTAAGAATTGTTACAGCTCTTTTGCTTTAGAACATCTATTAATATTCAATCCAGTCAGTCAAGACACATTTTCCAAATGTGTGTGTGTGTGTGTGTGTGTGTGTGTGTGTGCTGGGCAAGCTTCTTTTTTGATATATATTAAGTGAATGTTTCATTGGCTCTAGCTGGCTCCTGGATCTGGCGAGAGGGCTGAAACCTTGTCCAGTCATCATATGGGATGAATTGACCGTAGCAAATTCAACACGGCCCTCTTCATATCTCAGACCCAAGAATGCGGCTCCAGGAGAGCGCTGGCAGAGCGAGCCTTCATTTACAGACACAGCGGAGAGCTCTACAGAAGGGCTTGATGTTCCCAGCAGAGCCACGCTTGTGTTTACTAAATGACATCAATGAACCGAGAAACTCAACATACCTGTCTATTATCTGTCTGCCTGCGTTTCTATCTATCTTCTCACCCATGCAGAAGCAGAGTATGATTGGTTTATCGAGGTATAATTGTACCTTCCTTCTGGTCCTTCTTGTTTGTGCGCTCCGTGTATCTTTGCCAGAATCCCCGTCTCTCCTTGCTTCGCTCTTTCATGGCAGTTTTTGAGTCAGTTATCCAGGCGTGGTACACAAACTGAGAAGCAGAGGGTCCCATTAGACCAGAAATGGACAAGCAGGATAGTGAGCTGCTCTTGGGATGGGTGTTTATATGCCCCGTTATACTTCTTTCTAACTATAGAGTCTTTGAGCCCAATTGAAATTTCCCTCTAGAGAAAAACAAAAAGTCTTATACACATGCACACTGTTCCAGTCCAGAAGCAGCCTTTAGCTGAGCCGGCAAAACAGACTGTTTCAGGAAAAGCCTCAGATATTCCTGTCGATCAAAGACAACAACACAATACACAAGACAGGAAACCAGCTTTAGGGGATGTTTTGCTCCAAAGGACAGACATTCTGATTGTAGAGTCAGGTCTCGTCCAAAAAAAGAATGATTACACTGTTCACAAAGGAGAAAAACACAGCCTTTGTTCAACTGGCACAACCAAACCCCAGAAAAACCTCGAAGAAAAACATCTGCAACTCACATGCATCAATGGCTGGATGATAAAGCCACAAATATCGGTTATTTTTGTGATTCAGTGCTGCATTAAAATAGCCAACCAATATTATAAATTTCACAATTGAACAATTAAATAACTTTCATTTCCATTAATCAGTATAACATAAGAACCAGTATTCAGAATAAATATATTATACAGGCTTTATCTCAGATATATCATGCATAGTTAATAAATCACCCAGCTCTGCATGCTATTGCAATCAACTGCAAAATACACTGCATTTCCTTGGCATGTACAGTAATGCACCGTATCCGCTCTGTTTACACGGCGACCAGATGATGCACGTGCAACTGTGTTATTTGGCCATTTCGGCTCTCCAGTCACCAGTGCGTGCCACAAATGCATGTATATTGTGCAACTGGGGAGCAGGAAAATGCAGTGGAGCACAACGGCCGGCGATGCTCGTAGAGGACAGAGCTGACACAAACGATAGCACACAGGAAGAGAGGAGATATATCAGGCATTGTGAAGTACCTTGGCTGCCCTGATTACATACTGCAGTACAGTTTTGGGCAGTTTAATGACAGACTTTGGTAAAGCCAGCAAAGCAGAGGCAAACTTTCGGATAGCTCTCTACAAGAGAGGACAGAGCAGGGATGGGTTAGTCAGGGCACTAGCGCTGTTACCGCTCTATTAGTGGTCAGATAAATAACCAAACATTGTTAAGTGCTGAGGAAACAAAAGAAGAATACATTGAAACATTTTCGTAACACGGAGCCATTTAGGTTAAACAGTTTTGTGGGAACAACACAGTTAAGCACAGTCATACGACTTAAAAATGGGTGTGCATGCAGCAAAGCTCTGAAGCTTCTGGGATATTTACCTGGAACGCTGATCTTTTGGGAGGCTCCTCCTCCTTTTTGTCCTCGTCTTCCTCCTCTTCCTCACTATCCGTCTCAAATAAGTAATAATTGCCACTTCGGACCACTAAAAGAGACAACATAGAACATGATAAAAACAATAATAACATATAATAATATGTGTATAAATATTTTTTTTGTTCTTTAAAAAAAAAAAAATAAATAAATAAATAAAATGTATATTTTTTAATGTATTATTTAGTATTTCATTGTTTTAAATGTACTAATGAATTTATTGTTGAAATATTAATTAATTAATTATTCATTTTTCGAAGATGTTGGTGCTCAGACATTTTTTTAGAGAAATAAAACCATTAAAATAATTGCATTTCATTTTTTTGACTAATTGTTTTGCATTTCATTGTTTTAAAAGTATTAGTTAATTTATGGTTATTTTATTTATAAAAATTTTTTCGAATACACAGAAGAAAATATTAGCATTCAGATGTTTAAATTATATTTAATTACATTTTTGAAGTAAAAACAGAAGTGAATCGTGCTTAGTCGTGAAACGTAGAGTTCACATTGAGATCTCTGTCTTATTGCATAATTTGTATTTTAGCAAATCTGAGCTCAATCAGAGACATTGAGAAACAAGTCTCATCTCAAACACGTTTGATTTCACTATTGAAAATAGTCTTGAAGAAACAGTTAAGATCTCAAAGAAATCTTTTCCCCTTTCAAATGTGAATCTGAGCTGCAATATTTATCTGAATTCCTTCAGCTCATCATTGGGATCTTGTGAAATGAATATGAATCAGTGAGCACACTAACTGGACGCATGATCAACCCAAGGCTTCCACCACTGCTTCCTTTTGTCTTTCTTCTTCTCTCTGCCGTTCTCTCCTGAAATGTAGAGAAATGCTTCAGTGAATCCATGACACAACGCTCTTAAAAACATAAAAGCATCTCAAAAAGAGCACATTTACTCTGAGCTCTGGTATGCGTGTTTCATGTGTTTTAGATTTGATTGCAATGCATTTAACACCGCAGTTAAACGCAGGCACTTGTGGAATTTATGAACCTTCAGTTCGCTCAAACTGATGTTGGACTTAAGTGTGTTTTGACAAAGATTTAGTCCAACGTGGGTAGAACAACACAGTTTTTATTTTATTTTATTTTTATTATTTAATTATTTTCTAATGATTAATTTAAGAAAATTAAATAAATAAAAATATATTCATGATAAATTAATTAGAGATTTGTAACAGTTTTTGAAAAAAGACTTATCTGCTCACCAAGGCTGCATTTATTTGATAAAAAATTAAGTAAAAACATAAAAAAAAAGAAATATTATTGCAAAATAGCTGGTTTCTATTTAATTCTCTTTTAAAGTGTAATTTATTTGTGATCAAAGCTGTACTAGAGCCCGAAACTTTCATATCTAAAGTTTCTTTTTTTAAACATTTTATTTATCACAACTTTAATATATGTTGGTGTTCCTCTGTTCCGTTGTGACAATAATATTTTAGTGAATAATCAACTACAAATAACTATTCTTGTACTACAACCTGGCTCTGCTGGACCGGAGCTATTGAGGATTACCTGATTCAGTACACTACCTCACATACTGTTAGCAATTTATATTTTGCTGTTGTTGTTATTTATCACAACAGAATTTGTCTCCAGTCCTATTCAAAGTTATATTTATGAAGCTTACCAAGTCTTTTAAAAATGGTAACTTTGATTTTGTTGTTGTTTTTGTGTTTTTATTCAAAGGACTTTAGGTTTCATATCTTAAGTTTGTATTTTTACATTTCATTTATCAGAACTTTAATATATTTTAATGCCCCTCTGTTCTGTTGTGACAATATAAGAAACAAGTTTCTTTTTGAAATGCATTATCATATTTTGCTAGTTAAAACTAAACTAAATAAATAACCACAAATAACTAATGGAATAACAAACAAAAACAAAAACAAAACAAAAAAAAAAATATATATATATATTGGCCGATATATCGGAATATCGGATTTTAAAACCAACAACAATTTGTATCGGTATCGGCCTTCAAAATCCTTTATCAGTCGAGCTAAATTATGTACCATAATTCAAAAATCTGAGGTCGTAATGTAACAAAAAACTTTTTACAAAAAATACTATTCTGCTCACCAAGGTTGCATTTATTTGAACAAAAACACAGAAGAATAGCATATATTTTTACATTTTAAAATAACTGTTTTCTTTGTGAATACCTGTTAAACTGTAATTTATTTCTATGATCAAATCTTAATTTGATCCTTCAGAAATCACTGTAATATACTGATTTGCTGCTCAAGAAACACTATTATGTTGAAAACAGTTCAATATTATTGTGGAAAATTGTATTTAATTGCATTTTATTTTTCAGGATTCAAAAGAACCTTATAAATGTCTTTACTGACACTTTTGATCAATTTCATACATTACTGCTCAATAAAAGCATTAATGTCTTTAAAAAAAATCTTACTGACCCTAAACATTCAAAACACTTTATTTTGGGCCTGATATGTGAAAACATGATTATTTCTGAGCTCAAAATACCTGCATCCTCCTCCTCTTCCTCCTTCTGTACTGAGTGGCTTTCTCCACTTTCCTGCACCAGAGACAGCATTCTCTCTTTACCTCTCTTAAACTTCTGCTGTCGGCTTTTGATGCGGTCCATCCTGACAGAAACAGACAGAGGAAAACAGCCTGTTTGCTTGGGCTGACCTAATTTAGCCGAACACGATTAGAGCATAATTGAAGATAAAGAGTCTTCATGTCGGGGCTTGTGCAGGAAGAAGGGAAAACAGGCTGGATCTTGGCAAGCCTGAGCTATCTTGCAGATGTGACCTACTAACACACTGCACCTCTGGAAAACACTGGACTGATGATAGGAAACACTGTGACGGAGCAGAAGCAGTAAGTGTGTTCATGCATCAGTCAGCGCATGATTTCAGAAGACTGTGTGAAAAGGGAATGCAGCGTTTGGCAGCAAACAATCAAACATTGTGAGTCTGACACTGAACTCACTGTCTCTTCAGCAGGTCCATGGACTTCTTCTCTTCTTCTATTCTGGCTTTAACCGCCTTCACGATGGTCGCCTGAAACAACTCAGCTCCTCTGACGGATGAACAAAGAGGAACAGAGACACGAAACAAACAAACCACAGTCTGAATACGCCTGGAATGCTCTCAAAACACAATTATGACATTCATGAAACTGCTTCGAATGCACTCTTTGTAGTGCTTTTAATCTGCATTTTTATTTAGCACTATCAGTTTGTCTCGTAAAGCTGTTGTTGTTGTGTTTTATTGTGTGACAATTAAGAAGATGTTTTGTGGATGTTAAGCTATAATAACCCACCACGTTATTATAGACAAATAAAAGAAAAACTGTATCTAAAATGAAAACCATTACAGAAAAACAAATACATTATTCAATATAAATAGATTTAAATGAAAAAAATAATTGGTGCACCTTATCACAGCGTGAGTAACCTTCCCAACGCCCTGAGGGCCACATTTTTAGGGGCCCCGTTGAGATGGCAACTTTCTATCTTTCACATACAAAAAAAAAGGTTGAAGCATGGGTTGGGGGAGCGGAGACATGAAAAAGGAATGTAATGCACTATAATGATAGATATGGATATAAGTGAAGGGAAACACAGCCTTCTGGCTGACTGTGGAGATTATTAAAGTCACAACCTCTGGTGAAGGAGATCCAGAGGAGCATAGCCGGGACTGACTCCGCTCTGAGTGCGACTGCGGAGGAGAAGGTTCGCCTTGGCATCAGGGAACCTTTCGAGGGGCACAGCAGCAAGCCAACACCAGCTGGTCTGCTTGTCTGATTTAAGACACGGGAAGACACAGCCTCTTCGGCGGAGGTCGTAAAACCTGGCGAAGGTGTTTGGTTTCGCCCCGCCCGCAGCTCTACAGATATCTGCTAATGAGGCACCAATGCAGAGGTGGAGGCAACACTTCTTGTTTAGTGAGCTTTCAGATCTAAGGGTCACGGCTCTCCCTGGTATAAGTAGGACAGGGAGATGGCACATAGCAGGGCTGAGGTCTCAGTGTTACGTGAGAATCAGCCGGACCGAACTCTAGGCACTCTTCGTCGACAGAGAAAGCTTGAAGGTCCCCAACCCCCTTAATAGAGGCCAGAGCAATCAGGAGTGCTCTCTTTAATGACAGGTATTTCAACTCGACTGACTCCAAGGGCTCAAAAGGAGCTTGCTGCAGGCCGGTTAGGGCGACGATGCCAGTGCAACCCTTCCGAGGGGCACGTCGGTGAGGGAGTAAAACAGGCGACAATGGGAGGATTCGGGGGAGGCAAAGAGGTCTATCTTGGCCTCGCCGAAGTGACTCCAGATCAGCTGGACTGCCTGGGGGTGGAGCCGCCATTCTCCAGGGTGGGTGGATTGCCGTGAAAGCTGGTCGGCCACAGGAGCAGATGGTGGGCGAGTTGCGACATGCGACGGGAGCGTAGACCACCTTGGCGGTTGATGTACGCAACGGCTGCAGTGTTGTCCGTCTGGATGAGCGCGTGCTTGTGACGCAACGTCGGTCGAAAGCGTCGAAGGGCCAGATGCACGGCCAGAAACTCGAGGCAATTGATATGCCACAGCTGTTGGACAGCTGTCCAGGTGCCCAAGGCTGCTTGCCCATTGCATACAGCACCCCAACCTGTGAAAGAGGCATCCGTGTGCACTACAACATGCCATGACACTTGTCCTAGAGGCACTCCAGCCCGAAGGAAGGCAAGGTCTGACCACGGGTTGAACAGGCAGCGACACTACTGGGAAAGTCCAATCCAAAGTGTGCCACGGTGCCATGCCCATCTCATGACTCGATCGTGTAATCAGTGCTGAAGTGGTCTCATATGGAGCAGCCCCAGCGGGGCCAAATGCATGTCACTATACGCTTCGGTGTGAGCATTCTGAACAGCAGCCTGAGAAGGGACAGGTTCTGGGCTTGTAGGTCCAGGATGGGTCTCAACCCACCGCTCTTTTTGGGCACGATGAAGTTAGGGCTGTAGAACCCTGACCTTATCTCGGCTGGAGGGACAGGCTCGATTGCATCCTTTGCCAGTAGGACTGCAACCTCCACACGGAGGACAGCAGAATCAGCCTCGGAGTGAACACGAGTATACAGGATGTCTCTGAACCTGGGCGGGCGCCTGGCGAACTGAATCGCATAACCGTGACAAGTACGGGGCTCGCCATGACCTGGTCAGCTCCTCATGCACCTCCAGGAAGAAAGGAACTGAGGGGGCCGCTGTCCGAGAACTAAGGAGCCAATCATCCAGCCGAGACAGATCGGCTGAAGGTGTGCGCGGCACCTGAGCATAGCCGAGTGCTCTGATTTCTGGCCAGCACCGGCTAGCACCACCCGACTCTCCCTCTGATGTAGCGGAAGACATCTCAGCATCCTCGGGTGCACCAAAGGATGCGCTGGGGGAGCGCAGTGAGCACATGAATCATCCACGAGCGCTGATTCAGCATGCTCCCGGCCCAGGCATGAGAGGCAGCTATTGTGCCCGTCTGTGGATGTGAGGAAACTCCCACACTCAGAAACGCACGGCCGTATAGACATTCCGGAGAATGGCTATGAAACCATGTGGAAACTGCTGTTTTTTGATGCCCGGTTGCCCGGGAGAGATCTCTTGCGGCATCGCGTGCATTCAGTGGACGAGATCTCCCACTGGCAAGGAAGACTGGTGCTCTGTGAGCCTTTATAAAGGCTACCAGTCCCTTGGGTCCGTTGACAGCTGCCCAGTATAAGTTGCTGCAATGACGAGAGAGCATGAACTTGAACAGGAACTCTGGATGGTTTGTGAAGATTCTCTTCCAGCAGACTCGATGTCATCAGACGAGGCATCCGAAAGCGAAAAGCTTCATGTGCAATCCAGCCGTGCCTTCTTATACTCACGCTGTGATAAGGTGCACCTGGCTGTAGTTATTGCACGCCAATGTTCATTGGCCTTTTCCAAAAGATTCGAAGACGATTGGTCTCTCAAGCGAGATCCCATATGTAACGTCGAAGTGATTCGACTGAAAGGGTAACTATAATAGCGCCTGAATGATAATAAAATAAAATGGGATGATTACATGCAGGCAAACCTGAATAGCGAATTAAAAGCAGGCAGCAGTAAGGCAGCATGTACCTGGAGGCGAGGACCTGAGAGGAGCGGATGTCTGCTACGACGTGCAGGAAGTAGTAGCTCATGAAAACTCTCCTCTGAAGCAGGAGGAAGGCGAAGCAGATGCTGTCCCAGATGATCCCGGCCTCGTCACTCGGCAGCTCACACTGTTTATGTGCGTTCTGCTCCGCTGCGAGAAAAGCATCAGGATCTAACCAAGCTCTGACACCAACTAACCTGCTCATTCAAATCAGTTCATCGTTAACGCTCAGTCATATTTTTCATTTATAAAACTGGTTTTCTTACTCTGAGTGGTTCAAAACATTATTTTACATGGACAAACAAAAAGCACCTCATTGAGTCTAAGTAGATAGTTCACCTATAAGATCAGGTCATCAGAGACAGGTGTGTTTCTTCATCAGATCTGGAGAAATGTGTCTCTGCATCAGTGTCTCAGCAGTGGAAGTGAATGGGTGCCGTCAGAATGTTAGATTAGTTTGATCTTTCTCCAGATGTTAACTGATGGACTGGAGTGCTCTGGATTATTCCGATGTTTGTATGAAACATTCTGACGGCACCCATTCACTTCCATTACTGAGACACTGACGCAGACACACATTTCTCTAGATCTGATGAAGAAACAAACTCATCCTAATCTTAGATTCTCTGAAGGTGAGCACATTTCCAGCAAATTTCATGACATGATTTGTGGCAGCAAAGCCTTAAAAAAAAAAACTTCAAAGAGTACAGCAAATGTAGAAAGTGAGCCTTCAATTCTTTAAACCAAAGAGGAAATTAAGGCACAACTTACGCTTTGAATATCCTTTTATAGTGCAGGCCAGACTGAATAACTGGATCAGCCAGCAGTGATTGGCCACCAGCGCTTTTATATACCCGCACGCTGCGATCTGAGAGCCAGGAGAACACAAACCACAATCACACACACATCCAACACAACCTCTCTGACAGCTCACGCTTAGGATCAACCTCCTTACAGTTTTTTATTTATTTTTTATTTTTTATTACTAACAAGTATTGTTTAGTACTGAAGCCACGTTTTCAACACTGCGGCGCCTTTTACTGAATAAATAAGAATGAGAAAAGCAGCCTTTTTTTTAACATACAAAAAAATACCATCAACATTTACAAAATTTGCTTGTGGAAAATAAATAAATAAATATATCAAAAGTTGAGAAAAAATATAAAATAAGATTATTTTATTTTAATACGGAGCAATAATAATTAATTTTAACAGATTAAGGTAATCATTTATTTTATGGTTACACATATTAGTTGCTTTTTATCATGCATTATTTATTATGCACCTAAACGTAACAGCTACCTCACTAACTATTAATAATATTAATAAGCAGCAAATTAAGAATTTATTGAGGGAAAAGTCATAGTTAGTTAAGAAGTGTTATCAAAAAAAAAAAAGAAGAGACATATATTTAGGTTACTAAGGGTGTGCTAACCCACTGAAAGCAGAGCGCTCCACACAGAACGGTGATTTACGTGTTCAGCACACATCTCCAGCTGATGAACCATCTCTGAGTGAAAGACTGCTGTGATTTCGACTCGGCCGGAGCAGATGTATGAGATACTCACTGAGAGAATGTTCTTCATGGTGATCACGAAGACGTTGTATGCTATGAGGAAGTCCCAGTAATGAAGGATGCTTTTGATGGGCTTCAGTAGCAACTCGCCCCCAAAAATCAGGAAGTAGAAGCAAGCCACCAGGTATCCCATACAGAAGATACTGATGCGTGTGGTGCCTGTGATGAAGATGATGGTCAGGACGAACCAGAAGAGATAGCTGAACATGATCACCTTAAGCATGTCCAGATACGACCTGCAGAGAGACCAGAGACAAGCAAGCTCTGAACACTAGAAATCAACTAGTGTTTTAAAAACACAAAACACAAACGAAACACTGTTTTCAAAGGATCACAAACACATCTCAAAAGCAAATGCCTTCATATTAACATTGAAAGTGTCAGTAAAGGCTTTTACAATGTTACAAAATATTCATATTTCAAACAAATGATTTCCCTTTGAACCTCTTCTACTTATCTGTGTATCCAGAAAACAAAACTGCATCAGTTTCCACACTAACACTGATCGGCACAGCTGTGTTCGACACTGATGATATTCAGAAATGTTTAAATCAGTGCATGATTATGATCATGTGACACTGGAGTAATGTTGCTGAACATCACAGAAATACACTTGAACACAGATCCACACAGAAAACAGCTGCTTTACATCATAACAATATTTCACAAGTTTGCTAATTATTTTTAATTAAAGGCAGTCTTGAGCGGGTCAAAGATGAGATGTACCAGCAAATAAAATATAAACTTTTATATACATAAAGAGCATATCGCATGCAAGCACGTGTTTAATATGTATTTAGTAAGTGTCTACGTTAATGTTTCAAAAAACGTTTGTGAAATGATGTTTCCGCATCAATCAGTGTAAGAGTTATATTTATGTAAAACATATCATTGTTATTGAAATATATAAAATAATACGTGATCGTTCTACTTTTTAGCATACTATAAAAACTGACAAATGGGTGAAACTTTGTGGTTTATAGAAAGACATTAGCATTAATGTCAACTAATGATTCTTCTTCTAAATGTAAATCTTGGGTTAAATGTGTAATTATAAAATCAGACTGGGACACATTCTAATGAAGTGTAAACTGTATTGGACTTTAATTGTTTTAAAGCGTCAGCTTTTTCGCCTTTGACCCGAGCAGAAAATATTCTTTTATAACGGACTCCAAACGTGTGGACGATAGTGTACAGTACGTATCATTATTAGTATTCACATGTTTTTATTATAATGGTCTGGTCAGACTCAAAAGTTCAGCTGGTATCAGAGGAAAATATTGCCTTTGGCATAACATTCAAGAACAAAGACTGTAAACGCTTTTGCATCAAACGGCACGGTTTCCTCAGAATTACCCACAATGCATTAGCAGGTTATTTGGATTTACTGGAATCTAAGTAATACGATGAAGACGTGGAAAAACTGAGCACTCGTGTGACAGACAGACGTCGTTAATCTCCAAATCATCTCTAGGTGTTTGGACTGGCCCTATCCCTCCAGTATTTCCACAGCTGATGGATGACCTGCTCAAAGATGAATCACTATTCACTGTCTCGCTTTACTCTACAATAATAATCAGAGAGCTCAGCTGATCCTGAGAAACCAACACACGACTGAAGTGTGTTCTGAGACATATCAGATGACACCGACCGACACCACCGCAGAGCTATTTCTGATAATCACCTAATTCTGCTGCTTTTGAGTGTTGAAATATAAATCAACAGTCACTTTGTGTACGCTCGGGAAAGAAATACGATGTGTTCTGTTTAGCATTGTGATTAATATTTAAATATAACGCGTTTAACTAATCTTCTAATCGTTCTGCGGCCCTCTGGAAGTTCACTGAGATCCAGAACCTCTGCTCTATGATGTAGAGAAATACAGATCACAAAAGTACAAAATGCAGCATGAAAGTGCCAATATTCAACTCTTTTGGCACCAAATAAACATGAATAAATATCAGACAGTGTTGAAAGATGCAATACAGCTTACTGGAGCGATTCATGTCTCATCAGAAAAACACCAAATAAACCGAGTGAATGTCCATAAAAAGGACTTTCAGAAATAAACGCACAGATGTATTACATATTAATGATATTTATCCTTAACCTGTTTTGATTTGATTCATGTTTGAATACAGCTGTGATAAAATTATATATATATATATATATATATATGAGTATATTTCAACAACACAATTGGAATATAAGCATAATTCTGTTCAGCAGGTTAAATATTTGTAAATCTCAGTTGTTAGTCGAGTGGTGATTATTAAATCAATTTGACTATTTCATTGATTGATTGATTGATTTTTATTTAGTCTAAAGCTGAACAAAAATGTAAAATAAATAATTTGAATAAAAAAATATTATAAATTTATTTAATTAAATTAAAAATAATAATATTTACATTCAGTGATTTACAGTGATTTTGTCCAAAGCGACTTACAAATGAAGAAAACGGAAGCAATCAAAACCAACAAAAGAGCAACAATATGCAATTAACAAAAATTTTAGAATATTTATTAAAATTTTAATTTTTAAGAAAACAAGCCGTTAGTAGATTAATGGAGCGCAAGTCTAATATTAGTTCTAGAGTTAGAGGGTCAACTAAAGATGTAAGAGATGTGTTTTTTATCCTGAATTTTCGTTTTTGCATTTGGCCCAGAATATTAATTTCTGTGCATGACTAAATGGCACATGATTGTCTGGGCTGTGTGTGTTTGACCTGCAGTGGATGAAGTCAGGCACAGGGTTATGTTGGCTGAAGCTGGCGGCGTCCAGATCTCGACAGATCTCCACATTATCTCCGGCCAGCAGCTTCACAGCCGCCACGCTCTCCTCCTCGAACACTCGGCCCTGCAGCGACGCACACAGCAGCAGCATGAAGTCATCTACAGAGAGAAGAGAGAACGTTAAAGAGCGCAGAGACCCACAGCTTCAACACTAACCCAGTATTACTCACAGAGCAGGAAGAGGGAGTTGGGCTTGGTGTGGAAGTCAGGGAAGTACAGCCACTTGATGACGTTTGAGTCCATGCTGGAAGACGGCCGTCTCCAAGGATAGTCTGAACCAAAGGAGAGAAATACAGTCAAGAGAGTGTGTCCCAGCGTCCTGATGCTGTAGGATCAAGGTCTAGGGTTTATCAAGAGTGCTTCGCTCTTGTGCATTAAGAAGCCTTTATCATCAAATGGCTACATCCAACAAATCTAAAAACTCTCCAATGCCTTCTTCCATCGTCTGAGTTAGAGCACATCTTCATCACATCCTCAGCACAGAGACTCTGTGAGACTCACCGGTGCAGGCTGCAGGAGGGATGCCGATGCACATCAGGTACTGGAAGGCTAACATGCAGGCCAGAAAGCAGCAATACTTGGACCAGACGCGGGCGATGGCTTTCCTCCTGCGCTGATACATCACCGCAATCAGACCGAAGGCATGCAGCATGGCGAAGAAATCCATCCGCTGGCCGATCACATTCACCGCTAACAGAAAACAGGTCTGGAGGAGCAACATGCAGCCATGGGCTTCAAATTAGGACAATAATGGGTGCATTTGAAAGCATCACCATACACTAATTCAAATTCAATATCCATTATCTTAACACTCAGTGTGTTTGCAATCTGAGCTTCAGATCATAATCTATTAGCGGCCTCGCAGACAGACAGTAAATCAGTGTCTGTACAAAATAAAAACTTTCCCTCAAAGGAGAGAACAGGATTTTGCCAAAGAGGACACGTTCCTGCAAATCAGAAGGATCATGTGACACTGAAGACTGGAGTAATGATGCTGAACATCACAGAAATACATGACACTTTAGCACAGATCCACACAGAAAACACTTCTGTATATTTCAGTATTTTTGATATACAAACCGGATTCCAAAAAAGTTGGGACACTAAACACATTGTGAATAAAAACTGAATGCAATGGTGTGGAGATGGC